>OX421408.1:21190490-21515233 GCA_949126875.1 Lochmaea capreae
ATGATATTTTTTGAAATCCCAATTTTGCGTAATACCACCCTGCTATCCCCTAGAGCAAGGAGAAATTTCACTAAAACACGTTAATATGCATCGAAAGTAAGCTTCCTGAACATATTTCATCTTGGCAGTCGTTTGCTAAATCATAGAAATTGATATTTTTTAAATTTCCCATTTTGCGTAATACTAACCTGCTATCCTCTAGAGCAAGGAATTATTTCACTGAAACACGTTAATATGCATCGAAAAAAAGCTGCCTGTACATATTTCCTCTTGACAGTCGTTTGCTAAATCAAAGAAAAATGATTTTTTTTTTGAATTCCCAATTTTGCGTAATACTACCCTGCTATTCCCTGGAGCAAGGAGATATTTCACTGAAACACGGTAATATGCATCGAAAGTAAGCTGTCTGAACATCGTTTGCTAAATCAATGAAAAATGATTTTTTTTGAATTCCCAATTTTGCGTGATACCACCCTGCTATCCCCTAGAGCAAGGAGATATTTCACTAAAACACGTTAATATGCATCGGAAGTAACCTGCCTGAACATACTTCATCTTGACAGTCGTTTGCTAAATCAATGAAAAATCATATTTTTTAAATTTCCTATTTTTCGTAATACTAACCTGCTATCCTCTAGGGCAAGGAATTATTTCACTGAAACACGTATGCATCGAAAGTGAGCTTCCTGAACGTATTTCATCCCGACAGTCGTTTGCCAAATCAAAGAAAAATGGTTTTTTTCGAATTCCCAATTTTGCGTGATACCACCCTGCTATCTCCTAGAGCAAGGAGTTTTTTCACTGAAACACGTTATTATACATCGAACGTAAGCAGCCTGAACATATTTCATCTTGACAGTCGTTTGCTAAATCAATGAAAAATGATATTTTTTGAAATCCCAATTTTGCGTAATACCACCCTGCTATCCCCTAGAGCAAGGAGAAATTTCACTAAAACACGTTAATATGCATCGAAAGTAAGCTTCCTGAACATATTTCATCTTGACAGTCGTTTGCTAAATCATAGAAAAATGATATTTTTTAAATTTCCCATTTTCAGACAAAAGTATACTAAAATATTACGTAGATTTCAAAAATGTATTAATATATAGGGTGTTCCATTTAAAATAACAAAGTTACAGTCGACTTCCGGTAAAAACGGAAGTCGGCCATCTTTGAAAATATTTTAGTTAGAAAGATCGTATCCGAAAACCCAAACGTAGAAATTTTCGTGATTTTACTATGAGTATTTTACCATATACAGATAGTTTTCACTCGTCGTGGGACACCCTGTATGTTTAGTATATATTATATTATGCATGTTGCAGATTGTGAACCCCTTTGTGATAAAACGTCCTGCTATTCGGAAAAACGTTTTAGTTACTTGCGCACAGTTCTAGTAAGCACTTCAATTAGAACACTTGTAGGGTGTAAAAAAGTTTAATTTTTTTTTCTTGCACTAATTATGTCATCCCTTTTCCAGAATATCATATATAAAAAGCTGACACACTATATTATTTTTGCTTATACTAAATAATTTACTTCCTAGGTAAAAGACAGAGAACAGTCAGTCAGTAATTAACCATCGAATAAAAAACACTTATTTTATTGTCGGGAATATTAGAAATTGTAATAAATAAATTAATAAAGTTTTCAAAAAGGAACTTTTCACCTGTGGTGACTTATTTGGCGCAGTCAGTAGGATATTTCGGGTCGAACATATCGAATGGGTGATTTCGTTTTAACGATTTACCGAAACAAATCGAACACTAAATCAAAATTTTGAACTTTTGTGGAAGTGAATTGTTCAGTGAGATACCAAATCTTTGGATTACTCATCCGTCCATAGAGGACCTGTTCCAGCCACTACCAAGCATTCGACGAGATTTGGGACCAATATTGCCCAAAATCTGCAAGAATCCATCTGTGAATTCTTATAATCTAGTAAGGCATGTTTAAAATCGTCTTCTTTGTTCTGTAAGTACAATTTATGAATTCTGAAGTAACTGTAAACGAATTAAGTGAAGCATTCGATAATTTAATTTTAGAAACCATTACTGACTCAAACTCGACAAATTTAGAAAGTACTGATAATAATCAAATAAATATGGCCCTACAGCCTTTTAAATGGGAATATTCAAATTGTATCCCCGATTTTGATGGAAACCCAAATGACTTGAATAGATTTATTTCTGTTAGCGAAACGATTATCAATAATTTTGTTGATAGAGCGAATCCTAATAATTTTCAGAACGTTTATTTGTTGAATTCTATAATTGCCAAAATAAAAGGTAAAGCTAGAACGGTAATTAATATTCAAACATGTAATACTTGGAATGAATTAAAAAATGTTTTAACAAGAAATTTCTCAGATCAAAGAGATGAAGTCTGTCTAAACAGGGATCTCGTAATGCTAAGACAAAATTTCAATGAAATCCACAATTATTTTATGATAGGTGTTTACACATTCTGAACTTGCTTTGTAGTTATGTAGGTTTACATGAATTGACGGAAGAGGTTGAAAATTTAAAAATTAGATCAAAATTTAACCTTAAAAACTTTTCTTTCTGGGTTAAAAGAACCATTGGGTACCACCATTCGCTGCATGAAACCAACATCGCTAAGCGAAGCAATGCAATTCGTTTTGCAAGAAGAAAATGCACACTATTTACAAAATGCGACAAAATTTAATCAAAAACCAACACAACCTTTCAGACAAAATTTTCGACAAACACCTGAATTTAGACATGACTATCAACCACCTATACAAAATCAATATTCAAATTATAATCCGCCTAATTCGCAATCATTTAACGCTCATACTCTAAATAATTTTTTTTCAAGGCAGAATAATTTCCCTTCACAACCAATCCCAATAAATCCTAGACCTGTTCAGCAGAATTTTCCTAGAAATTCGCAAGTCTTTCGAAGGCCCAACCAAAACGTAAATGTTTTTAGGCCAAATCCAAACGCTAATTTACCTAAACCAACGCCAATGTCCACTAGTACACGAGCTACATACCCTAATAATCAAAATCAATCTAATTATAAAAGACCACCGCCGTCTACAAATAACTTCAAACAAACTAAACGTCCGAATTTTACTTCTGAAGAACTTTATAATGTCGGCACAAAATTGGGAATACTTAGATAATAGTTACGAATATTCTGATCATACTGTTGGTCAGCCATATACCGATAACGAAACTTCAAATAATAATAATACTAATTTTAGTAATGATAACGATAACACACATAACAAAAACGTAAATTTTTGTTAAGTGCCTCGGAAAACCAATATTACAGAAACAATACTAAAATAATACCTTTCAATAATGTAAAATCAAGTGAATTACCCTACATAATTTTACCTGAATACAATTTAAAGTTTTTAATAGACACCGGATCAAGTCGATCATTCATAAATCCTGATTTAGCATTTAAATACTATCGTGGTGAAATTAAAAATGATCCATTTGTAGTGACAACAGTTTTTCAAAAATCTGCCCACAAATATCGAGCAGATATCTTATCCTCAAAAATATTCAATCTTCCAAATCCAATAAAATTGAAATTTTATCTGTTCAAATTTCATAACGTTTTTGATGGTCTTATTGGACTAGATAACTTGAAAATATTACAAGCTGAGTTAAAATTCCAGGAAGGATCTCTTATCACTCCTCATAATAAAATAAAATTACATTACCACGAAGTTAACACGGATCTTAATCTTGTAACCGTATCCCCTAGATCGCAACAAGTTGTTAGAGTAAAAACAAGTGTTTCTCAGGGAGATATAATTATTCCTTATCAAAAATTATATAATTGTGAAATCCCACAATGTCTTACTACAGCAAAAAATGGTTATGCACTAACTACAATACTAAACAATTCCGACAGTACCGTATCATTAGATTCCTCAGAACCATTCTTAGTAGAAAATTTTGACAAAAACCAGATACAAAATATTGACTTAAATAATATCGAATTATCAGATAATATACCGTTAGATCTTAATAAAATTAGAACCAATCATATGAATAACGAAGAAAAACAAAAAATACTAAAACTATGCCAGGAATATAGCGATATATTCTACAAAGAAGGTGAGCCATTAACCTTCACAAATAAAATTAAACATAAAATACATACAAAGGATGAAATACCTGTATACTCAAAAACCTATCGTTATCCGTTTGTACAGGGTTATTCATTATAAATTACCCACCCCTTATCATCGTTATTATTGATCGTAGAAAAAAAAGTTATTTATGAAAGTTATATGGTTTCAACTGAATTTTCTAAAAATGCTATCAAAAATTCAGTTACTCACCGTATACAGGGTGAAATAAAAATGTGATGTATTTTTTTGAATATAACACCCTATATATTATTACATTTTTAAAGAGATATTTTTTTTCTGATTTCAAAAATATATCATATGTTACCCTTATCTTAAGCCGGTATTGAGTTATTAACCCTCGAATAGCATAAATAGTATAATTACGGAATCATTTGCATTTTCAAAGAAGGTCATGAAAATGACAACTGTCTGTTTCAAAAGTGACATTTAATTTAATAAATCATCAAAATGGTGTATAACAACGAAGAAAAAGTTCGCTTATTTACCTGTTTTATTGAAAATAACAAAAACAAACGTGCTGCCAAACGAGCATACAGGGTGTTATATCCTAATTTTCCTACCCCGTCAGAAAATACTTTCTATAACATTTACAGAAAAGTGAATAATACCTATAGTTTAAATAGGAAAAAACAAGAAGTTGAAATTAACCAAGACGAGCAATTGGATATACTGCTTCATTTCGAAGGTAACCTGATGCATAGTTTAGATTTTTTAATATTTTATATTTAATTATATTATATTTTAGAAAACTCTGAATCTTCCATAAATAATGCTGGTAAAGAACTAAATAAAAGTTATTCGAAAATCCAACGAACATTGAATAAAAATAATTACAGACCATATAAAATCTTACCTTTGCAATATTTAACTAATGATCAAAAACAGCAAAGACTAGACTTCTGCCGATATATGCTACAGAAGCTAAATGAAGATCCTGATTATTTTTACAAAATATTTTGGACGGATGAATCATCGTTTTCTACGGCAGGAATCTTCAATAGAAAAGATAGAAGATCCTGGGAAAATCAGATGCATAGGAAAAGATTAGTCAAACCAATTAAAAAATCAGGCAGAAAAACAGTCAGTGTTTGGTGCGGAATAATTAAAAATGAAATTGTTGGTCCCATATTTTATAATTGCCTATCTAGAAGCAATTATCCCAGATGTTGAAAATACTCTTTTAAACACTTTTGCGCGAGACGAACTCGACGATATGATTTGGATGCAGGACGGTGCTCTCCCCCACAATGTCCAACCCGTTAGAGAACATTTGAACAATGTGTTTCCAATATGGATAGGAAATAATGGAACTATTAAATGGCCATCTAATAGTCCGGACTTAACTCCCATGGATTCATTTTTCTGGGGATTTTTAAAAGATATCGTTAATAATTATAACAATAATAATATTCAAGAAATTAAAGACCGAATTCGACTGGCAATAAACAAAGTTAATAATGAAAATAATAACATCATTCCGGATGTATTCCTTAATTTAAGAAGACGTTATCAGTTATGTGTAGAAAATAATGGTGGACATTTTGAACATATTTTATGAGTTTATTTTTTGTTTATTATTTTTTAAATTTATTAAATAAAAACTTTAACTTCTTCGTTGTTATACACCATTTTGATGATTTATTAAAATAAATGTCACTTTTGAAACAGACAGTTGACATTTTCATGACCTTCTTTGAAAATGCAAATGATTCCGTAATTATACTATTTATGCTATTCGAGGGTTAATAACTCAATACCGGCTTAAGATAAGAGTAACATAATATGATATATTTTTGAAATCAGAAAAAAAATATCTTTTTAAAAATGTAATAATATATAGGGTGTTATATTTAAAAAAATACATCACATTTTTATTTCACCCTGTACACGGTGAGTAACTGAATTTTTGATAGCATTTTTAGAAAATTCAGTTGAAACCATATAACTTTCATAAATAACTTTTTTTTCTACGATCAATAATAACGATGATAAGGGGTGGGTAATTTATAATGAATAACCCTGTACATAAGCAAGAAGTTGCTAATCAAATCCAAAAAATGCTAGAATCCAATATAATACGTCCCTCGAGTTCACCATGGTCTTCTCCCATATGGGTAGTAAGCAAGAAAATGGATGCTAGTAATCAACAAAAGTGGAGAGTGTTCATCGATTATAGAAAGTTTAACGAAAAAACTATAGAAGATCGATATCCTCTACCTAACACTACCGAATTATTAAACAAACTAGGCAATTGCCAATACTTCTCTACGATTGACTTAGCCAGTGGCTTCCATCAAATTGAGATGGAAGAACAAGATATTGAAAAAACGGCATTCAATATTGAAAATGGCCATTGGGAATTTCTGCGCAGGCCGTTTGGTCTAAAAAATGCGCCAGCTACTTTCCAACGTGTTGCCGATAATATATCACGAGGTATACAAAACGAAATGTGTCTAGTACACCTAGACGACATCATTGTCTATTCAACCTCACTTCAAGAACATTTAGAACGCCTCAAAGCTGTTTTTCAGAGACTCAGAGAAGCAAACTTCAAAGTGCAGCTTGACAAATCAGAGTTCCTGAGAAAAGAAGTGCCTACCTAGGTCACGTGGTTACACCACATGGGGTCAAACCTAATCCCGACAAAATCCAAGCTATACTTGATTATCCGATTCCCAAAACACCCAAACAAATCAAAGGTTTTTTAGGATTGCTCGGATATTATAGACGATTTATAAATGATTTTGCGCGAGTAACAAAGCCATTCACTAAATGTTTAAAAAAGGGCGCAAAAATCGAACTTAACGACGAATACATAACTTGTTTTAACACTTGTAAAAATTTACTAATGAAATAAAATTAGGAAACCTCAAGATAGGTTTTAATGAACAAAATCGAACATGACAACTAAATAAATAAACATGACAAAAATCCTAGTAACAATTTAAGACTAAGTAAAAGTATATACTACATTTTTCCCGCCTGAGTTAATGAATGTAATCCTCCAGGAATGCAGGAGGTCTTCTTGCTCTAGTAGGTCTAATGTTATCGTAATCCTGCACGGAAGGTATAGTATCCGTTTCGGGTATTTGATGGTCAACTAAACGATTAGGAGGTGTTACAGCATCGTCTACACTAGTCCGTGGATCTTGAATAACAGTGAACCTTTTTGGGAGTGGTTCATTCTCAGCAAATTTTTGTTCATCCTGAGCGGCCGGAGGAGAATCTTCTTCTGAAACTCGTAGAGTGTCATACTCTTGAAGAGGGGCTAGATGTCTCAAAGATACGGTGGTTTTTGTTCCATCAGATAAACGTACTTGAGCATATTGAGGATTCACATGAACAAGCTCTACTTTTTCAACTAAGGGATCATTCTTGCTTGTCCGATTAAAATTTCTCATTAAAACGGGACCAGTACTCAGCCAAGTCGGAAGAGAGGTTCCGTTCATTGAGCGTCTCGGATGGGTGAACATTCTTTCGTGAGGTGTAGAGTTAGTGGTTGTGCATAGTAATGATCGGATAGAGTGAAGAGCTTCAGGCAGTACTTGTTGATTGATCTGAAGATTATGAGACTGAAGAGCCAATATAATCGTTTTCCATATAATACCATTGTAGCGTTCGCACTGGCTATTTCCACGGGGATTGTATGGAGTAGTTCTGCTCGTAGCTACTCCCAGAAGTTGTAAAAAGGACTTAATTTCACGGGACATAAAGGAGGAACCTTGATCAGTATGTATATAAGAAGGTTTACCGAATAAAAAGAAGAGTTGTTTGAGATGCTTTATAACTTCAGAAGAAGTAGTACTAGAACAAGGAAATGCAAACGGGAATCTGGAGAATTCGTCTACAACTGTAAACATATAAGGTTTTCCAGAAGAAGTTGGAAGGGGGCCTTTAAAATCTATATTAAGTCTCTCGAAAGGTATTGTAGATTTGATGAGTGTACTTTGTGCTTTATAAAATTTGGGTTCAATTTCATTGCATATGCGGCAAGAACTTGTTATTTCGCGAACTTCTTCAAGTGAAAAAGGCAAATTCTTTGACTTGAGCCAGTGGTACATACGGGTAATACCAGGATGACATAGTGATACATGCATTTCAGAGAGCTTAACTAGATTACTTGTGGAAGAACTAACCCGACTTAAGGCGTCAGCCGCTCGATTTAAAACACCAGGACGAAAGATAATATCGTATTTAAAGGGAGCCAATTATAGACGCCAGCGTAGGATTTTATCATTTTTAACCTTTCCATGCGCCCTGTTATCAAACATAAAAGATACGCTCCTTTGATCAGTAATCAACTGAAAATAGTTAGGCAATAACAGATGTCTCCATTTGCGGATAGATTCGACGATTGCATAAGCTTCCTTTTCGACAGATGAATGGTTCTTTTCACTACCGGTGGGAGTCCTTGAAAAGAAAGCCACTGGCTTACCAGATTGGGAAAGAGTCGCAGCTATTGCAAAATCGGAAGCGTCAGTCTCTACACTTAACATTTTATTTTCATTTATGGACGTTAGCATTGCTGAAGCTAAATCTTGCTTGAGAAGGTTGAACGATTTTCTTGCTGTTTCGGATAAGGGCAATTCTGAGTGTGTTAAAGGATGCACTTTTTCTGAAAAACATGGTATCCACTGAGAATAGTGAGAAAACAAACCTAATGCCCTACGTAAAGATGGAAGATCATTGGGTTCTGAAAGCTTCATGAGAGGCTTAATACGATCTGGATCAGGCTTAATGGTGCCATTTTCAATAATGTGACCTAAAAGTTTAATTGTTTTTGTAGAGAAATTTGATTTGGAGTCATTGATCGTAAGCCTGTACTTTTGTGCAATTTTGATGAATTTGTCCAAGTTAAAATCATGCTCCTCCTGAGTTTTACCACAAATGGTAATGTCATCTAAATAAGCAAATGTATCTTCAAGATCCTCTAACTGTATTATGCTATTAATTACTCGTTGAAATCCAGCAACACCATTTGTTACTCCAAAAGGTATTCTAGTATACTGATAAAGTTGACCACAAGCTTCAAAAGCAGTGAACTGTTTATCAGAAGACTTGATAGGAATTTGATGATATGCGCTTTGAAGATCAACGGCACTGAAAAATGTATATTGAGATATACTCTGAATCATTTGATCTATTCTAGGAAGTGGAAATGCATCTAGAAACGTGAATTGATTTACAGTTTGTGAGTAATCAACTACCATTCTTTTTTTATGATTGCTGTTGGAAGTAATCAAGACTTGCGCTCTCCAAGGAGAACAACTTTCTTCAATAATACCCTCCTGTAAGAGATTTTTGATTTCAGATTCAATAAATTTTTCATCGGCCTGTGAATATCTTCTAGATTTGGTAGCAATTGGACGGCAATCACGAGACATGTTTTCGAAAATACTGGCTTCAGGAACTTTAGCAGCCACTAAACTAGAAATACGAATAGGAGATTTATTCCCACCTAACTTCAACTCCAAAGACGAGTGTTGACTTAAAACATCATGACCTAATATAACATCAGAACCTAAATCATCAAGAATTAATAACTTAACCTTATTATGGTTGTGCCCATAGAATTTAAGGTTGACTGAAGAGTATCCCAGTATTTTAGAAGTAAATGAAGAAGAGGCCATGGAAACGAAGCCAGTGAGAGGAAAAGTTTTAATATTCCTGGATCGAACGATGTTAGAACTTATAAAGCTCTCTGAACTTCCAGTATCCACCAAAGCATCAACATAAAAGTCATCGACTAAAATTTTAATTGTAGACTTAGATAGACTAGGATGAAAAGCAGCTATAATTGAATTTTCCTATAGCAGATGTAATAGTATCTCTGTTGGACTGTTTTATTTTGGATGATTGACATACGGAGGCCCAGTGTCCTTTTTTCTTACAGGCAGAGCAAGCAGCGTCTTTCGCAGGACATTTAACTCGAGGATGCCATCTATGTCCACAAAAGAAGCACAGATTAGTGGATTTGAAGCGAGTTTGTGTGGCACTTAGTTGAGGGTCCTCAATTTCTTGCTTATAATCTGACGGATAGTTGGACGTAGAAGCATTTAACGAGGGTGGACAAGATAGTTCTTCGTAGGCATTTGAGTGAAGCTGAGCCGCTTCCAAAGATTTCGCTTGATTGAGGTTTGATGTAAAGTTAATGTTTTATTTTCCAGTAGTCTTTGTCTTATATGTGGAGATATTAAGCCACGAATAAAAGAATCTCGAATATACTCGTTGCGATATTCGTCGGCAGTAACAGATTTAAACAAACAGTCTTTACTTAGAGAATTTAAAACTTGAGCGTATACATCTATAGTTTCACCATGCTGCTGCTTACGAGTTGCAAGTACGTGTCTAGAGTATATTTGATTCACTTCCTTAATATAAATTGTTCCCAGAATGTTCAGTGCCTCCTCATAAGAAGAACACTCAGATATGTGTTCATACACATTAGTACCAATGTAATTGATAAGAATATTTAATTTTATAGTACTTGCCTCGTTTTCAGAGGATTCTTCCGTCAAAGTGACAGCAGATGCCAAACAATTTTGAAAAGCATGGATCCAATGTTTCGATTCTTTGGAAGCTGTGGGAGAGTATGGATCACTGGTAAATTTTTCAGGACGAAGCAAACGATCCATCTTCACTCTTCACAGGATTTTGTTCATTAAATTGAAATAAAATTAGGAAACCTCAAGATAGGTTTTAATGAACAAAATCGAACATGACAACTAAATAAATAAACATGACAAAAATCCTAGTAACAATTTAAGACTAAGTAAAAGTATATACTACAACTAACCAATAAACCTATATTACAATACCCAGACTTTAATAAAACGTTTAACTTAACCACTGATGCTTCTAATGTAGCATTAGGTGCCATCTTATCACAAGATCCTATAGGACAAGACCTTCCCATAGCTTACGCCTCGAGAACACTTAACGATTCAGAACAAAATTATTCTACAATTGAGAAAGAGTTGCTTGCTATAGTTTGGGCAACTAAATATGTTCGCCCATATTTATATGGCCGTCAATTTAATATAATTACAGATCACAAACCTCTCGTGTGGTTAAATTCATTAAAATAACCAAATTCTAAACTTTTACGTTGGCGAATTAAACTGGAAGAATTCGACTACCAAATTTTTTATAGAAAAGGTAAATCCAATAATGTAGATTCTTTATCTAGAATAGAACTCCATACTAAAGATACACATCCACTTTTGAACGACAGTTCATTTTGGAAGAATGTCGATGAAATTTTAGGTGAAACCAGTTACTATAATAACTCAAATACGTCCGAACAGGCATACCAAACTTTGAATACTCCTTCCCCTATTACCAATAGATTGACATGCGAAATCCCAACCACATCAGAAAATCTCCTACAGGACAAAGACAATTTTTCAATGATAGTAAACATTGACGAAATACTTACAGAAGACAACATTCAATCACAAAGTCAAAACGATCAGCAAAATCAAAATATGACAGATGACAATACTGTACACTCAAATTTCGTTGAAAACCCAAATATAAGCATACCCATAATCGAATGTGCCGTAAATCACGGTAAAAATCAAATATTTATACAATCAGTCTTACATTCTCCTGCAAAATTAAAAAGAATAATTCTTTTCGAAAACAAACAACGACTTTCCGTTCAAATTTCTAAAAATAATTTTGATAATGATGTAATCAATTTCATTAAAGAATATATAGTTCCAGATATTCAATACAATATATATTTTGAAGACCCCAGTCTATACGAACCGTTCTCAGTATGCCTACAGAAATATTTCAAATCGTCATCTATAAAATTTAAAAGATGCACGACCAAATTATTAGACGTAACAAACAAAGACGATATCCAAGAAACCATTAAAAATTATCATGAAAGCAAATCAAATCACCGTGGAATCAATGAAACCCTTCAAAAAATTGAAGAAAAATACTATTGGCCCGATATGAAAAAATCCATTCAAATATTTATTAATGAGTGTGAGATATGTCAACAATGTAAATATGATAGGCACCCATTAAAATTAAAAATGAATTTGACACCCACCTTTTGAAATAATTCATATAGATTCATTTACATTCGAAAAACTCAAATTTTTAACAATAGTTGATAGCTTTTCCAAATACGCACAAGCATATCACTTGAATGCACTTTCTGGTACAGAAGTAGCTAACAACCTAATAAATTACTTTTCCCATCACGGTATACCAAACCAAATTATTTGTGATAACGGTACAGAGTTCAAAAACACCGTAATTACTGAACTATTAGGACTACACAAAATTAAAATTCATTTCTGTTCCCCTGATCACCCCCAATCAAATGGTATTGTAGAACGATTCGACAATAATAGAACACTTAAGACTTTTAAACTCTCAAGGATTCTCCAACACACCTATAAAGACTAAGATGACAAATGCCCTTTTGGCATACAACAACTCAATACATTCAGCTACTAAACTGAAACCAATGGATATAATTAACGGACATATTACTGACAATGACCCATTTGATATCGCAATCGATAAACTATTAATTAACGATTACGTTAATAAACACAAAGAACGTTCTAAACTATTATATGCAAAGATCAATTCTGACTTAGCAAATCATAAAGAAAACCGTTTAGAAACAATAAACGAAAACCGCGAGAGTCCTGAAGTATTTGTATCAAACCAAAAGGTGTTTATAAAAAAGAAAAAGAGACAGAAAAACGCAAATAAATTTCATACGGCAGTTAGTATTAACTAAACTAAACGTAAAACAGTTACAACTGCAAAACATGGAAAAATTCATATGAATAATATAAAACGCCCACTTAAGAGAATATATTCATTTGACACATAATTATTATCATTTCAGATACCCAGGAATCTTAGGATTCCAAGAAATAATTACTTTACGAAATCCTCAAGATAACTCTGGTCTACTACCTCTGAAACTTGGCAACGCAAAAGTAACTGAATACTATCACTCAATATTTTATTATTACGACATAAATCTCATAGTGACTCAAGTTGAAATTTTGAAATCCAAAACAAATCAGATTTTCAACTCGGCATATAAAATTAACAAATACCGAGAAGAAATAACTAATCATAAACGTTTTTTAAAATTTGCTGAAAATAAAATAGAAATTAAATTGACAGAGTTGCTACCTCAAACAAATAGAACCAAGCGAGGCCTAATCAATGGTCTTGGCTCAGTTTCCAAAACTATTAGTGGAAATTTAGACGCAAGTGACGGAGAGCGTTACGATAACCTTATTGGGCAGCTTCAACAAAACGAAAATAAACTAGCTAATCAAATAAAAATTCAAAACTCCGTAGCAGTCTCTTTAATCGATAACGTTAATAAAACTGTTCAACAAATAAACCATAATAAAATCTTATTAGATCGCAAACTAGAAACTATTGACTCTTATCTAAGTAACCAAGCTAATTTTGAAGCAAATACCTATATAAAAGACGTAATATTCCAAATTTTAAACATGTACGAAATGCTTAATTCAATTTTACAAGACATATAAAATTCAGTATCATTTGCAAAAGTTGGAATTATGCATCCTAGCATAATAAAACCTAGCGAATTATTTAAGCTTTTAGAAGATATATACAGAAATCTCAGAGAAAACCAATTGCCCATACAATTAAAAATGAGCAACATTCCGATATTTGAAAGTTTAATTAAAGTATCATATTACATAATGAAAAATAAAATAACATATATTTTACGTGTACCCATAGCACATCCTTTTGATTTAGACTTATATCATTTGTATCTGCGATATATTATGCCACAAAATGTGATGATGCACATTTACTATCCCTATAATATGATAGGTTGTGAAATAAAAATATCGACCAACTTGTCATCAAACTTTAATGTATATCATTCCTTATCTACATCCAAAACTATACTGCCGTTCGCTTAGTTTTTAACTTCAAACATACAAAAACCAGAACCAAAAATAACTCAGTGGCGTACCACAATTGGTATACTACAGTATTCCCCCCAGCAAAAGAAAATGTTATTATTTTGACAAATATAATATTATTCATAATTAAGCCGCTCAATCGGTTTAATGTTCCTTTTTGGTCGCAAGGGCTCACCTTCAACTGTTTCTGTATTCGCGCACAAACGAACATTTTCGTTTTCACTTTCATCACTTACAGTAATTTCTTTGGTAGTGCCATCTGAATTTGTATTGCTGGGAAGTGAGGCTTCTACATGATTAATTAATTTAATTTGATTCAGGTGGCGCTTCCATACAATATTTAATTCAGGAATGAATACCAAATAAACACACTTTCCTAATTTTTTTTTAATTACACCCTTACACCAGGTAGGTTTACTAACATTTTCATAATTTTTTACGATAACTTTATCATTAATGTCAAGAACTATATTTCTAGATCCACCATGATAAAATTTTTGCAATTTTTGCTTTGCCAAAATATGATTCGCTAGATCTTTGTTACTTGGGTCACCATTAGAGCTATTAGGCAAAAGTGAATCAAAGCGTGTACGTAAATTACGCCTAAACATAAGGCTAGCCGGACTTTTTCCTGTTGTGCAGTGTGATACATTTCTGTAGTCAAACAAGAAATTATTTAAAACTTTATTCAAATCTAACGATATACTTTTGCCTAATGCCTTTTTTAAAGCATTTTTAACGGTCTTTACGACATTTTCGGCCACTCCATTGGAAGAAGGTTGATAAGGGGGTGACGTTATGTGTTTAATATTATTTTGCTTCAAAAAAAATTCAAATTCGTTAGAACAAAAATTTGTTGCATTATCTGTAACTAAAAGCTTTGGAAGACCAAATCTTGCAAAAGTAGTCCTCAATATATCTATAGTGGTCTTAGACGTTATATTGGGAACTGCAAAGACCTCTATCCATTTACTAAAAGAATCAACCAAAATTAGAAAATGTTTTTGTAAAAAAGGACCTAAATAATCTAAGTGTAAAAGTGACCACACCTCCTCTGGATAAGGCCAACAGTTTAAAACTGATTTATTAGGTGTTTTTTATACAAAATACAATTCTCACAAGTAGAACAATTTTTTTCTATCTCTTTATTTAAATTGGGCCACCAAAAATATGATCTAGCCAAACTTTTTGATTTCACAATACCCAAATGAGATGAATGAAGATCCTCTATTATTATTTTTCTGAGTTTCATAGGAATTATAATTCTATTGTTCCACAATAAGCAATTATCTTCGATACTTAACTCATCTCGTATCCTATGAAAATATTTCATTTCAGAATCTAACTTACAAATGTTTCTGGGCCAACCTTCCATAACATATTTTCGAACAGTTACTTCAGTTTCCGATTTTATGTTTTTAAATTTTAAAGGAGAGTGTTCATTATTTTCAAAAAAATTTATAAAATCTATGTCCACATTTTCCCACGAGTTTTCATTGAACTGTTCCGGTAAACGTGATAATGAATCCGCTAAATTTTGCTCGGATTTAACAAATTCTATTTTATAGTTGTAATTAGACAAAATCACAGCCCAGCGGCGTAGCCGGTTTGCGGAGAATTGGGGTATCTCTTTCTCTGGGTGAAAGATAGTAGTAAGTGGTTTATTATCGGTTACTAAGGTGAACTCGCGACCGTAAACATACTGGTTAAATTTACAAGTACCGAATATAATCGCAAGCCCCTCTTTTTCGATTTGAGAATAATTTTTCTCGGCTTTTGTCAATGTCCTTGACACATACGCGATAGGTTTTTGCGTGCCATCTGACATGACATGAGCTATCAACCCCGCTACTCCATACGGTGAGGCGTCAGTAATAAGTTTTAATGGCATATTCGGGTCATAATGCACAAAAACCGGGGCGGATGTCAATAATTTTTTAACTTTAGCAAATACTTTTGCACAATTCGCTGACCAGAACCATTTTACATCGGCCTTAAGAAGCTCATACAAAGGATGCAATAGCGAAGATAAATTTGGCAAGAATTTCCCATAGTAGTTAATTAGACCTAACCACGACTTAAGCTGGGTAATATTCCCTGGTACCGGAGCATTATTAATAGCGGAAGTTTTTTCTTCCGACGTGTGTAGCCCCTCGTGATCAATGACAAACCCTAAATAAGAAATTTTGTTTTTAAAGATATTTTTAGGCCAACGTCTTGTAATTTTGACAAGACTTCATTTTACCGTGACATATGCTCTTGTCTATTTCGACCCGTAATTAATATGTCGTCCAAAAATATAGCCACACCCTGTATTCCACCTAAAAGTGATTCCATTATTTTTTGAAATTCAGCTGGAATGCTGGCTATCCCAAATGGGGCTCTATTGTATTTAACGTGTTTCAGTGAAATAATTCTTTGCTCTGGAGGTTAGCAGGTTCGTATTACGCAAAATATGGAATTCAAAAAATATCATTTTTCATTGATTTAGCAAACGACTGCCAAGATGAAATATGTACAGGAAGCTTACTTCCGATGCATTTCAACGTGTTTCAGTGAAATAATTCCTTTGCTTTGGAGGTTAGCAAGTTCGTATTACGCAATATTGGGAATTTGAAAAATATCATTTTTCATTGATTTAGCAAACAACTGTCGAGTTGAAATATGTTCGGGAAGCTTACTTCCGATGCATATTAACGTGTTATAGTAAAATAATTTCTTGCTCTGGAGGTTAGCAGGTTCGTATTACGCAAAATTAGGAATTTAAAAAATATCATTTTTCATTGATTTAGCAAACGACTGTCAAAATGAAATATATTCAGGCAGCTTACTTTTGATGCATATCAACGTGTTTCAGTGAAATAATTTCTTGATCTGGAGGTTAACAGGTTCGTATTACGCAAAAATGGGAATTTAAAAAATATCATTTTTCATTGATTTAGCAAACGACTGTTAAAATCAAAAATAAATTCAGGCAGCTTACTTTCGATGCATATTAACGTG
This sequence comes from Lochmaea capreae, assembly GCA_949126875.1. Taxonomy (NCBI): domain Eukaryota; kingdom Metazoa; phylum Arthropoda; class Insecta; order Coleoptera; family Chrysomelidae; genus Lochmaea; species Lochmaea capreae. The sequence goes on from OX421408.1 coordinate 21,207,597, forward strand.
TTTCAGTGAAATAATTCCTTGCTCTGGAGGTTAACAGAGTCGTATTACGCAAAAATGGGAATTTAAAAAATATCATTTTTCATTGATTTAGCAAACGAATGTCAAAATGAAATATATTCAGGCAGCTTACTTCCGATGCATATTAACGTGTTTCAGTGAAATAATTCCTTGCTCCGGAGGTTAGCAGGTTCGTATTACGCAAAATTGGGAATTCAAAAAATATCATTTTTCATTGATTTAGCAAACGACTGTCGAGTTAAAATATGTACAGAAAGCTTACTTTCGATGCATATTAACGTGTTTCAGTGAAATAAATCCTTGCTTTGGAGGTTAGCAGGTTCGTATTACGCAAAATTGGGAATTCAAAAAAAATCATTTTTCATTGATTTAGCAAACAACTGTCAAGATGAAATATGTTCAGGAAGCTTACTTCCGATGCATTTCAACGTGTTTCAGTGGAATAATTCCTTGCTTTGGAGGTTAGCAGGTTCGTATTACGCAAAATTGGGAATTTGAAAAATATCATTTTTCATTGATTTAGCAAACGACTGTCGAGTTGAAATATGTTAAGGCAGCTTACTTTTAATGCATTTTAACGTGTTTCAGTGAAATAATTTTTTGCTCTGAAGGTTAGCGGGTTCGTATAACGCAAAATAGGAAATTTAAAAAATATTATTTTTCATTGATTTAGCAATTGACTGTCAAGATGAAATATGTTCAGGCAGCTTACTTCCGATGCATATTAACGTGTTTCAGTGGAATAATTCATTGCTCTGGAGGTTAGCAGGTTTGTATTACGCAAAATTGGGAATTTAAAAAATATCATTTTTCATTGACTTAGCGAACGACTGTCAAGATAAAATATGTTGAGGCAGCTTACTTTCGATGCATATTAACGTGTTTCAGTGAAATAATTCTTTGCTTTGAAGGTTAGCAGGTTCGTATTACGCAAAATTGTGAATTTAAAAAAAAACATTTTTCATTGATTTAGCAAACGACTGTCGAGTTGAAATATGTTTAGAAAGCTTACTTCCGATGCATATAAACGTGTTTCAGTGAAATAATTCCTTGATCTGGAGGTTAGCAGGTACGTATTACGCAAAATTGGGAATTCAATAAATATCATTTTTCATTGATTTAGCAAACGACTGTCAAGTTAAAATATGTTCAGAAAGCTTACTTCCGATGCATATCAACGTGTTTCAGTGAAATAATTCCTTGATCTGGAGGTTAGCAGGTTCGTATTACGCAAAATTGGGAATTCAAAAAATATCATTTTTCATTGATTTAGCAAACGACTGTCGAGTTAAAATATGTTCAGAAAGCTTACTTTCGGTGCATATTAACGTGTTTCAGTGAAATAAATCCTTGCTTTGGAGGTTAGCAGGTTCGTATTACGCAAAATTGGGATTTCAAAAAAAATCATTTTTCATTGACTTAGCAAACGACTGTCAAGATGAAATATGTTCAGGAAGCTTACTTCCGATGCATTTCAACGTGTTTCAGTGGAATAATTCCTTGCTTTGGAGGTTAGCAGGTTCGTATTACGCAAAATTGGGAATTTGAAAAATATCATTTTTCATTGATTTAGCAAACGACTGTCGAGTTGAAATATGTTAAGGCAGCTTACTTTTGATGCATATTAACGTGTTTCAGTGAAATAATTTTTTGCTCTGGAGGTTAGCGGGTTCGTATAACGCAAAATAGGAAATTTAAAAAATATTATTTTTCATTGATTTAGCAAACGACTGTCGAGTTAAAATATGTTCAGAAAGCTTACTTTCGATGCATATTAACGTGTTCCAGTGAAATAAATCCTTGCTTTGGAGGTTAGCAGGTTCGTATTACGCAAAATTGGGAATTCAAAAAAAATCATTTTTCATTGATTTAGCAAACGACTGTCAAAATGAAATATGTTCAGGAAGCTTACTTCCGATGCATTTCAACGTGTTTCAGTGGAATAATTCCTTGCTTTGGAGGTTAGCAGGTTCGTATTACGCAAAATTGGGAATTTGAAAAATATCATTTTTCATTGATTTAGCAAACGACTGTCGAGTTGAAATATGTTAAGGCAGCTTACTTTTGATGCATATTAACGTGTTTCAGTGAAATAATTTTTTGCTCCGAAGGTTAGCGGGTTCGTATAACGCAAAATAGGAAATTTAAAAAATATTATTTTTCATTGATTTAGCAATTGACTGTCAAGATGAAATATGTTCAGGCAGCTTACTTCCGATGCATATTAACGTGTTTCAGTAGAATAATTCGTTGCTCTGGAGGTTAGCAGGTTTGTATTACGCAAAATTGGGAATTTAAAAAATATCATTTTTCATTGACTTAGCGAACGACTGTCAAGATAAAATATGTTGAGGCAGCTTACTTTCGATGCATATTAACGTGTTTCAGTGAAATAATTCTTTGCTTTGAAGGTTAGCAGGTTCGTATTACGCAAAATTGTGAATTTAAAAAATATCATTTTTCATTGATTTAGCAAACGACTGTCGAGTTAAAATATGTTTAGAAAGCTTACTTCCGATGCATATAAACGTGTTTCAGTGAAATAATTCCTTGATCTGGAGGTTAGCAGGTACGTATTACGCAAAATTGGGAATTCAATAAATATCATTTTTCATTGATTTAGCAAACGACTGTCAAGTTAAAATATGTTCAGAAAGCTTACTTCCGATGCATATCAACGTGTTTCAGTGAAATAATTCCTTGATCTGGAGGTTAGCAGGTTCGTATTACGCAAAATTGGGAATTTAAAAAATATCATTTTTCATTGATTTAGCAAACGACTGTCAAGATGAAATATATTCAGGCAGCTTACTTTCGAGGCATATCAACGTGTTTTGGTGAAATAATTCCTTGCTCTGGAGGTTAGCAGGTTCGTATTACGCAAAATTGGGAATTTAAAAAATATCATTTTTCATTGATTTAGCAAACGAATGTCAAGATGAAATATATTCAGGCAGCTTACATTCGATGCATATTAACGTGTTTCAGTGAAATAATTCCTTGCTCTGGAGGTTAGCAGGTTCGTATTACGCAAAATTGGGAATTTAAAAAATATCATTTTTCATTGATTTAGCAAACGACTGTCAAGATGAAATATATTCAGGCAGCTTACTTTCGATGCATATCAACGTGTTTCAGTGAAATAGTTCCTTGCTCTGAAGATTAGCAGGTTCGTATTACGGAAAATTGGGAATTCAAAAAATATAATTTTTCATTGATTTAGCAAACGACTGTCAAGATAAAATATGTTCAGGCAGCTTACTCCCGATGCATATTTACGTGTTTCAGTGGAATAATTCTTTGCTCTGGAGGTGAGCAGGTTCGTATAACGCTAAATGGGAAATTTAAAAAATATAATTTTTCATTGATTTAGAAAACGACTGTCAAAATAAAATATGTTGAGGCAGCTTACTTTAGATGCATATTAACGTGTTTCAGTGAAATAATTATTTGCTCTGGAGGTTAGCAGGTTCGTATTACGCAAAATATGGAATTCAAAAAATATCATTTTTCATTGATTTAGCAAAAGACTTTCGAGTTAAAATATGTTCAGGAAGCTTACTTCCGATGCATATCAACGTGTTTCAGTGAAATAATTCCTTGCTTTGGAGGTTAGCAGGTTCGTATTACGCAAAATTTTGATTTTAAAAAGTATCATTTTTCATTGATTTAGCAAACGACTGTCAAGATAAAATATGTTCAGGCAGCTTACTTTCGATGCATATTAACGTGAAATAACTTATCGAGAATGCCGAAGTCGTTTTTAAAAAGATTTATTTTCACAAATTATTAAATTCTACAAAATGATTTTATCAAATTATGGTCTTAACTGTATGAGAAATAAAAAGAATCTAACGAGATTGTTAATGACTGAAACAAGTGTTCATAGATAAGGAAATATAATATAATATAATATGCTGTAGTTGCAGTCAGCACTTTTCTTAGATTACACCAGTGAAGGCGTGAGGTAATTCCTCCCCTCGAAGATTCAAATCCGCAGGGCTAACGAGGGATTTGAACAGCCGATGGTTCTAGGGTTGGATGGTCTTCTTGAGATTTCTTTTTGGTACAGCACCTTGGAACGATGAACCTGTATGCAAGGTAGATTAGAAGAATGCTGAAAAATACATAAATAACAATAGTCCAGATGCTTGGAATATTGGAAATTCTCGAAAATGACAGATCTGGCTGGTTTTCTAACAGTTTCATCTTCAGATCTTGCAACTCGTCTAACGGGGTGTCTTCAATACTGAAACTTGAAATTTTGTGGGCTTCGGCTTCGTATAATTTTACTTTGGGAAACAAAACTGGTTGACCTGAACTTGTCTGGTGCTCTTGGTTTTCGATAATACGGAATGGCATTTTTACTTGACAGTTGATTGGAATTTCAAATAGATAGCTCCCTTGGAGAGTAACAATCTCTTCTTGAGTTTGGCAGTGAATGGAGGTGGTTATTTCTTTTGGCAGTACGGCTATCCATTGGTTGGCATTGTCTAGCTTCATGATAATGGGCCGGTTTACAGGAGTAGGTGTTTGCCGGCATATGGAAGTGTTTTTTAAATTTAAGAGTTCTATTTCACAGGAATTTCCAAATTTCATTTCTTGAAGATCAATTTCGTCACAGAGAAACAATTTTGTTGAGATTTTACTACAATAGTCATTTGTATATGCAAAGTACAGTTTGTTAAGAGCCAAAAATGTATTTTCTGGAATAATTGCTTTGAATTGATTGTTATGAAAGATCGGTACGGAATATAAGTGATAAAAATCTAATTCAAATGGCAATGTTATAGGGACGTGCAAAACATATATAATCCTGTTGTTGTTTGAATAGCTTTCTATCTTAACGAGTTTTTCTATCAGTAGAACGTTATTTAAGTTTATATCTAACGGAAGTTTGTGAGGACCGATATTATCTTGTATAATTTGGAGTTCTTTAAAGAAATCGTTAGTTCTCATTATGCTGGGATGCATTTTTCCCAATCTTGAAAATGCAATGGAATTTTCTATATCCTGTATTGAAGAATAAATTATATTGTAAATTGCAATAATATGATTGATAGTATCTTTGATAAACATTGAATTTTCATGAAGTACCTGACTGTTGACCATATTTGAAATTTTAATGATTTTTGATTTTAGTAATTTTTCATTATGTATTATAGTATTAACAGTGTTGTTAAATTTTTCAATTAATCGAATTGATAGTGAATTTTGGTTTCTGATACTTGAAGCTAAATTTTTCTGATTATTTTGTAGTTCTGTGATTAGCTTATCATAATGTTCGCCGTCATTAGCGTCTAAATTTCCAGATATAGTTTTGAAAATTGAACCTAATCCGTTTATAAGTCCGCGTTTAATTCTATCGGGATGAGGAAATATATCATTTAATTTGTCTGTTACTTTTTGTTCAAGAAACTTCAATATTTTGAAATAATTTGTGTTATTTTCTTCCCCTTTTATAGGGTAATATCCCAAAGGATGGTTTGCCCAATTAGTGTTATCTTCTACTACCGAATATTTTTCAATTTTGTTTTTGTAAGATTCTAAATAATGGGTTTGGACTTCTAATTGATTTAGTTTTGTAATTATCGGTTGAAGGTCATAATAGTGAATTAATTTGTAATCATAATCTTTAATTTTTGTTTTTCCTAATTTTACAGGAATTAATCCTGGGTTATTTTCTAAGTCCTTTATTTTTACTTTTTCCAGTGAGCTGAAGACTCCAGGTAAACTGAAAAGATAAATTTGAGTTAGTCGTTAAAAGTAAACGTACTATTAAGGGGACGCCTTAAATTGTCCATATGCACTTTTTCTTGTGATTCTGTTGAAACCGTTTTATCTTTAGCCTTAACTTCCTGAATTATTGTAGGTTTGTTAAATTTATTGGCATGTTTTTGTCGTTTGGGGTTTTTAACGTAAACTTTCTGATTTTGTGTGAAAATACATGGATCGTCTCGATTTTCATTCACTAGATCTGTACGTTTTTCCTTTTCCTTGATAAGATTTTCATTTATTTTTTTATAAAGCAATTTAGTACGTTCTCTATGGCTCTTTATGTAATCGTTCATAAGATTTTTATCAATTTCTAAATTAAAGGGATCATTAGTATTTATATGTCCATTGATTATATCTATGGGTTTCGTATTTGTTGTAGAGTGTATCGAATAATTGTATGCAAGAATGGCATAGTTCATTTTCATAGTGATAGGTGTTTTAAGAAAACCTCTGGTATTAAGTAGGCGAACATGTTCCAAGATTGTTGAATGGAATCGCTCAACTACTCCTTGTGATTGGGGGTGATTGGGACAGCAGAAATGAATTTTAATTTTATGTAAAGCTGAAAGTTCTGAAATGACAGAGTTTTTGAATTCGGTACCATTATCAACTAGAATTTGTTCAGGAACTCCGTGGTGGGAGAAAAAGTTTATTAGATTATTTACGATTTCTGTACTAGAGAGGGATGATAGATGGTATGCTTGTGCATATTTTGAGAAACTATCTACTATTGTTAAGAATTTATCGCGTTCTAAAGTGAATGTGTCCATATGTATTATCTGAAAAGGTTTATTAGCGGTTGGTGTGGTATTCATTTTTATAGTAACAGGATGTCGTTCGTATTTACTTTGTTGGCATATCTCGCAATCATTAATATATGTTTGTATAGAATTTTTCATGAATGGCCAGTAATATTTTTCTTTAATGCGTTGGTAGGTTTCGTCTATACCTCTATGATTACTTTTGGATTCGTGGTAATTCTGAATTATCTCTTTAGCATCGTCTTTATCAGTAATATCGATTAATTTTTTGGTGCATCTTCTTAGTTTTAGGGATGAATATTTAAAATACTTTTGTAATGCTACTAAAAATGGTTCATAAAGATCAGGGTTTTCGAAGTATAGACAATATTGCGTGTCCGGGTTAATGTAATTTTTCATGAAATCGATAACGTTTTTTTCAAAATTATTCTCTGAAAGCTGAAAATTTATTCGTTTCTTATTTCCGAATAAAATTTTAGTATTGGGATTACTGGGCGAGTGTAGAACTGAACTAATTATGATTTGATTTTGACAATAGTTCAATGCTGTAGTTGTGGTAGGGATTTCGAAAGTTGGGTTATGTTCAGCGTTGGAGTGAATAGTCTCGTCATCGGTGTCAATTTGACTCTCGGAATTGTCGGTTCGGTTTTTGTGTATTGCTATTGGATCTATTGGAATGTTTAGGTCAGGATGCACTAGTGAAGATGTGTTATCTTCGTCTTCGTCCTCATTTATAAGGTCTGTTTCAAGTGGGCTCTCTGGGATAGGGATATTTTCGGTATAAAGGTCTATTAGAGGTTCTTGTGAGAGATTAGTTGTAACTGGATCATGGTAGGGGTTTGTTTGTGATCTGTTATTTTTGTCATTGTCATTTATTATTTCGTCTACTTGTTGCCAAAAAGTATCTGTTTCCTTAGTGCGGACTTCTATTCTTGAGAGTGAATCAACGTTAGAATTTAAGGTTCCACGTTTATACAAAATGTCATAGTTGTATTCAGATAATTTTAATTTCCATCGTGTAAATTTGCTGTTTTCGTCTTTAAGTGAGAAAAGCCATTTAAGAGGTTTATGATCTGTTACGATATTAAATTTTCGACCGTATAGGTAGGGTCTAAAATATTTCGTAGCCCAAACTATGGCTAGTAGTTCCTTTTCAATAACCGAATAATTTCGTTCGGAGTCATTTAAGGTCCTTGACGCATATGCTATTGGCAAGTCTTTACCAATCGGCCCCTGGGACAATATTGCACCTACAGCAACATTACTTGCGTCTGTAGTTAAATTGAATGTTTTATTAAAATCTGGATATTGCAAGATCGGGTCATTTATTAGTAAATTTTTGCATGTTTCGAAACAAGTTATGAATTCTTCATCATGTATAATTTTTGCACCCTTTTTCAAGCACTTTGTTAAGGGCTTGGTAATTCTGGCAAAGTTTGGAATAAATCGCCTGTAGTAACCTAACAAGCCTAAAAAACCCTAAATTTGTTTTGTTGTTGCTGGTATTGGATATTTTTTTATTACTTTTATTTTGTCCGGGTTTGGTTTCACGCCATCTGGTGTCACTATGTGACAAAAGTACGCTACCTCTTTCTTTAAAAACTCGGATTTATCGAGCTGTACTTTGAAGTTTGACTCTCTTAGTCTTTGAAAAACATTTTTATGTCGTTCAAGATGTTCTTGTAATGACGTGGAAAAAACGATAATATCGTCAAGATATACGAGACATTGTTCGCTCTGTATACCGCGAAGGATATTATCCATTACGCGTTGAAAAGTAGCTGGAGCTCCTTTCAAGCCGAATGGCATACGTAAAAACTCCCAATGTCCTTGTTCTGTCGTGAAAGCAGTTTTTTCTATGTCTTTCTCTTCCATTTGGATTTGGTGAAAACCACTGGCCAAATCAATGGTTGAGAAATATTGACACTTGCCCAACTTATCTAATAGATCAGTTATGTTGGGTAACGGATATCTATCATCGATAGTTTACGCGTTTAGCTGCCGGTAATCAATTACCACGCGCCATTTTTGTTGTCCTGATGCATCTAGTTTTTTGGGAACCACCCATATTGGCGATGACCACGGTGAATTACTTGATCGAATAATATTGGAATCTAACATTTTTTTGATTTGATTTTGAACTTCGTTTCTATAAATAAATGGATAACGGTATGGTCTAGAATAAACAGGTTGTAACGAGTTATTTTTTTTTTAAATCATGTTGGATCTTCTTTTATTTTTTTTTGCCGTTAGTATATTGCTTATTAGCAAGTTTTATATAACTCGTTACTTAATTCCCGACTTCAATTTCTTTTACCGTTTTGTATATCAGCATTACTTTATTTATTTATTTTATGAGTAATTCAAAAGATGTGAATTCCAAGTTAAAATATAAAATTTTTATTAATTTCCATTTTAAAAATTCAAAGACTAGAGGACATACGGTATATAAACTATTTTAATTAAATCGAAAACTGTCCAGTATATTAGGAACTTTTTGTTACAAGTAAAATAATATTTCGCTAATGACCAAAAATTGTAGGAGGAATGAGGATATGAATTCGAAAGCAAAACGGCTTTGGCTATCGATTATTACCGTTCGTATTAAAAACTTACAGTACCGTTCGTCTTCGAATTTGTCTCTGCTTCCGCTGAATTTTTCCGAGTTTTGAGTTGAATCTTATCGTACCGTTCGTCTTCGAATCTGTCTCTGTTTCCGCTGATTTTCCGAGTTTTAAGTTAAAAGTGCCCGATCTTCTAGATTGCTAATGTAAGTAATTTGAATATTAAAATACAGTGTGAAGTAAAAGTAAGGTAAATTTATTATTATAAAGCCACCGAATATTCTTTTCAGTTTAAAACTAAAACTTTGATTTCCGATAACAAATTGCTACCGCATTTTATTTACTGGGTTTTCTCTTCAACAGAAAAGAAAAATTTATTTCCAGAATTTTTTTTGTTGATTATTAGTGTGTTTTTTTTTGACTAAAATTTTTTCACGATTAGTTGAATGCTTAATATAAGGCAGATTTAAATTGGATTTTAGTTTTCATTTTCAGATTACCGTTCCTATACCCGTTGTCCTACCTTCCGACCAAACTTAAATTATAAGTTTTTTTTTCCGATTTTTATTTAAAAATTAAAACTGATTGTGGGGCGAGTGCGAGGCCCATGCCATGCGTTGTCCAACTTTCAGCCGGTAAAGTTTTATTGTGTTTAATTTTTTTCAAAGAATTTTTTTTTATAAATATACGATATTCAAACTTGTCTGAGGCCGATGCCATAGGTTGTTTGAATATCTAGTTGAATTCATTGTATCCCTTGACATTGGTCGTCCCATTTTCCCTAATTACCCAAACGGCGACCTTTTTGCTATAGTTTTTATTAATGGTTCATTTTGTTACAATTTTTATTTAAAATTGAAACTGATTGTGGGGCGAGTGCGAGGCCGATGCCATGCGTTGTCCAACTTTCAGCCGGTAAAGTTTTATTGTGTTTAATTTTTTTCAAATCATTCTTTTCTTTTATAAATATACGATATTCAAACTTGTCTGAGGCCGATGCCATAGGTTGTTTGAATATCTAGTTGAATTCATTGTATCCCTTGCCACTGGTCGTCCCATTTTCCCTAACCACCCTAACTGCAGCCTTTCATTTTAGTTTATTTTCCTTGTTCATAGCTTGAAATTAGAACTGATTGTGGGGCAAGTGCGAGGCCGATGCCATGCGTTGTCCAACTTTCAGCCGGTAACGTTAACTTGATTTTCATTTTATTCTAATAATTATTTTCCCCAATTAACGATCTTCAAACAAGTCTGAGGCTGATGCCATAGGTTGATTGACGATCTAATTGGTAGTTCTTTAGTATTTTTTTCTATTAATCTGGTTATAACTTCCCCGATATCCCGCTTGATCATCCTTACCGCTAAAATACTTCCATTATTTTTTTGGTTTTGTTTGTTTGCTACTATAATTGTTTTCTATTCTTTCTTTAATACGGCTTACCGTTTTTTTTTACGAATTACTTTTACTGCTTTACACTGTCATTAATAGCTAGAAATAACCTGCTTACATCTTGTTTTACCGTACCACTTTTTATACACGTACTACCGGCAAATTTTGTATATATATTATTTTGTTACATTTGCCCTGTATATATTCATTTTGCATGGAACTGCCGAAATAGAAATTTTGAGTATTATTAGGAATTGCTAATTTTGTATATTTGTTTTTCTCTGGTAATATACAACCTGACATAATTAGTGTTTTCTTAATAACCCGTAGTAGAGCCGTCTGTGGGTTTATAGTTTTATAGGAGTGTTTAGTTCAACGAACCACTGGAATTTTCCGTAACCTCCATCTGAGGCTATCTGGAACTCTTGACACTTAGGGTCAAGGGGCCGTGGAGTAAACCACGTCACAAAATCTGGCGCCCGAGCAATTATTTTAAAGATTTTGCATCGAGGGTGTCCAAAGTGACGTGCCCAGTTGGTAGGAACCAAAGGGAGGTGAAAAACACGTCACAAGGTATATCGTTTGTTGTCTTAATTTGGTGTCTTAGTTTATTATTAAAAGTCAAAGATGTATTTTCATGGTAAAAGATATCAGAAAATTCCTTACAAAGATTTAAAATTGATGATTTTTCTTCTTGATTTAAATGATCTGTTCTAATTGCATCTAAGCTTAAGTAATTTCTACAATCGGTTTCAATATTGTTGAAGTCAAAATTCTGAATTTCGTCGAGAAAAATCTAAAGTAACTGGCTGTGTAGTGCTGTTTAAAATAGTAGTGAAAGCTTCGTGATCTTTAGCAATTGTTAGACTTTCGGGGATTTCGCAGTTATGAATCTTTTGGTGGGGTATAATAATTTCTCCACTCTGTATAGAAGTTTTCACTTTAATTACTTGTTGGCATCTTGGGCCAATTGTTATAAGATTAAGCTCTTTTGATGTGGGATGGAATAATAATTTCAATTTACAATAAGGTGTTACTAAATATCCTTTTTGAAAATCTAAATTGGCTTCTAGAAATTTCAAATTATCAATACCAATAAGACCGTCAAATGTATTGTGAAATTTAAATAAGTAAAATTTCATTAATTTAGTTTCTGGTAAATTAAATATTTCTGGAGTAGGTATAGCTACACTGTGCTTGTGTGAAGATTTTTGAAACACTGTCGATACTATAAATGGTTCAAATTTTATTGAATTAGGAGAAAATTTATAAGCGATATTTGGATCGATAAATGATTTGGTTGTTCCAGAATCTATAAGAATTTTAATATTGTATTCTGGAAAAATTATATAAGAGAGTTCACTCGAATTTGATGTGTTGATAGAAATGATTGGTGTTATCTGTCTCTGGTCAAAAGAGGCTTTTCTTGAAAATTTTGATTATTAGATGGTGTATTGATATCAATTTCGTTGTTTTGATAATTGTTAGAGTTTTGAATAATATTGTCCTCATATCGATTATTTTGATTAGAAGGTCTATCATAGTTTTGATAAGTCTGTTCATAATATTGGTCTTCATCAAACTCGGTATTGAATAGTTCTTCTGAGATATATTTTGGTTGATTACCGAAATTAATATTTCTATTAGAATTCGGTGAATTGATAAACTTTTGTTTTTGACGGAAAGTCGATGGACCGGGTATTGGTTTTGGGGTATTTCGAGTAGACACACTCATAGATGTAGGGTTTGCTAATACTTGGTTCGGATTTGGTTTGAAGACGTTTCTATTATTGGGGTTCCTAAAGACTTGAGAATTAGTTGGGTATCTTGTGGGCTGGAAATTTTGCCTTGGTTGTATATGAATGGGCTGTGAGGGAAACGAATTTCTTCTGAATTGATTATTTTGTGTTTGATAATTGAATGGCAAATTTGGCCCACCATTAAATCTCTGATGAAAAATTGGCTGTTGGCTTCTATGGTTGTTTAGTGGAATTTGGGGTGGGGCAGAATTTTTGTTCGAAAAATTTTGGAAGTAGTGAATATTATCTTCTCTAGTAAGATATTGTAATGCTTCATTTAAAGTCGAAGGTTTCATACAACGTATAGTTGTTCCTAGTGGTTCCTTCAGACCAGATAAAAATGTTTTCAAGGACAATTTTTGGTATAGCTCGCGTTTTAAAAGTCTACCCTCATTTGTTGTTTCGTGTAAATCTACATAGTTACATAAGAGATTCAATAAATTTAAGCACCTATCAAAAAATTGCTGAGGTTTTTCGTTTTGACCCTGTCTTAGCATGACTAAGTCTCTGTTAAGACAAGCTTCATCCCTCTGATCAGCAAAACTACGAGTTAAAATTTGTTTTAAGTCTTCCCAAGTAGAAACATTCTGAATATTAACCACCAATTTTGCATTACCCTGTAGTTTTGAAATTATAGAATTTAAGATAAATGTATTTTGGAAATTATTCGGATTTCTGACATCGTAAAAATTAGCAATAAGTGATTCGCTCGTAGATAGATACCTATTCAACTCATTAGGATTCCCATCAAATTCTGGGATGCACTTTAAATATTCTGGTTTAAATTGATTCATTTTTAAATTTAAATTATTGGTTTCGTTTGCTAAAGCTAAGTTCTCAAGTTCGTTTGTAATTTCTTCCATAAAATAAAATAAATTGGTTCAATTCAAAAAGTACTTACATATAAAACAAAACGACTATTAGCATCTCACTTATGTTCCTATAAAGATGACTACTAGATCTGCGATTCTGTCTTTTCTAAGTAGGTCTTCTTTGCGAATTGGAACGATTTGTATTCCAAATTCCGGTAGTCTACTGGTTTTGAGCTGAGCTGGTTCTGCGATAGATTTGGTTTCCTGATTTTTGAGGAGCCTCCAACACAACACTTCCACACAATGACACACCCTGTATTGTAAGTTCGGTATTCAGTCAATCGTTTAAAAATGAAAAATACACGTTCGATACGCGAATTTCTGAAAATCCTACTGACTGCGCCAAATAACTTATCGAGAATGCCGAAGTCGTTTTTAAAAAGATTTATTTTTACAAATTATTAAATTCTACAAAATGATTTTATTAAATTATGGTCTTAACTGTATGAGAAATAAAAAGAATCTAACGAGATTGTTAATTACTGAAACAAGTGTTCATAGATAAGGAAATATAATATAATATAATATGCTGTAGTTGCAGTCAGCACTTTTCTTAGAATACACCAGTGAAGGCGTGAGGTAATTCACGTTAATATGCATCGAGAGTAAGCTTCCTGAACATATTTAATCCCGACAGTCGTTTGCTAAATCAATGAAAAATGATATTTTTTAAATTTCCTATTTTGCGTAATACTAACCTGCTATCCTCTAGAGCAAGGAGTTATTTCACTAAAACACGTTAATATGCATCGAAAGTAAGCTGCCTGAACATATTTCATCTTGACAGTCGTTTGCTAAATCAATGAAAAATGATATTTTTTGAAATCCCAATTTTGTGTAATACCACCCTGCTATCCCCTAGAGCAAGGAGATATTTCACTAAAACACGTTAATATGCATCGAGAGTAAGCTTCCTTAACATATTTCATCCCGACAGTCGTTTGCTAAATCATTGAAAAATGATATTTTTTGAAATCCCAATTTTGCGTAATATCACCCTGCTATCCCCTAGAGCAAGGAGAAATTTCACTAAAACACGTTAATATGCATCGAAAGTAAGCTGCCTGAACATATTTCATCTTGACAGTCGTTTGCTTAATCAATGAAAAATTATATTTTTTGAAATCCCAATTTTGCGTAATACCACCCTGCTATCCCCTAGAGCAAGGAGATATTTTACTAAAACACGTTAATATGCATCGGAACACCGAGAGAAGAGTTATTTATAGACAAATAAACTGATTTGTTTGACCCCCCTTTGTTTAATACTAGCATTGCTTATTTATTATTAAGAAGCCATATTAACGTGAAAACATTGGGAAATTTTGATATAAAAAAATCATTTATTCGAGTGTGATTTCTTTAATGTGAAGATATTTGTTCTCCTCCATGCACACCTGTATAGAATTGTTCTACAGAAACTATAAAAGTTTACGAATCACCATATAATATTTTGTTATAAAATATAACGATGCTATTTGGGTAAAAATTTTATTTATTCCCCAGGAAAAAACATAACATCTTGAATAATATTCCATCACTTTAGAACAACAAATTAAATATTTACAGTAAATTATTTCGAAGTTTTATCAGAAATATACATTTTTTAAATAAGTCTATAGATTATTAGCCCCAATTTAGATCTACTTAATACCGAAAAAATAAGTATTTGAGTATAATTGTACATTATTGTTACGAGAATAAAACTTATTTTCTACAAATCACATATTTCTTCACCCGCAAGAAATCACATTAGCCTACAAATTATGTGGCAATTAAAACAAAGAATTCTAACCCCACCCTTCCCTACTATTCAGTAACGGTCGCCACCCTTACACGTTTGGGAGTCAGTGTGCATGTGATTGTGAAATTAGGTCAGTTTTTATAATTTCACAGTTATTTTTTAAATTTTGGTTAAAGTGCTTTGTGCAATATGAGTTTAACAATAGAAACGAGTGAATTGTTGAATTCATGGGGATTGCAGGAGTTTTGTGAACTCTTTGAAGGTAAGAAAATAAATGTTATATTCGAGTGAGTGAATTAGTAGGTATATTTTACATTAGTTTCTTATCATCGCGATTAAATATCAAAATCATCTGTTTATTCAAAGAATTTTCATTTTTCATATTGATAAACCAAATCGGAGAGAAAAAATATAAAGAAATATAATTTGCTGAGACAACACATTTTTTACCAATAAAAAGCATATCGTTAACTCAGACAATATTTTTGTTTATGGTAAATAAATATAATTCTGCCTTAAAATAATTATTTTTTGTAATGAAACAATATAGTTAGCCTGCAAAAATAGGTTTTTATTATCGGAAAACTATTTAATTTCAATTCAAATGCTTTCAAATATTAATATAACTATTCTGTCATTACTCATTATACCTTAATAAATAATGTTTGAGACAAATATGACACATTTGTACAAGAATAAATATAATTTTCGATTGATAATTCATTTTATTATTGACAATGAATATGTTTTCATAAATAAGCAATATTACTTTCCGAACTTGAAATAAATCATTTCTTAACGACAAATTAAATATTAGTTAGGCCATATGGAAAATCATATTTATTTGACATAATCAGATTTTGATTGTCACAAATAAATCTTTTTCTCGGTGAAGTAAGCTGCCTTAACATATTTCATCTTGGCAGTCGTTTGCTTAATCAATGAAAAATGATATTTTTTGAAATCCCAATTTTGCGTAATACCGCCCTGCTATCCCCTAGAGCAAGGACAAATTTCACTAAAACACGTTAATATGCATCGAAAGTAAGCTGCCTGAACATATTTCATCTTGACAGTCGTTCGCTAAATCAATGAAAAATGATATTTTTTGAAATCCCAATTTTGCGTAATACCACCCTGCTATCCCCTAGAGCAAGAGAATATTTCACTAAAACACGTTAATATGCATCGAGAGTAAGCGTCCTGAACATATTTCATCCCCACAGTCGTTTGCTAAATCAATGAAAAATGATATTTTTTGAAATCCCAATTTTGCGTAATACCACCCTGCTATCTCCTAGAGCAAGGAGTTATTTCACTGAAACACGTTATAATACATCGAAAGTAAGCAGCCTGAACATATTTCATCTTGACAGTCGTTTGCTAAATGAATGAAAATTGATATTTTTTGAAATCTCAATTTTGCGTAATACCGCCCTGCTATCCCCTAGAGCAAGGACAAATTTCACTAAAACACGTTAATATGCATCGAAAGTAAGCTGCCTGAACATATTTCATCTTGACAGTCGTTCGCTAAATCAATGAAAAATGATATTTTTTGAAATCCCAATTTTGCGTAATACCACCCTGCTATCCCCTAGAGCAAGAAAATATTTCACTAAAACACGTTAATATGCATCGAGAGTAAGCGTCCTGAACATATTTTATCCCGACAGTCGTTTGCTAAATCAATGAAAAATGATATTTTTTGAAATCCCAATTTTGCGTAATACCACCCTGCTATCCCCTAGAGCAAGGAGAAATTTCACTAAAACACGTTAATATGCATCGAAAGTAAGCTGTCTGAACATATTTCATCTTGACAGTCGTTTGCTAAATCAATAAAAAATGATATTTTTAAATTTCCTATTTTGCGTAATACTAACCTGCTATCCTCTAAAGCAAGGAGAAATTCCACTAAAACACGTTAATATGCATCGAAAGTAAGCTGCCGGAACATAATTCATCTTGACAGTCGTTTGCTAAATCAATAAAAAATGATTTTTTTTGAATTCCCCATTTTGCGTGATACCACCCTGCTATCTCCTAGAGCAAGGAGTTATTTCACTGAAACACGTTATTATACATCGAAAGTAAGCAGCCCGAACATATTTTATCTTGACAGTCGTTTGCTAAATCAATGAAAAATGATATTTTTTAAATTTTCTATTTTGCGTAATACTAACCTGCTATCCTCTAGAGCAAGGAATTATTTCACTAAAACTCGTTAATATGCATCGAAAGTGAGCTTCCTGAACATATTTCATCTTGACAGTCGTTTGCTAAATCAATGAAAAATGATATTTTTTGAAATCCCAATTTTGCGTAATACCACCCTGCTATCCCCTAGAGCAAGGAGAAATTTCACTAAAACACGTTATTATGCATCGAAAGTAAGCTGCCTGAACATATTTCATCTTGACAGTCGTTTGCTAAATCAATGAAAAATGATATTTTTTTAAATCCCAATTTTGAGTAATACCACCCTGCTATCCACTAGAGAAAGGAGATATTTCACTAAAACACGTTAATATGCATCGAAAGTAAGCTGCCTGAACATTTTTCATCTTGACAGTCGTTTGCTAAATCAATAAAAAATGATTTTTTTTGAATTCCCCATTTTGCGTGATACCACCCTGCTATCTCCTAGAGCAAGGAGTTATTTCACTGAAACACGTTATTATACATCGAAAGTAAGCAGCCTGAACATATTTCATCTTGACAGTCGTTTGCTAAATCAAAAAAAATGATTTTTTTTGAATTCCCAATTTTGCGTGATACCACACTGCTATCTTCTAGAGCAAGGAGTTATTCCACTGAAACACGTTATTATACATCGAAAGTAAGCAGCCCGAACATATTTCATCTTGACAGTCGTTTGCTAAATCAATAAAAAATGATTTTTTTTGAATTGCCAATTTTGCGAAATACCACCCTGCTATCTCCTAGAGCAAGGAGTTATTTCACTTAAACACGTTATCATACATCGAAAGTAAGCTGCCTGAACATATTTCATCTTGACAGTCGTTTGCTAAATCAATAAAAAATGATATTTTTAAATTTCCTATTTTGCGTAATACTAACCTGCTATCCTCTAAAGCAAGGAGAAATTCCACTAAAACACGTTAATATGCATCGAAAGTAAGCTGCCGGAACATAATTCATCTTGACAGTCGTTTGCTAAGTCAATGAAAAATGATTTTTTTTTAATTCCCAATTTTCCGTGATACCATCCTGCTATCTCCTAGAGCATGGAGTTATTTCACTAAAACACGTTATTATACATCAAAAGTAAGCAGCCTGAACATATTTCATCTTGACAGTTGTTTGCTAAATCAATGAATAATGATATTTTTTTAATTTCCTATTTTGCATAATACTAACCTGCTATCCTCTAGAGCAAGGGATTATTTCACTGAAACACGTTAATATGCATCGAAAGTAAGCTGCCTGAACATATTTCATCTTGACAGTCGTTTGCTAAATCAAAGAAAAATGATTTTTTTTTTAATTCCCAATTTTGCGTGATACCACCCTGCTATCTCCTATAGCAAAGAGTTATTTCACTTAAACACGTTATTTTACATCGAAAGTAAGCAGCCTGAACATATTTCATCTTGGCAGTCGATTGCTAAATCAATGAAAAATTATATTTTTTAAATTTCCTA
Source organism: Lochmaea capreae (assembly GCA_949126875.1). Classification (NCBI taxonomy): domain Eukaryota; kingdom Metazoa; phylum Arthropoda; class Insecta; order Coleoptera; family Chrysomelidae; genus Lochmaea; species Lochmaea capreae. The sequence continues at coordinate 21,226,191 of OX421408.1, forward strand.
TTTTGCGTAATACTAACCTGCTATCCTCTAGAGCAAGGAATTATTTCACTAAAACACGTTAATATGCATCGAAAGTATGCTTCCTGAACATATTTCATCCCGACAGTCGTTTGCTAAATCAATAAAAAATTATATTTTTTGAAATCCCAATTTGGGCGTAATACCACCCTGCTATCTCCTAGAGTAAGGAGTTATTTCACTAAAACACGTTATTATACATCGAAAGTGAGGTTTCTGAACATATTTCATCCCGACAGTCGTTTGCTAAATCAATGAAAAATGATATTTTTCGAAATCCCAATTTTGCGTAATACCACCCTGCTATCCCCTGGAGCAAGGAGAAATTTCACTGGAACACGTTAATATGCATCGAAAGTAAGCTGCCTGAACATATTTCATCTCGACAGTCGTTTGCTAAATCAATGAAAAATGATTTTTTTTTAATTCTCAATTTTGCGTGATACCACCCTGCTATCTCCTAGAGCAAGGAGTTATTTCACTGAAACACGTTAATATACATCGAAAGTAAGCAGCCTGAACATATTTCATCTCGACAGTCGTTTGCTAAATAAATGAAAAATTATATTTTTTTAATTTCCTATTTTGCGTGATACCACCCTGCTATCTCCTAGAGCAAGGCGTTATTTTACTGAAACACGTTATTTTACATCAAAGTAAGCAGCCTGAACATATTTTATCTTGACAGTCGTTTGCTAAATCGATGAAAAATGATATTTTTTAAATTTCCTATTTTGCGTAATACTAACCTGCTATCCTCTAGAGCAAGGAATTATTTCACTAAAACACGTTAATATGCATCGAAAGTAAGCTGCCTGAACATATTTTATCTTGACAGTCGTTTGCTAAATCAATGAAAAATGATATTTTTTGAAATCCCAATTTTGCGTAATACCACCCTGCTATCCCCTAGAGCAAGGAGATATTTTACTAAAACACGTTAATATGCATCGAAAGTAAGCTGCCTGAATATATTTCATCTTGACAGTCGTTCGCTAAATCAATGAAAAATGATAATTTTTCGAAATCCCAATTTTGCGTAATACCACCCTGCTATCCCCTAGAGCAAGGAGAAATTCCACCAAAACACGTTAATATGCATCGATAGTAAGCTTCCTGAACATATTTCATCTTGACAGTCGTTTGCTAAATCAATGAAAAATGATATTTTTCGAAATCCCAATTTTGTGTAATACCACCCTGCTATCCCCTAGAGCAAGGAGATATTTCACTAAAACACGTTAATATGCATCGAGAGTAAGCAGCCTGAACATGTTTCATCTTGACAGTCGTTTGCTAAATCAATGAAAAATGATATTTTTTGAAATCCCAATTTTGTGTAATACCACCCTGCTATTCCCTAGAGCAAGGAGATATTTTACTAAAACACGTTAATATGCATCGCAAGTAAGCTGCCTGAACATATTTCATCTTGACAGTCGTTTGCTAAATCAATGAAAAATGATATTTTTCGAAATCCCAATTTTGCGTAATACCACCCTGCTATCCCCTAGAGCAAAGAGAAATTTCACTAAAACACGTTAATATGCATCGAAAGTAAGCTGCCTGAACATATTTCATCTTGACAGTCGTTTGCTAAATCAATGAAAAATGATATTTTTTGAAATCCCAATTTTGCGTAATACCACCCTGCTATCCCCTAGAGCAAGGAGATATTTCACTAAAACACGTTAATATGCATCGAGAGTAAGCTTCCTGAACATATTTCATCCCGACAGTCGTTTGCTAAATCAATGAAAAATGATATTTTTTAAATTTCCCATTTTGCGTAATACTAACCTGCTATCCTCTAGAGCAAGGAGAAATTTCACTGAAACACGTTAATATGCATCGAAAGTAAGCTGCCTGAACATATTTCATCTTGACAGTCGTTTGCTAAATCAATGAAAAATGATATTTTTTGAAATCTCAATTTTGCGTAATACCACCCTGCTATCCCCTAGAGCAAGGAGATATTTTACTAAAACACGTTAATATGCATCGAAAGTAAGCTGCCTGAACATACTTCATCCCGACAGTCGTTTGCTTAATCAATGAAAAATGATATTTTTTAAATTTCCTATTTTGCGTAATACTAACCAGCTATCCTCTAAAGCAAGGAGAAATTCCACTAAAACACGTTAATATGCATCGAAAGTAAGCTGCCTGAACATATTTCATCTTGACAGTCGTTTGCTAAATCAATGAAAAATGATATTTTTTGAAATCCCAATTTTGCGTAATACCACCCTGCTATCCCCTAGAGCGAGGAGATATTTCACTAAAACACTTTAATATGCATCGAAAGTAAGCTGCCTGAACATATTTCATCTTGACAGTCGTTTGCTAAATCAGTGAAAAATGATATTTTTTGAAATCCCAATTTTGCGTAATACCGCCCTGCTATCCCCTGGAGCAAGGACAAATTTCACTAAAACACGTTGATATGCATCGAAAGTAAGCTGTCTGAACATATTTCATCTTGACAGTCGTTTGCTAAATCAATGAAAAATTATATTTTTTGAAATCCCAATTTTGCGTAATACCACCCTGCTATCCCCTAGAGCAAGGAGATATTTCACTAAAACACGTTAATATGCATCGAGAGTAAGCTTCCTGAACATATTTCATCCCGACAGTCGTTTGCTAAATCAATGAAAAATGATATTTTTTAAATTTCCTATTTTGCGTAATACTAACCTGCTATCTCCTAGAGCAAGGAGTTATTCCACTGAAACACGTTATTATACATCGAAAGTAAGCAGCCTGAACATGTTTCATCTTGACAGTCGTTTGCTAAATCAATGAAAAATGATATTTTTTAAATTTCCTATTTTGCGTAATACTAACCTGCTATCCTCTAGAGCAAGGAAAAATTTCACTAAAACACGTTAATATGCGTCGAAAGTAAGCTGCCGGAACATATTTCATCTTGACAGTCGTTTGCAAAATCAATGAAAAATGATTTTTTTTGAATTCCCAATTTTGCGTGATACCACCCTGCTATCTTTTAGAGCAAGGAGTTATTTCACTGAAACACGTTATCATACATCGAAAGTAAGCAGCCTGAACATATTTCATCTTGACAGTCGTTTGCTAAATCAATGAAAAATTATATTTTTTAAATTTCCCATTTTGCGTAATACTAACCTGCTATCCTCTAGAGCAAGGAGAAATTTCACTAAAACACGTTAATATGCATCGAAACTAAGCTGCCTGAACATATTTCATCTTGACAGTCGTTTGCTAAATCAATGAAAAATGATTCTTTTTGAATTCTCAATTTTGCGTGATACCACCCTGCTATCTCCTAGAGCAAGGAGTTATTTCACTGAAACACGTTATTATACATCGAAAGTAAGCAGCCTGAACATATTTCATCTTGACAGTCGTTTGCTAAATCAATGAAAAATGATTTTTTTTGAATTACCAATTTTGCGTGATACCACCCTGCTATCTCCTAGAGCAAGGAGTCATTCCACTGAAACACGTTAATATACATCGAAAGTAAGCTTCCTGAACATATTTCATCTTGACAGTCGTTTGCTAAATCAATGAAAAATGATATTTTTTGAAATCCCAATTTTGTGTAATACCACCCTGCTATCCCCTAGAGCAAGGAGATATTTCACTAAAACACGTTAATATGCATCGAGAGTAAGCAGCCTGAACATGTTTCATCTTGACAGTCGTTTGCTAAATCAATGAAAAATGATATTTTTTGAAATCCCAATTTTGTGTAATACCACCCTGCTATTCCCTAGAGCAAGGAGATATTTTACTAAAACACGTTAATATGCATCGCAAGTAAGCTGCCTGAACATATTTCATCTTGACAGTCGTTTGCTAAATCAATGAAAAATGATATTTTTTGAAATCCCAATTTTGCGTAATACCACCCTGCTATCCCCTAGAGCAAAGAGAAATTTCACTAAAACACGTTAATATGCATCGAAAGTAAGCTGCCTGAACATATTTCATCTTGACAGTCGTTTGCTAAATCAATGAAAAATGATATTTTTTGAAATCCCAATTTTGCGTAATACCACCCTGCTATCCCCTAGAGCAAGGAGATATTTCACTAAAACACGTTAATATGCATCGAGAGTAAGCTTCCTGAACATATTTCATCCCGACAGTCGTTTGCTAAATCAATGAAAAATGATATTTTTTAAATTTCCTATTTTGCGTAATACTAACCTGCTATCCTCTAGAGCAAGGAGAAATTTCACTGAAACACGTTAATATGCATCGAAAGTAAGCTGCCTGAACATATTTCATCTTGACAGTCGTTTGCTAAATCAATGAAAAATGATATTTTTTGAAATCTCAATTTTGCGTAATACCACCCTGCTATCCCCTAGAGCAAGGAGATATTTTACTAAAACACGTTAATATGCATCGAAAGTAAGCTGCCTGAACATACTTCATCCCGACAGTCGTTTGCTTAATCAATGAAAAATGATATTTTTTAAATTTCCTATTTTGCGTAATACTAACCAGCTATCCTCTAAAGCAAGGAGAAATTCCACTAAAACACGTTAATATGCATCGAAAGTAAGCTGCCTGAACATATTTCATCTTGACAGTCGTTTGCTAAATCAATGAAAAATGATATTTTTTGAAATCCCAATTTTGCGTAATACCACCCTGCTATCCCCTAGAGCGAGGAGATATTTCACTAAAACACTTTAATATGCATCGAAAGTAAGCTGCCTGAACATATTTCATCTTGACAGTCGTTTGCTAAATCAATGAAAAATGATATTTTTTGAAATCCCAATTTTGGGTAATATTACCCTGCTATCCCCTAGAGCAACGAGATATTTCACTAAAACACGTTAATATGAATCGAGAGTAAGCTTCCTGAACATATTTCATCCCGACAGTCGTTTGCTAAATCAATGAAAAATGATATTTTTTGAAAACCCAATTTTGCGTAATATTACCCTGCTATCCCCTAGAGCAAGGAGAAATTTCACTTAAACACGTTAATATGCATCGAAAGTAAGCTGGCTGAACATATTTCATCTTGACAGTCGTTTGCTAAATCAATGAAAAATGATATCTTTTGAAATCCCAATTTTGCGTAATACCACCCTGCTATCCCCTAGAGCAAGAAGAAATTTCACTAAAACGCGTTAATATGCATCGAAAGTAAGCTGCCTGAACATATTTCATCTTGACAGTCGTTTGCTAAATCAATGAAAAATGATATTTTTTGAAGTCCCAATTTTGCGTAATACCACTCTGCTATCCCCTAGAGCAAGGAGATATTTCACTAAAACACGTTAATATGCATCGAGAGTAAGCTTCCTAAACATATTTCATCCCGACAGTCGTTTGCTAAATCAATGAAAAACGATATTTTTTAAATTTCATATTTTGCGTAATACTAACCTGCTATCCTCTAGAGCAAGGAGAAATTCCACTAAAACACGTTAATATGCATCGAAAGTAAGCTGCCTGAACATATTTCATCTTGACAGTCGTTTGCTAAATCAATGAAAAATGATATTTTTTGAAATCTCAATTTTGCGTAATACCACCCTGCTATCCCCTAGAGCAAGGAGATATTTTACTAAAACACGTTAATATGCATCGAAAGTAAGCTGCCTGAACATATTTCTTCTTGACAGTCGTTTGCTAAATCAATGAAAAATGATATTTATTGAAATCCCAATTTTGCGTAATACCACCCTGCTATCCACTAGAGCAAGGAGTTATTTCACTGAAACACGTTATTATACATCGAAAGTAAGCAGCCTGAACATATGTCATCTTGACAGTCAATTGCTAAATCAATGAAAAATGATATTTTTTGAATCCCAATTTTGCGTAATACCACCCTGCTATCCCCTAGAGCAAGGAGATATTTCACTAAAACACGTTAATATGCATCGAGAGTAAGCTTCCTGAACATATTTTATCCCGACAGTCGTTTGCTAAATCAATGAAAAATGATATTTTTTGAGATTTCAATTTTGCGTGATACCACCCTGCTATCCACTAGAGCAAGGAGTTATTTCACTGAAACACGTTATTATACATCGAAAGTAAGCAGCCTGAACATATGTCATCTTGACAGTCGTTTGCTAAATCAATGAAAAATGATATTTTTTGAAATCCCAATTTTGCGTAATACCACCCTGCTATCCCCTAGAGCAAGGAGATATTTCACTAAAACACGTTAATATGCATCGAGAGTAAGCTTCCTGAACATATTTCATCCCGACAGTCGTTTGCTAAATCAATGAAAAATTATATTTTTTGAAATCCCAATTTTGCGTATTATCACCCTGCTATCCCCTAGAGCAAGGAGAAATTTCACTGAAACACGTTAATATGCATCGAAAGTAAGCTGCCTGAACATATTTCATCTTGACAGTCGTTTGCTAAATCAATGAGAAATGATATTTTTTGAAATCCCAATTTTGCATAATACCACCCTGCTATCCCCTAGAGCAAGGAGATATTTCACTAAAACACGTTAATATGCATCGAAAGTGAGCTGTCTGAACATATTTCATCTTGACAGTCGTTTGCTAAATCAATGAAAAATGATAATTTTTGAAATCCCAATTTTGCGTAATATGTACCACCCTGCTATCCCCTAGAGCAAGGAGAAATTTCACTAAAACACGTTAATATGCATCGATAGTAAGCTCCCTGAACATATTTCATCTTGACAGTCGTTTGCTAAATCAATGAAAAATGATATTTTTTGAAATCTCAATTTTGCGTAATACCACCCTGCTATCCCCTAGAGCAAGGAGATATTTTAGTAAAACACGTTAATATGCATCGAAAGTAAGCAGCCTGAACATGTTTCATCTTGACAGTCGTTTGCTAAATCAATGAAAAATGATATTTTTTGAAATCCCAATTTTGTGTAATACCACCCTGCTATTCCCTAGAGCAAGGAGATATTTTACTAAAACACGTTAATATGCATCGGAAGTAAGCTGCCTGAACATATTTCATCTTGACAGTCGTTTGCTAAATCAATGAAAAATGATATTTTTTGAAATCCCAATTTTGCGTAATACCACCCTGCTATCCCCTAGAGCAAGGAGAAATTTCACTAAAACACGTTAATATGCATCGAAAGTAAGCTGCCTGAACATATTTCATCTTGACAGTCGTTTGCTAAATCAATGGAAAATGATATTTTTTGAAATCCCAATTTTGCGTAATACCACCCTGCTATCCCCTAGAGCAAGGAGATATTTCACTAAAACACGTTAATATGCATCGAGAGTAAGCTTCCTGAACATATTTCATCCCGACAGTCGTTTGCTAAATCAATGAAAAATGATATTTTTTAAATTTCCTATTTTGCGTAATACTAACCTGCTATCCTCTAGAGCAAGGAGAAATTTCACTAAAACACGTTAATATGCATCGAAAGTAAGCTGCCTGAACATATTTCATCTTGACAGTCGTTTGCTAAATCAATGAAAAATGATATTTTTTGAAATCCCAATTTTGCGTAATACCACCCTGCTATCCCCTAGAGCAAGGAGATATTTCACTAAAACACTTTAATATGCATCGAGAGTAAGCTTCCTGAACATATTTCATCCCGACAGTCGTTTGCTAAATCAATGAAAAATGATATTTTTTGAAATCCCAATTTTGCGTAATATCACCCTGCTATCCCCTAGAGCAAGGAGAAATTTCACTGAAACACGTTAATATGCATCGAAAGTAAGCTACCTGAACATATTTCATCTTGACAGTCGTTTGCTAAATCAATGAAAAATGATATTTTTTGAAATCCCAATTTTGCGTAATACCGCCCTGCTATCCCCTAGAGCAAGGACAAATTTCACTAAAACACGTTAATATGCATCGAAAGTAAGCTGTCTGAACATATTTCATCTCGACAGTCGTTTGCTAAATCAATGAAAAATGATATTTTTTGAAATCCCAATTTTGCGTAATACCACCCTGCTATCCCCTAGAGCAAGGAGATATTTCACTAAAACACGTTAATATGCATCGAGAGTAAGCTTCCTGAGCATATTTCATCCCGACAGTCGTTTGCTAAATCAATGAAAAATGATATTTTTTAAATTTCCTATTTTGCGTAATACTAACCTGCTATCTCCTAGAGCAAGGAGTTATTCCACTGAAACACGTTATTATACATCGAAAGTAAGCAGCCTGAACATGTTTCATCTTGACAGTCGTTTGCTAAATCAATGAAAAATGATATTTTTTAAATTTCCTATTTTGCGTAATACTAACCTGCTATCCTCTAGAGCAAGGGAAAATTTCACTAAAACACGTTAATATGCGTCGAAAGTAAGCTGCCGGAACATATTTCATCTTGACAGTCGTTTGCAAAATCAATGAAAAATGATTTTTTTTGAATTCCCAATATTGCGTGATACCACCATGCTATCTCCTAGAGCAAGGAGTTATTTCACTGAAACACGTTATTATACATCGAAAGTAAGCAGCCTGAACATGTTTGATCTTGACAGTCGTTTGCTAAATCAATGAAAAATGATATTTTTTAAATTCCCTATTTTGCGTTATACTAACCTGCTATCCTCTAGAGCAAGGAGAAATTTCACTAAAACACGTTAATATGCATCGGAAGTAAGCTGCCTGAACATAATATTTCATCTTGACAGTCGTTTGCTGAATTAATGAAAAATGATATTTTTTGGAATCCCAATTTTGCGTAATACCACCCTGCTATCCCCTAGAGCAAGGAGAAATTTCACTAAAACACGTTAATGCGGTAGATGGTGTATATACACGTTATTTTGATGGTCCGTTCAATTTTGGAATTAGCAGTGGTAAACTATCTGAAATTAAATTTTTAAAAGTAGTGCACATGAGTTAAAGTGTTGTCCAGTCTGTTTGGTGAATTTGGCTCCAGAAAAGTGCATCCGGGCCTGTGTGTTATTAAATTCATCGTATTGCAAGGTCAGATATATTTACGTTATTTACATTAACTATCTATCACTCCCACCATGCCAACCAGTCAAACCTGCGCTAATTGTTCGAAAGCGATAGACGTACGTGAACGTTCGGCCATACAATTTGATGCCTGCAAAAGAGGAATTCACCTAGCATGTACCGAGCTTCTCCAAGACGATCGCATAACCAGATGTAAGGTGCGAGGAATTAAAATTATTTGTAACGGCTGCTCAAGCAATATTTAAGCGTTTTCTAATTTAAAATCCATTCTTAAGGAATATAATGATGATTTACAATTAAAAATTAGTCAAATAGATGAAAAGGTCGCTGAAATTTCAACGAAATTCAATGATCTAGAAATTAAATTATCATCCGCTGACCAAAATTCGTCACCACAATTTGCTGAAGATATCGCCAATGAAGCCGTCGATCGTATTAATCGTGCCAAAAATGTTATTGTCAGAGGCGTACCAGAATCTACAGGTGATATTCAAACTAAAAAAGATGAAGATAAAAAAATTTTGCAGGAAATTTTATCGACTGTAGAATGTAATGCTACTCCGGTTACTTTCTTTAGATTAGGCAAAGTTGGTGATAGATTTCCTAGAATGATTAAATTGGTAATGAATAATGAGTATGAAGCTAAGCAAATCCTACGAAATAAAAGGAAACTCTTAGAAAAAGCAAAAACAAAAAATGTATCGATTGTTGACGATAAGACACCCATGCAAGTTAACGTTTTAAAAGAATTGCGATCTGAGTTAGAGACTAGAAAAGAAAACGGAGAGCAAAATTTAACTATAAAATACATACGTGGTATACCAAAAATTACTAAAATTACTAATTTTCGACAATAATATTAAAAAAACCTGCTTTTGCGACTGGCTTTGCTTTTATACCAATTTAGCGACATTACATTCTAAATTTAATGAACTATTATGTTATATTCAGGATTTAAAACCTAAAATAATACTAATCACCGAGACTTGGCTGACACAAAAAGATTCCGACAGTTTATACAATATAGATGGATACTCTCTTTACAGATTTGATCGCAGGAGTCGAAGAGGGGGAGGAGTGTGCATATACCTGTCATTAGAAATTTCTGAAACCTTTTCTGCTGCTCATCTGGATGTTGTTGTATCTAACATTGAACTTTTATGTTTAAAAATTTCTCTTAATTCACTTGTTATTCACTTGGCGTGCCTATATCGTCCAGGTAGTACTGCCCTAGAAGATGACCGAATCTTGATTGAAAAAATGGAATACCTTTCAAACCTTGAAAACCTTGTCTTGTTTGGTGATTTCAATTTTGCCGATATTTCTTGGCCTTTGACTATTGTAAGCAATGAACAAACAAATGCGAGAAACATATTTACAAACTTTATTCAAAATTCTAATCTACACCAATTGATTACCAATCCAACTCGTTTTAGAATGAACAATTTGCCATCAACGTTAGATTTGATTTTTACAAATGATGACCAACTGCTTACAGATCCGGTGATTCGCACTCCAGTTGGCAATTCTGATCATGTAGTTATTACGACAAACATACAGTTTTTTACGGAATATAATCATCTTAGTGAAAATACAGTTATACATGAAATAACAAATTTTGAAAACCTCTCTCTTCAATTGCGTGATGTTGATTGGCCGTTACTACTGGTAAGTCTAGAACATCCGGAAGAAGTTTGGAATAATTTCATAAACATCATTGACAACTACAAAAGACTCAACACTACAAAAAAAACTTACTATAGGAACAAACTTAAGCCATGGATTAGCGGAGAATTGATATCACTTATAAGACACAAAAGAAAATTATGGCGAAAATACAAACGTACAGGTGATACACGTGACTTGCAAAGTCACAAAAACTACACAGGAATTTTAAAAAAGTATATTTATGAAGCCAGAATGGCATATGAAGAATCTATTGTAAGCTGCAACGACTCTAAAAAACTGTATAAATATGTTAGGTCTGCTATGTCTTCTAAAGTGTCCATTCCACTGTTAAAAAAGAATGATGAAACGATTTGTCAGAATACGTATGAGGTCGCTAACATTCTCGCAGATACATTTTCTAAAGTTTTTTCTGTTGAACCGTCTCAAAATCAGTTTCCTATAATCAGTAATCCACGAGTTATTCCCAAAATTGATTATATCGATTTTTCACCTGAAATCATTCAGCGCCATATTGACAAGTTAAAAAACAACTCATCTCCAGGGCCCGATAAAATTTCTACATTATTTTAAAAAAAATGCTCAGATGTCCTCTCTGTCCCACTATCACTAATGATGCGTTCATCTTTTAATGCACACTCTCTGCCTTCAATTTGGAAAAGTGCTTCGGTGACACCTATATTTAAAAAAGGAAATAAGTTAGATCCCAATAATTACAGACCAATAAGCCTTACACCTGTTATTTGTAAAGTTATGGAATCAATAATCACAGAGTGTCTTTCAGAATTTTTTACTTAGAGAAAATATTATTCCCCTACAACAACATGGCTTTGTGAAAAGTAGATCGACCATGACTAATTTACTGTGGTGTGTTAATGAGTGGACAGCAGCCTTAGATAAAAAACGACCTGTGGATGTAATATATTTAGACTTTGCAAAAGCATTTGATCGAGTACCAAGAAGAAAATTGATGTATAAACTAGAACATTTTGGCATTCGCGGACAACTTCTCGAGTGGATTAATGATTTTTTAACAAACCGGGAGTTTTGTGTTAGAGTTGGCAAGTCGCTGTCATCTAAAAAACCGGTTTTAAGTGGTGTTCCACAAGGATCTGTTTTAGGTCCACTACTATTTGTGTTGTATGCCAGTGATCTTGAATCTCATATCAAATCTAAGAAAGCTTTCTACGCAGACGATACAAAAATATTTGCTGACCCACTCTTCAATGGGCAAGACTTACAAAGTGACTTAGATTCGATCTTCAAGTGGTGTTCGGATTGGATGTTACCTCTAAATAGAGATAAGTGTGTGGTTTTACATTTGGGAAAAAATAACCCTCATTTGTCTTACTCGATAGACGGGCATTTACTGGATACCGTGGAATCATATAGTGACCTTGGTGTAGCAATTACTGAAAATTTGAGTTGGTCGGAGCATATTTCAAACGTTACTAAAAAAGTGAATAGTAAGTTATACCTAATTAGTAAAACTTTTGAAAACATATCATTTTCGGGTTCTATTCGTCTGTATAAAACTTATGTCCGACCCCTACTGGAGTACTGTGGAACGGTTTGGTGCCCAGAATTAGTGCGCGATAGAACTCTTCTCGAAAATATCCAAAAGAAGGCCACCAGACTATCTTTCACACGAAGAAGGCCAGATTACCAACAAAGACTTTCTTTAGCAGGGTTACCAACTTTTGAAGCTCGTCGACTCCGTGGTGACTTAATTATCACCTTCCGAATTTTAAAGTATGGATATGGAGATTTGCAACACTTGTTCATTTTAGATGATCACAGCAGACTACGTGGACATAGTTTGAAAGTGAAGAAGGAACCCTTTTCATCGATAAGACGCCAACATTTTCTGTGTAATCGTATTTTTAGTACATGGAACAGTCTCCCAACGGAAATTATAAATTCTCCATCTATAAATGTTTTCAAAAACCAACTAGACAGTTATTTGTTTGTAAACTGATCAGTGTTGTGCACAATCTATTAGTCTAGAGTTCATTTGAGAAACCAATTTTTTGTAATGTAGGTACTATTTCATTTATCTTGGGCTTATGGGTCTCCATGACCCCAGCCCTTATTTCTATGTGATAATAATAATATGCATCGAAAGTAAGCTGCCTGAACATATTTCATCTTGACAGTCGTTTGCTAAATCAATGAAAAATTATATTTTTTAAATTTCCCACTTTGCGTAATACTAACCTGCTATCCTCTAGAGCAAGGAGAAATTTCACTAAAACACGTTAATATGCATCGAAACTAAGCTGCCTGAACATATTTCATCTTGACAGTCGTTTGCTAAATCAATGAAAAATGATTCTTTTTGAATTCTCAATTTTGCGTGATACCACCCTGCTATCTCCTAGAGCAAGGAGTTATTTCACTGAAACACGTTATTATACATCGAAAGTAAGCAGCCTGAACATATTTCATCTTGACAGTCGTTTGCTAAATCAATGAAAAATGATTTTTTTTGACTTCCCAATTTTGCGTGATACCACCCTGCTATCCCATAAAGCAAGGAGTTATTTCACTGAAACACGTTAATATACATCGAAAGTAAGCAGCCTGAACATATTTCATCCCGACAGTCGTTTGCTAAATCAATGAAAAATGATATTTTTTGGAAACCCAATTTTGCGTAATATTACCCTGCTATCCCCTAGAGCAAGGAGAAATTTCACTCAAACACGTAAATATGCATCGAAAGTAAGCTGCCTGAACATATTTCATCTTGACAGTCGTTTGCTAAATCAATGAAAAATGATATCTTTTGAAATCCCAATTTTGCGTAATACCACCCCCCTAGATCAAGGAGATATTTTACTAAAACACGTTGATATGCATCGAAAGTAAGCTGCCTGGACATATTTCATCTTGACAGTCGTTTGCTAAATCAGTGAAAAATGATATTTTTTGAAATCCCAATTTTGCGTAATACCACCCTGCTATCCCCTGGAGCAAGAAGAAATTTCACTAAAACACGTTAATATGCATCGAAAGTAAGCTGCCTGAACATATTTCATCTTGACAGTCGTTTGCTAAATCAATGAAAAATGATATTTTTTAAATTTCCTATTTTGCGTAATACTGACCTGCTATCCTCTAGAGCAAGGAATTATTTCACTAAAACACGTTAATATGCATCGAAAGTAAGCTGCCTGAACATATTTCATCTTGACAGTCGTTTGCTAAATTAATGAAAAATGATATCTTTTGAAATCCCAATTTTGCGTAATACCACCCCCCTAGATCAAGGAGATATTTTACTAAAACACGTTGATATGCATCGAAAGTAAGCTGCCTGGACATATTTCATCTTGACAGTCGTTTGCTAAATCAATGAAAAATGATATTTTTTGAAATCCCAATTTTGCGTAATACCACCCTGCTATCCCCTGGAGCAAGAAGAAATTTCACTAAAACACGTTAATATGCATCGAAAGTAAGCTGCCTGAACATATTTCATCTTGACAGTCGTTTGCTAAATCAATGAAAAATGATATTTTTTGAAGTCCCAATTTTGCGTAATACCACCCTGCTATCCCCTAGAGCAAGGAAATATTTCACTGAAACACGTTAATATGCATCGAGAGTAAGCTTCCTGAACATATTTCATCCCGACAGACGTTTGCTAAATCATTGAAAAACGATATTTTTTAAATTTCATATTTTGCGTAATACTAACCTGCTATCCTCTAGAGCAAGGAGAAATTCCACTAAAACACGTTAATATGCATCGAAAGTAAGCTGCCTGAACATCTTTCATCTTGACAGTCGTTTGCTAAATCAATGAAAAATGATATTTTTTGAAATCTCAATTTTGCGTAATACCACCCTGCTGTCCCCTAGAGCAAGGAGATATTTTACTAAAACACGTTAATATGCATCGAAAGTAAGCTGCCTGAACATATTTCATCTTGACAGTCGTTTGCTAAATCAATGAAAAATGATATTTATTGAAATCCCAATTTTGCGTAATACCACCCTGCTATCCCCTAGAGCAAGGACAAATTTCACTAAAACACGTTAATATGCATCGAAAGTAAGCTGCCTGAACATATTTCATTTTGACAGTCGTTTGCTAAATCAATGAAAAATGATATTTTTTGAAATCCCAATTTTGCGTAATACCACCCTGCTATCCCCTAGAGCAAGGAGATATTTCACTAAAACACGTTAATATGCATCGAGAGTAAGCTTCCTGAACATATTTCATACCGACAGTCGTTTGCTAAATCAATGAAAAATTATATTTTTTGAAATCCCAATTTTGCGTAATACCACCCTGCTATCCCCTAGAGCAAGGAGAAATTTCACTGAAACACGTTATTATGCATCGAAAGTAAGCTGCCTGAACATATTTCATCTTGACAGTCGTTTGCTAAATCAATGAAAAATGATATTTTTTGAAATCCCAATTTTGAGTAATACCACCCTGCTATCCACTAGAGAAAGGAGATATTCCACTAAAACAAGTTAATATGCATCGAAAGTAAGCTGCCTGAACATTTTTCATCTTGACAGTCGTTTGCTAAATCAATGAAAAATGATATTTTTTGAATTCCCAATTTTGCGTGATACCATCACCCTGCTATCTCCTAGAGCAAGGAGTTATTCCACTGAAACACGTTATTATACATCGAAAGTAAGCAGCCTGAACATATGTCATCTTGACAGTCGTTTGCTAAATCAATGAAAAATGATATTTTTTGAAATCCCAATTTTGCGTAATACCACCCTGCTATCCCCTAGAGCAAGGAGATATTTCACTAAAACACGTTAATATGCATCGAGAGTAAGCTTCCTGAACATAATTCATCCCGACAGTCGTTTGCTAAATCAATGAAATATTATATTTTTTGAAATACCAATTTTGCGTAATATCACCCTGCTATCCCCTAGAGCAAGAAGAAATTTCACTAAAACACGTTAATATGCATCGAAAGTAAGCTGCCTGAACAGATTTCATCTTGACAGTCGTTTGCTAAATCAATAAGCAGCCTGAACATATTTCATCTTGACAGTCGTTTGCTTAATCAATGAAAAATGATATTTTTTAAATTTCCCATTTTGCGTAATACTAACCTGCTCTCCTCTAGAGCAAGGAATTATTTCACTGAAACACGTTAATATGCATCGCAAGTAAGCTGCCTGAACATATTTCATCTTGACAGTCGTTTGCTTAATCAATGAAAAATGATTTTTTTTTAATTCCCAATTTTGCGTGATAACACCCTGCTATCTCCTAGAGTAAGGAGTTATTTCACTGAAACTCGTTATTATACATCGAAAGTAAGCAGCCTGAACATATTTCATCTTGACAGTCGTTTGCTAAATCAATGAAAAATTATATTTTTTAAATTTTCTATTTTGCGTGATACCACCCTGCTATCTCCTAGAGCAAGGCGTTATTTCACTGAAACACGTTATTTTACATCGAGAGTAAGCAGCCTGAACATATTTTATCTTGACAGTCGTTTGCTAAATCAAAGAAAAATTATTTTTTTTGAATTCCCAATTTTGCGTGATACCACCCTGCTATCTTCTAGAGCAAGGAGTTATTTCACTGAAACACGTTAATTTGCATCGGAAGTGAGCTGCCTGAACATATTTCATCCCGACAGTCGTTTGGTAAATCAATGAAAAATGATATTTTTTGAAATCCCAATTTTGCGTAATACCACCCTGCTATCTCCTAGAGTGAGAAGTTATTTCACTGAAACTCGTTATTAAACATCGAAAGTAAGCAGCCTGAACATATTTCATCTTGACAGTCGTTTGCTAAATCAATGAAAAATCATATTTTTTAAATTCCCCATTTTGCGTAATTCTAACCTGCTATCCTCTAGAGCAAGGAATTATTTCACTAAAACACGTTAATATGCATCGAAAGTGAGCTGCCTGAACATATGTCATCTTGACAGTCGTTTGCTTAATCAATGAAAAATGATATTTTTTGAAATCCCAATTTTGCGTAATACCACCCTGCTATTCCCTAGAGCAAGGAGATATTCCACTAAAACACGTTAATATGCATCGAGAGTAAGCTTCCTGAACATAATTCATCCCGACAGTCGTTTGCTAAATCAATGAAAAATGATATGTTTCGAAATCCCAATTTTGCGTAATACCACCCTGCTATCCTCTAGAAAGCAAGGAGAAATTTCACTAAAACACGTTAATATGCATCGAAAGTAAGCTGCCTGAACATATTTCATCTTGACAGTCGTTTGCTAAATCAATGAAAAATGATTTTTTTTTAATTCCCAATTTTGCGTGATACCACCCTGCTATCTCCTAGAGTAAGAAGTTATTTCACTGAAACTCGTTATTAAACATCGAAAGTAAGCAGCCTGAATATATTCCATGTTGGCAGTCGTTTGCTAAATCAATGAAAAATCATATTTTTCAAATTTCCTATTTTGCGTAATACTAACCTGCTATCCTCGAGAGCAAGGAATTATTCCACTAAAACACGTTAATATGCATCGCAAGTAAGCTGCCTGAACATATTTCATCTTGACAGTCGTTTGCTAAATCAATGAAAAATGATTTTTTTTTAATTCCCAATTTTGCGTGATAACACCCTGCTATCTCCTAGAGTAAGGAGTTATTTCACTGAAACTCGTTATTAAACATCGAAAGTAAGCAGCCTGAACATATTCCATCTTGACAGTCGTTTGCTAAATCAATGAAAAATCATATTTTTTAAATTTCCCATTTTGCGTAATACTAACCTGCTATCCTCTAGAGCAAGGAATTATTTCACTAAAACACGTTATTATGCATCGGAAGTGAGCTTCCTGAACATATTTCATCCCGACAGTCGTTTGCTAAATCAATAAAAATGATATTTTTCGAAATCCCAATTTTGCGTAATACCACCCTGCTATCCCCTAGAGCAAGGAGAAATTTCACTAAAACACGTTAATATGCATCGGAAGTAAGCTGCCTGAACATATTTCATCTTGACAGTCGTTTGCTAAATCAATGAAAAATGATTTTTTTTGAATTCCCAATTTTGCGTGATAACACCCTGCTATCTCCTAGAGCAAGGAGTTATTTCACAGAAACACGTTATTATACATCGAAAGTAAGCAGCCTGAACATATTTCATCTTGACAGTCGTTTGCTTAATCAATAAAAAATGATATTTTATGAATTTCCCATTTTGCGTAATACTAACCTGCTCTCCTCTGGAGCAAGGAGTTATTCCACTGAAACACGTTATTATACATCGAAAGTAAGCAGCCTGAACATATTTAATCTTGAGAGTCGTTTGCTAAATCAATGAAAAATGATATTTTTTAAATTTCCTATTTTGCGTAATAGTAACCTGCTATCCTCTAGAGCAAGGAGAAATTTCACTAAAACACGTTAATATGCATCGAAAGTAAGCTGCCGGAACATATTTCATCTTGACAGTCGTTTGCTAAATCAATGAAAAATGATTTTTTTTGAATTCCCAATTTTGCGTGAAACCACCCTGCTATCTCCTAGAACAAGGAGTTATTTCACTGAAACACGTTATTATACATCGAAAGTAAGCAGCCTAAACATATTTCATCTTTACAGTCGTTTGCTAAATCAATGAAAAATGATATTTTTTAAATTTCCCAATTTGCGTAATACTAACCTGCAATCCTCTAGAGCAAGGAATTATTTCACTGAAACACGTTAATATGCACCGAAAGTAAGCTGCCTGAACATATTTCATCTTGACAGTCGTTTGCTAAATCAAAGAAAAATGATTTTTTTTGAGTTCCCAATTTTGCGTGATACCACCCTGCTATCTCCTAAAGCAAGGAGTTATTTCACTGAAACACGTTATTATACATCGAAAGTGAGCAGCCTGAACATATTTCATCTTGACAGTCATTTGCTAAATCAATGAAAAATGATATTATTCAAATTTCCCATTTTGCGTAATACTAACCTGCTCTCCTCTAGAGCAAGGAATTATTTCACTGAAACACGTTAATATGCATCGCAAGTAAGCTGCCTGAACATATTTCATCTTGACAGTCGTTTGCTAAATCAATGAAAAATGATATTTTTTAAATTTTCCGATTTGCGTAATACTAACCTGCAATCCTCTAGAGCAAGGAATTATTTCACTGAAACACGTTAATATGCACCGAAAGTAAGCTGCCTGAACATATTTCATCTTGACAGTCGTTTGCTAAATCAAAGAAAAATGATTTTTTTTGAGTTCCCAATTTTGCGTGATACCACCCTGCTATCTCCTAGAGCAAGGAGTTATTTCACTGAAACACGTTATTATACATCGAAAGTGAGCAGCCTGAACATATTTCATCTTGACAGTCATTTGCTAAATCAATGAAAAATGATATTATTCAAATTTCCCATTTTGCGTAATACTAACCTGCTATCCTTTAGAGCAAGGAATTATTTCACTTAAACACGTTAATGTGCATCAGAAGTAAGCTGCCTGAACAAATTTCATCTTGACAGTCGTTTGCTAAATCAAAGAAAAATGATTTTTTTTGAATTTCCAATTTTGCGTGATACCACCCTGCTATCTCCCAGAGCAAGGAGTTATTCCACTGAAACGCGTTAATATGCATCGAAAGTGAGCTGCCTGAACATATTTCATCCCGACAGTCGTTTGCTAAATCAATGAAAAATATTTTTTGAAATCCCAATTTTGCGTAATACCACCCTGCTATCTCTCAGAGTAAAGAGTTATTTCACTGAAACTTGTTATTAAACATCGGAAGTAAGCAGCCAGAACATATTTCATCTTGACAGTCGTTTGCTAAATCAATGAAAAATGATATTTTATAAATTTCTCATTTTGCGTAATACTAACCTGCTCTCCTCTGGAGCAAGGAGTTATTCCACTGAAACACGTTATTATACATCGAAAGTAAGCAGCCTGAACATATTTCATCTTGACAGTCGTTTGCTAAATCAATGAAAAATGATTTTTTTTTAATTCCCAATTTTGCGTGATAACACCCTGCTATCTCCTAGAGTAAGGAGTTATTTCACTGAAACTCGTTATTAAACATCGAAAGTAAGCAGCCTGAACATATTCCATCTTGACAGTCGTTTGCTAAATCAATGAAAAATCATATTTTTAAAATTTCCCATTTTGCGTAATACTAACCTGCTATCCTCTAGAGCAAGGAATTATTTCACTAAAACACGTTAATATGCATCGGAAGTGAGCTTCCTGAACATATTCCATCCCGACAGTCGTTTGCTAAATCAATAAAAATGATATTTTTCGAAATCCCAATTTTGCGTAATACCACCCTGCTATCCCCTAGAGCAAGGAGAAATTTCACTAAAACACGTTAATATGCATCGGAAGTAAGCTGCCTGAACATATTTTATCTTGACAGTCGTTTGCTAAATCAATGAAAAATGATTTTTTTTGAATTCCCAATTTTGCGTGATACCACCCTGCTATCTCCTAGAGCAAGGAGTTATTTCACTGAAACACGTTATTATACATCGAAAATAAGCAGCCTGAACATATTTCATCTCGACAGTGGTTTGCTAAATCAATGAAAAATCATATTTTTTAAATTTCCTATTTTGCGTAATACTAACCTGCTATCCTCTAGAGCAAGGAATTATTCCACTAAGACACGTTAATATGCATCGAAAGTGAGCTTCCTGAGCATATTTCATCTTGACAGTCGTTTGCTAAATCAATGAAAAATGATATTTTTTGAATTCCCAATTTTGCGTGATACTACCCTGCTATCTTCTAGAGCAAGGAGTTATTTCACTGAAACACGTTATTATACATCGAAAGTAAGCAGCCTGAACATATTTCATCTTGACAGTCGTTTGCTAAATCAATGAAAAATGATATTTTTTAAATTTCCTATTTTGCGTAATAGTAACCTGCTATCCTCTAGAGCAAGGAGAAATTTCACTAAAACACGTTAATATGCATCGAAAGTAAGCTGCCGGAACATATTTCATCTTGACAGTCGTTTGCTAAATCAATGAAAAATTATATTTTTTGAAATCCCAATTTTGCGTATTATCACCCTGCTATCCCCTAGAGCAAGGAGAAATTTCACTGAAACACGTTAATATGCATCGAAAGTAAGCTGCCTGAACATATTTCATCTTGACAGTCGTTTGCTAAATCAATGAGAAATGATATTTTTTGAAATCCCAATTTTGCATAATACCACCCTGCTATCCCCTAGAGCAAGGAGATATTTCACTAAAACACGTTAATATGCATCGAAAGTGAGCTGTCTGAACATATTTCATCTTGACAGTCGTTTGCTAAATCAATGAAAAATGATAATTTTTGAAATCCCAATTTTGCGTAATATGTACCACCCTGCTATCCCCTAGAGCAAGGAGAAATTTCACTAAAACACGTTAATATGCATCGATAGTAAGCTCCCTGAACATATTTCATCTTGACAGTCGTTTGCTAAATCAATGAAAAATGATATTTTTTGAAATCTCAATTTTGCGTAATACCACCCTGCTATCCCCTAGAGCAAGGAGATATTTTAGTAAAACACGTTAATATGCATCGAAAGTAAGCAGCCTGAACATGTTTCATCTTGACAGTCGTTTGCTAAATCAATGAAAAATGATATTTTTTGAAATCCCAATTTTGTGTAATACCACCCTGCTATTCCCTAGAGCAAGGAGATATTTTACTAAAACACGTTAATATGCATCGGAAGTAAGCTGCCTGAACATATTTCATCTTGACAGTCGTTTGCTAAATCAATGAAAAATGATATTTTTTGAAATCCCAATTTTGCGTAATACCACCCTGCTATCCCCTAGAGCAAGGAGAAATTTCACTAAAACACGTTAATATGCATCGAAAGTAAGCTGCCTGAACATATTTCATCTTGACAGTCGTTTGCTAAATCAATGGAAAATGATATTTTTTGAAATCCCAATTTTGCGTAATACCACCCTGCTATCCCCTAGAGCAAGGAGATATTTCACTAAAACACGTTAATATGCATCGAGAGTAAGCTTCCTGAACATATTTCATCCCGACAGTCGTTTGCTAAATCAATGAAAAATGATATTTTTTAAATTTCCTATTTTGCGTAATACTAACCTGCTATCCTCTAGAGCAAGGAGAAATTTCACTAAAACACGTTAATATGCATCGAAAGTAAGCTGCCTGAACATATTTCATCTTGACAGTCGTTTGCTAAATCAATGAAAAATGATATTTTTTGAAATCCCAATTTTGCGTAATACCACCCTGCTATCCCCTAGAGCAAGGAGATATTTCACTAAAACACTTTAATATGCATCGAGAGTAAGCTTCCTGAACATATTTCATCCCGACAGTCGTTTGCTAAATCAATGAAAAATGATATTTTTTGAAATCCCAATTTTGCGTAATATCACCCTGCTATCCCCTAGAGCAAGGAGAAATTTCACTGAAACACGTTAATATGCATCGAAAGTAAGCTACCTGAACATATTTCATCTTGACAGTCGTTTGCTAAATCAATGAAAAATGATATTTTTTGAAATCCCAATTTTGCGTAATACCGCCCTGCTATCCCCTAGAGCAAGGACAAATTTCACTAAAACACGTTAATATGCATCGAAAGTAAGCTGTCTGAACATATTTCATCTCGACAGTCGTTTGCTAAATCAATGAAAAATGATATTTTTTGAAATCCCAATTTTGCGTAATACCACCCTGCTATCCCCTAGAGCAAGGAGATATTTCACTAAAACACGTTAATATGCATCGAGAGTAAGCTTCCTGAGCATATTTCATCCCGACAGTCGTTTGCTAAATCAATGAAAAATGATATTTTTTAAATTTCCTATTTTGCGTAATACTAACCTGCTATCTCCTAGAGCAAGGAGTTATTCCACTGAAACACGTTATTATACATCGAAAGTAAGCAGCCTGAACATGTTTCATCTTGACAGTCGTTTGCTAAATCAATGAAAAATGATATTTTTTAAATTTCCTATTTTGCGTAATACTAACCTGCTATCCTCTAGAGCAAGGGAAAATTTCACTAAAACACGTTAATATGCGTCGAAAGTAAGCTGCCGGAACATATTTCATCTTGACAGTCGTTTGCAAAATCAATGAAAAATGATTTTTTTTGAATTCCCAATATTGCGTGATACCACCATGCTATCTCCTAGAGCAAGGAGTTATTTCACTGAAACACGTTATTATACATCGAAAGTAAGCAGCCTGAACATGTTTGATCTTGACAGTCGTTTGCTAAATCAATGAAAAATGATATTTTTTAAATTCCCTATTTTGCGTTATACTAACCTGCTATCCTCTAGAGCAAGGAGAAATTTCACTAAAACACGTTAATATGCATCGGAAGTAAGCTGCCTGAACATAATATTTCATCTTGACAGTCGTTTGCTGAATTAATGAAAAATGATATTTTTTGGAATCCCAATTTTGCGTAATACCACCCTGCTATCCCCTAGAGCAAGGAGAAATTTCACTAAAACACGTTAATGCGGTAGATGGTGTATATACACGTTATTTTGATGGTCCGTTCAATTTTGGAATTAGCAGTGGTAAACTATCTGAAATTAAATTTTTAAAAGTAGTGCACATGAGTTAAAGTGTTGTCCAGTCTGTTTGGTGAATTTGGCTCCAGAAAAGTGCATCCGGGCCTGTGTGTTATTAAATTCATCGTATTGCAAGGTCAGATATATTTACGTTATTTACATTAACTATCTATCACTCCCACCATGCCAACCAGTCAAACCTGCGCTAATTGTTCGAAAGCGATAGACGTACGTGAACGTTCGGCCATACAATTTGATGCCTGCAAAAGAGGAATTCACCTAGCATGTACCGAGCTTCTCCAAGACGATCGCATAACCAGATGTAAGGTGCGAGGAATTAAAATTATTTGTAACGGCTGCTCAAGCAATATTTAAGCGTTTTCTAATTTAAAATCCATTCTTAAGGAATATAATGATGATTTACAATTAAAAATTAGTCAAATAGATGAAAAGGTCGCTGAAATTTCAACGAAATTCAATGATCTAGAAATTAAATTATCATCCGCTGACCAAAATTCGTCACCACAATTTGCTGAAGATATCGCCAATGAAGCCGTCGATCGTATTAATCGTGCCAAAAATGTTATTGTCAGAGGCGTACCAGAATCTACAGGTGATATTCAAACTAAAAAAGATGAAGATAAAAAAATTTTGCAGGAAATTTTATCGACTGTAGAATGTAATGCTACTCCGGTTACTTTCTTTAGATTAGGCAAAGTTGGTGATAGATTTCCTAGAATGATTAAATTGGTAATGAATAATGAGTATGAAGCTAAGCAAATCCTACGAAATAAAAGGAAACTCTTAGAAAAAGCAAAAACAAAAAATGTATCGATTGTTGACGATAAGACACCCATGCAAGTTAACGTTTTAAAAGAATTGCGATCTGAGTTAGAGACTAGAAAAGAAAACGGAGAGCAAAATTTAACTATAAAATACATACGTGGTATACCAAAAATTACTAAAATTACTAATTTTCGACAATAATATTAAAAAAACCTGCTTTTGCGACTGGCTTTGCTTTTATACCAATTTAGCGACATTACATTCTAAATTTAATGAACTATTATGTTATATTCAGGATTTAAAACCTAAAATAATACTAATCACCGAGACTTGGCTGACACAAAAAGATTCCGACAGTTTATACAATATAGATGGATACTCTCTTTACAGATTTGATCGCAGGAGTCGAAGAGGGGGAGGAGTGTGCATATACCTGTCATTAGAAATTTCTGAAACCTTTTCTGCTGCTCATCTGGATGTTGTTGTATCTAACATTGAACTTTTATGTTTAAAAATTTCTCTTAATTCACTTGTTATTCACTTGGCGTGCCTATATCGTCCAGGTAGTACTGCCCTAGAAGATGACCGAATCTTGATTGAAAAAATGGAATACCTTTCAAACCTTGAAAACCTTGTCTTGTTTGGTGATTTCAATTTTGCCGATATTTCTTGGCCTTTGACTATTGTAAGCAATGAACAAACAAATGCGAGAAACATATTTACAAACTTTATTCAAAATTCTAATCTACACCAATTGATTACCAATCCAACTCGTTTTAGAATGAACAATTTGCCATCAACGTTAGATTTGATTTTTACAAATGATGACCAACTGCTTACAGATCCGGTGATTCGCACTCCAGTTGGCAATTCTGATCATGTAGTTATTACGACAAACATACAGTTTTTTACGGAATATAATCATCTTAGTGAAAATACAGTTATACATGAAATAACAAATTTTGAAAACCTCTCTCTTCAATTGCGTGATGTTGATTGGCCGTTACTACTGGTAAGTCTAGAACATCCGGAAGAAGTTTGGAATAATTTCATAAACATCATTGACAACTACAAAAGACTCAACACTACAAAAAAAACTTACTATAGGAACAAACTTAAGCCATGGATTAGCGGAGAATTGATATCACTTATAAGACACAAAAGAAAATTATGGCGAAAATACAAACGTACAGGTGATACACGTGACTTGCAAAGTCACAAAAACTACACAGGAATTTTAAAAAAGTATATTTATGAAGCCAGAATGGCATATGAAGAATCTATTGTAAGCTGCAACGACTCTAAAAAACTGTATAAATATGTTAGGTCTGCTATGTCTTCTAAAGTGTCCATTCCACTGTTAAAAAAGAATGATGAAACGATTTGTCAGAATACGTATGAGGTCGCTAACATTCTCGCAGATACATTTTCTAAAGTTTTTTCTGTTGAACCGTCTCAAAATCAGTTTCCTATAATCAGTAATCCACGAGTTATTCCCAAAATTGATTATATCGATTTTTCACCTGAAATCATTCAGCGCCATATTGACAAGTTAAAAAACAACTCATCTCCAGGGCCCGATAAAATTTCTACATTATTTTAAAAAAAATGCTCAGATGTCCTCTCTGTCCCACTATCACTAATGATGCGTTCATCTTTTAATGCACACTCTCTGCCTTCAATTTGGAAAAGTGCTTCGGTGACACCTATATTTAAAAAAGGAAATAAGTTAGATCCCAATAATTACAGACCAATAAGCCTTACACCTGTTATTTGTAAAGTTATGGAATCAATAATCACAGAGTGTCTTTCAGAATTTTTTACTTAGAGAAAATATTATTCCCCTACAACAACATGGCTTTGTGAAAAGTAGATCGACCATGACTAATTTACTGTGGTGTGTTAATGAGTGGACAGCAGCCTTAGATAAAAAACGACCTGTGGATGTAATATATTTAGACTTTGCAAAAGCATTTGATCGAGTACCAAGAAGAAAATTGATGTATAAACTAGAACATTTTGGCATTCGCGGACAACTTCTCGAGTGGATTAATGATTTTTTAACAAACCGGGAGTTTTGTGTTAGAGTTGGCAAGTCGCTGTCATCTAAAAAACCGGTTTTAAGTGGTGTTCCACAAGGATCTGTTTTAGGTCCACTACTATTTGTGTTGTATGCCAGTGATCTTGAATCTCATATCAAATCTAAGAAAGCTTTCTACGCAGACGATACAAAAATATTTGCTGACCCACTCTTCAATGGGCAAGACTTACAAAGTGACTTAGATTCGATCTTCAAGTGGTGTTCGGATTGGATGTTACCTCTAAATAGAGATAAGTGTGTGGTTTTACATTTGGGAAAAAATAACCCTCATTTGTCTTACTCGATAGACGGGCATTTACTGGATACCGTGGAATCATATAGTGACCTTGGTGTAGCAATTACTGAAAATTTGAGTTGGTCGGAGCATATTTCAAACGTTACTAAAAAAGTGAATAGTAAGTTATACCTAATTAGTAAAACTTTTGAAAACATATCATTTTCGGGTTCTATTCGTCTGTATAAAACTTATGTCCGACCCCTACTGGAGTACTGTGGAACGGTTTGGTGCCCAGAATTAGTGCGCGATAGAACTCTTCTCGAAAATATCCAAAAGAAGGCCACCAGACTATCTTTCACACGAAGAAGGCCAGATTACCAACAAAGACTTTCTTTAGCAGGGTTACCAACTTTTGAAGCTCGTCGACTCCGTGGTGACTTAATTATCACCTTCCGAATTTTAAAGTATGGATATGGAGATTTGCAACACTTGTTCATTTTAGATGATCACAGCAGACTACGTGGACATAGTTTGAAAGTGAAGAAGGAACCCTTTTCATCGATAAGACGCCAACATTTTCTGTGTAATCGTATTTTTAGTACATGGAACAGTCTCCCAACGGAAATTATAAATTCTCCATCTATAAATGTTTTCAAAAACCAACTAGACAGTTATTTGTTTGTAAACTGATCAGTGTTGTGCACAATCTATTAGTCTAGAGTTCATTTGAGAAACCAATTTTTTGTAATGTAGGTACTATTTCATTTATCTTGGGCTTATGGGTCTCCATGACCCCAGCCCTTATTTCTATGTGATAATAATAATATGCATCGAAAGTAAGCTGCCTGAACATATTTCATCTTGACAGTCGTTTGCTAAATCAATGAAAAATTATATTTTTTAAATTTCCCACTTTGCGTAATACTAACCTGCTATCCTCTAGAGCAAGGAGAAATTTCACTAAAACACGTTAATATGCATCGAAACTAAGCTGCCTGAACATATTTCATCTTGACAGTCGTTTGCTAAATCAATGAAAAATGATTCTTTTTGAATTCTCAATTTTGCGTGATACCACCCTGCTATCTCCTAGAGCAAGGAGTTATTTCACTGAAACACGTTATTATACATCGAAAGTAAGCAGCCTGAACATATTTCATCTTGACAGTCGTTTGCTAAATCAATGAAAAATGATTTTTTTTGACTTCCCAATTTTGCGTGATACCACCCTGCTATCCCATAAAGCAAGGAGTTATTTCACTGAAACACGTTAATATACATCGAAAGTAAGCAGCCTGAACATATTTCATCCCGACAGTCGTTTGCTAAATCAATGAAAAATGATATTTTTTGGAAACCCAATTTTGCGTAATATTACCCTGCTATCCCCTAGAGCAAGGAGAAATTTCACTCAAACACGTAAATATGCATCGAAAGTAAGCTGCCTGAACATATTTCATCTTGACAGTCGTTTGCTAAATCAATGAAAAATGATATTTTTTAAATTTCCTATTTTGCGTAATACTGACCTGCTATCCTCTAGAGCAAGGAATTATTTCACTAAAACACGTTAATATGCATCGAAAGTAAGCTGCCTGAACATATTTCATCTTGACAGTCGTTTGCTAAATTAATGAAAAATGATATCTTTTGAAATCCCAATTTTGCGTAATACCACCCCCCTAGATCAAGGAGATATTTTACTAAAACACGTTGATATGCATCGAAAGTAAGCTGCCTGGACATATTTCATCTTGACAGTCGTTTGCTAAATCAATGAAAAATGATATTTTTTGAAATCCCAATTTTGCGTAATACCACCCTGCTATCCCCTGGAGCAAGAAGAAATTTCACTAAAACACGTTAATATGCATCGAAAGTAAGCTGCCTGAACATATTTCATCTTGACAGTCGTTTGCTAAATCAATGAAAAATGATATTTTTTGAAGTCCCAATTTTGCGTAATACCACCCTGCTATCCCCTAGAGCAAGGAAATATTTCACTGAAACACGTTAATATGCATCGAGAGTAAGCTTCCTGAACATATTTCATCCCGACAGACGTTTGCTAAATCATTGAAAAACGATATTTTTTAAATTTCATATTTTGCGTAATACTAACCTGCTATCCTCTAGAGCAAGGAGAAATTCCACTAAAACACGTTAATATGCATCGAAAGTAAGCTGCCTGAACATCTTTCATCTTGACAGTCGTTTGCTAAATCAATGAAAAATGATATTTTTTGAAATCTCAATTTTGCGTAATACCACCCTGCTGTCCCCTAGAGCAAGGAGATATTTTACTAAAACACGTTAATATGCATCGAAAGTAAGCTGCCTGAACATATTTCATCTTGACAGTCGTTTGCTAAATCAATGAAAAATGATATTTATTGAAATCCCAATTTTGCGTAATACCACCCTGCTATCCCCTAGAGCAAGGACAAATTTCACTAAAACACGTTAATATGCATCGAAAGTAAGCTGCCTGAACATATTTCATTTTGACAGTCGTTTGCTAAATCAATGAAAAATGATATTTTTTGAAATCCCAATTTTGCGTAATACCACCCTGCTATCCCCTAGAGCAAGGAGATATTTCACTAAAACACGTTAATATGCATCGAGAGTAAGCTTCCTGAACATATTTCATACCGACAGTCGTTTGCTAAATCAATGAAAAATTATATTTTTTGAAATCCCAATTTTGCGTAATACCACCCTGCTATCCCCTAGAGCAAGGAGAAATTTCACTGAAACACGTTATTATGCATCGAAAGTAAGCTGCCTGAACATATTTCATCTTGACAGTCGTTTGCTAAATCAATGAAAAATGATATTTTTTGAAATCCCAATTTTGAGTAATACCACCCTGCTATCCACTAGAGAAAGGAGATATTCCACTAAAACAAGTTAATATGCATCGAAAGTAAGCTGCCTGAACATTTTTCATCTTGACAGTCGTTTGCTAAATCAATGAAAAATGATATTTTTTGAATTCCCAATTTTGCGTGATACCATCACCCTGCTATCTCCTAGAGCAAGGAGTTATTCCACTGAAACACGTTATTATACATCGAAAGTAAGCAGCCTGAACATATGTCATCTTGACAGTCGTTTGCTAAATCAATGAAAAATGATATTTTTTGAAATCCCAATTTTGCGTAATACCACCCTGCTATCCCCTAGAGCAAGGAGATATTTCACTAAAACACGTTAATATGCATCGAGAGTAAGCTTCCTGAACATAATTCATCCCGACAGTCGTTTGCTAAATCAATGAAATATTATATTTTTTGAAATACCAATTTTGCGTAATATCACCCTGCTATCCCCTAGAGCAAGAAGAAATTTCACTAAAACACGTTAATATGCATCGAAAGTAAGCTGCCTGAACAGATTTCATCTTGACAGTCGTTTGCTAAATCAATAAGCAGCCTGAACATATTTCATCTTGACAGTCGTTTGCTTAATCAATGAAAAATGATATTTTTTAAATTTCCCATTTTGCGTAATACTAACCTGCTCTCCTCTAGAGCAAGGAATTATTTCACTGAAACACGTTAATATGCATCGCAAGTAAGCTGCCTGAACATATTTCATCTTGACAGTCGTTTGCTTAATCAATGAAAAATGATTTTTTTTTAATTCCCAATTTTGCGTGATAACACCCTGCTATCTTCTAGAGTAAGGAGTTATTTCACTGAAACTCGTTATTATACATCGAAAGTAAGCAGCCTGAACATATTTCATCTTGACAGTCGTTTGCTAAATCAATGAAAAATTATATTTTTTAAATTTTCTATTTTGCGTGATACCACCCTGCTATCTCCTAGAGCAAGGCGTTATTTCACTGAAACACGTTATTTTACATCGAGAGTAAGCAGCCTGAACATATTTTATCTTGACAGTCGTTTGCTAAATCAAAGAAAAATTATTTTTTTTGAATTCCCAATTTTGCGTGATACCACCCTGCTATCTTCTAGAGCAAGGAGTTATTTCACTGAAACACGTTAATTTGCATCGGAAGTGAGCTGCCTGAACATATTTCATCCCGACAGTCGTTTGGTAAATCAATGAAAAATGATATTTTTTGAAATCCCAATTTTGCGTAATACCACCCTGCTATCTCCTAGAGTGAGAAGTTATTTCACTGAAACTCGTTATTAAACATCGAAAGTAAGCAGCCTGAACATATTTCATCTTGACAGTCGTTTGCTAAATCAATGAAAAATCATATTTTTTAAATTCCCCATTTTGCGTAATTCTAACCTGCTATCCTCTAGAGCAAGGAATTATTTCACTAAAACACGTTAATATGCATCGAAAGTGAGCTGCCTGAACATATGTCATCTTGACAGTCGTTTGCTTAATCAATGAAAAATGATATTTTTTGAAATCCCAATTTTGCGTAATACCACCCTGCTATTCCCTAGAGCAAGGAGATATTCCACTAAAACACGTTAATATGCATCGAGAGTAAGCTTCCTGAACATAATTCATCCCGACAGTCGTTTGCTAAATCAATGAAAAATGATATGTTTCGAAATCCCAATTTTGCGTAATACCACCCTGCTATCCTCTAGAAAGCAAGGAGAAATTTCACTAAAACACGTTAATATGCATCGAAAGTAAGCTGCCTGAACATATTTCATCTTGACAGTCGTTTGCTAAATCAATGAAAAATGATTTTTTTTTAATTCCCAATTTTGCGTGATACCACCCTGCTATCTCCTAGAGTAAGAAGTTATTTCACTGAAACTCGTTATTAAACATCGAAAGTAAGCAGCCTGAATATATTCCATGTTGGCAGTCGTTTGCTAAATCAATGAAAAATCATATTTTTCAAATTTCCTATTTTGCGTAATACTAACCTGCTATCCTCGAGAGCAAGGAATTATTCCACTAAAACACGTTAATATGCATCGCAAGTAAGCTGCCTGAACATATTTCATCTTGACAGTCGTTTGCTAAATCAATGAAAAATGATTTTTTTTTAATTCCCAATTTTGCGTGATAACACCCTGCTATCTCCTAGAGTAAGGAGTTATTTCACTGAAACTCGTTATTAAACATCGAAAGTAAGCAGCCTGAACATATTCCATCTTGACAGTCGTTTGCTAAATCAATGAAAAATCATATTTTTTAAATTTCCCATTTTGCGTAATACTAACCTGCTATCCTCTAGAGCAAGGAATTATTTCACTAAAACACGTTATTATGCATCGGAAGTGAGCTTCCTGAACATATTTCATCCCGACAGTCGTTTGCTAAATCAATAAAAATGATATTTTTCGAAATCCCAATTTTGCGTAATACCACCCTGCTATCCCCTAGAGCAAGGAGAAATTTCACTAAAACACGTTAATATGCATCGGAAGTAAGCTGCCTGAACATATTTCATCTTGACAGTCGTTTGCTAAATCAATGAAAAATGATTTTTTTTGAATTCCCAATTTTGCGTGATAACACCCTGCTATCTCCTAGAGCAAGGAGTTATTTCACAGAAACACGTTATTATACATCGAAAGTAAGCAGCCTGAACATATTTCATCTTGACAGTCGTTTGCTTAATCAATAAAAAATGATATTTTATGAATTTCCCATTTTGCGTAATACTAACCTGCTCTCCTCTGGAGCAAGGAGTTATTCCACTGAAACACGTTATTATACATCGAAAGTAAGCAGCCTGAACATATTTAATCTTGAGAGTCGTTTGCTAAATCAATGAAAAATGATATTTTTTAAATTTCCTATTTTGCGTAATAGTAACCTGCTATCCTCTAGAGCAAGGAGAAATTTCACTAAAACACGTTAATATGCATCGAAAGTAAGCTGCCGGAACATATTTCATCTTGACAGTCGTTTGCTAAATCAATGAAAAATGATTTTTTTTGAATTCCCAATTTTGCGTGAAACCACCCTGCTATCTCCTAGAACAAGGAGTTATTTCACTGAAACACGTTATTATACATCGAAAGTAAGCAGCCTAAACATATTTCATCTTTACAGTCGTTTGCTAAATCAATGAAAAATGATATTTTTTAAATTTCCCAATTTGCGTAATACTAACCTGCAATCCTCTAGAGCAAGGAATTATTTCACTGAAACACGTTAATATGCACCGAAAGTAAGCTGCCTGAACATATTTCATCTTGACAGTCGTTTGCTAAATCAAAGAAAAATGATTTTTTTTGAGTTCCCAATTTTGCGTGATACCACCCTGCTATCTCCTAAAGCAAGGAGTTATTTCACTGAAACACGTTATTATACATCGAAAGTGAGCAGCCTGAACATATTTCATCTTGACAGTCATTTGCTAAATCAATGAAAAATGATATTATTCAAATTTCCCATTTTGCGTAATACTAACCTGCTCTCCTCTAGAGCAAGGAATTATTTCACTGAAACACGTTAATATGCATCGCAAGTAAGCTGCCTGAACATATTTCATCTTGACAGTCGTTTGCTAAATCAATGAAAAATGATATTTTTTAAATTTTCCGATTTGCGTAATACTAACCTGCAATCCTCTAGAGCAAGGAATTATTTCACTGAAACACGTTAATATGCACCGAAAGTAAGCTGCCTGAACATATTTCATCTTGACAGTCGTTTGCTAAATCAAAGAAAAATGATTTTTTTTGAGTTCCCAATTTTGCGTGATACCACCCTGCTATCTCCTAGAGCAAGGAGTTATTTCACTGAAACACGTTATTATACATCGAAAGTGAGCAGCCTGAACATATTTCATCTTGACAGTCATTTGCTAAATCAATGAAAAATGATATTATTCAAATTTCCCATTTTGCGTAATACTAACCTGCTATCCTTTAGAGCAAGGAATTATTTCACTTAAACACGTTAATGTGCATCAGAAGTAAGCTGCCTGAACAAATTTCATCTTGACAGTCGTTTGCTAAATCAAAGAAAAATGATTTTTTTTGAATTTCCAATTTTGCGTGATACCACCCTGCTATCTCCCAGAGCAAGGAGTTATTCCACTGAAACGCGTTAATATGCATCGAAAGTGAGCTGCCTGAACATATTTCATCCCGACAGTCGTTTGCTAAATCAATGAAAAATATTTTTTGAAATCCCAATTTTGCGTAATACCACCCTGCTATCTCTCAGAGTAAAGAGTTATTTCACTGAAACTTGTTATTAAACATCGGAAGTAAGCAGCCAGAACATATTTCATCTTGACAGTCGTTTGCTAAATCAATGAAAAATGATATTTTATAAATTTCCCATTTTGCGTAATACTAACCTGCTCTCCTCTGGAGCAAGGAGTTATTCCACTGAAACACGTTATTATACATCGAAAGTAAGCAGCCTGAACATATTTCATCTTGACAGTCGTTTGCTAAATCAATGAAAAATGATTTTTTTTTAATTCCCAATTTTGCGTGATAACACCCTGCTATCTCCTAGAGTAAGGAGTTATTTCACTGAAACTCGTTATTAAACATCGAAAGTAAGCAGCCTGAACATATTCCATCTTGACAGTCGTTTGCTAAATCAATGAAAAATCATATTTTTAAAATTTCCCATTTTGCGTAATACTAACCTGCTATCCTCTAGAGCAAGGAATTATTTCACTAAAACACGTTAATATGCATCGGAAGTGAGCTTCCTGAACATATTTCATCCCGACAGTCGTTTGCTAAATCAATAAAAATGATATTTTTCGAAATCCCAATTTTGCGTAATACCACCCTGCTATCCCCTAGAGCAAGGAGAAATTTCACTAAAACACGTTAATATGCATCGGAAGTAAGCTGCCTGAACATATTTTATCTTGACAGTCGTTTGCTAAATCAATGAAAAATGATTTTTTTTGAATTCCCAATTTTGCGTGATACCACCCTGCTATCTCCTAGAGCAAGGAGTTATTTCACTGAAACACGTTATTATACATCGAAAATAAGCAGCCTGAACATATTTCATCTCGACAGTGGTTTGCTAAATCAATGAAAAATCATATTTTTTAAATTTCCTATTTTGCGTAATACTAACCTGCTATCCTCTAGAGCAAGGAATTATTCCACTAAGACACGTTAATATGCATCGAAAGTGAGCTTCCTGAGCATATTTCATCTTGACAGTCGTTTGCTAAATCAATGAAAAATGATATTTTTTGAATTCCCAATTTTGCGTGATACTACCCTGCTATCTTCTAGAGCAAGGAGTTATTTCACTGAAACACGTTATTATACATCGAAAGTAAGCAGCCTGAACATATTTCATCTTGACAGTCGTTTGCTAAATCAATGAAAAATGATATTTTTTAAATTTCCTATTTTGCGTAATAGTAACCTGCTATCCTCTAGAGCAAGGAGAAATTTCACTAAAACACGTTAATATGCATCGAAAGTAAGCTGCCGGAACATATTTCATCTTGACAGTCGTTTGCTAAATCAATGAAAAATGATTTTTTTTGAATTCCCAATTTTGCGTGAAACCACCCTGCTATCTCCTAGAGCAAGGAGTTATTTCACTGAAACACGTTATTATACATCGAAAGTAAGCAGCCTGAACATATTTCATCTTGACAGTCGTTTGCTAAATCAATGAAAAATGATATTTTTTAAATTTTCCATTTTGCGTAATACTAACCTGCAATCCTCTAGAGCAAGGAATTATTTCACTGAAACACGTTAATATGCACCGAAAGTAAGCTGCCTGAACATATTTCATCTTGACAGTCGTTTGCTAAATCAAAGAAAAATGATTTTTTTTGAGTTCCCAATTTTGCGTGATACCACCCTGCTATCTCCTAGAGCAAGGAGTTATTTCACTGAAACACGTTATTATACATCGAAAGTGAGCAGCCTGAACATATTTCATCTTGACAGTCATTTGCTAAATCAATGAAAAATGATATTATTCAAATTTCCCATTTTGCGTAATACTAACCTGCTATCCTTTAGAGCAAGGAATTATTTCACTTAAACACGTTAATGTGCATCGAAAGTAAGCTGCCTGAACATATATCATCTTGACAGTCGTTTGCTAAATCAAAGGCAAATGATTTTTTTTGAATTTCCAATTTTGCGTGATACCACCCTGCTATCTCCTAGAGCAAGGAGTTATTCCACTGAAACGCGTTAATATGCATCGGAAGTGAGCTGCCTGAACATATTTCATCCCGACAGTCGTTTGCTAAATCAATGAAAATTATTTTTTGAAATCCCAATTTTGCGTAATACCACCCTGCTATCTCTCAGAGTAGGGAGTTATTTCACTGAAACTTGTTATTAAACATCGAAAGTAAGCAGCCAGAACATATTTCATCTTGACAGTCGTTTGCTAAATCAATGAAAAATCATATTTTTTAAATTTCCCATTTTGCGTAATACTAACCTGCTATCCTCTAGAGCAAGGAATTATTTCACTAAAACACGTTAATATGCATCGAAAGTGAGCTGCCTGAACATATTTCATCTTGACAGTCGTTTGCTTAATCAATGAAAAATGATATTTTTTGAAATCCCAATTTTGCGTAATACCACCCTGCTATTCCCTAGAGCAAGGAGATATTTCACTAAAACACGTTAATATGCATCGAGAGTAAGCTTCCTGAACATATTTCATCCCGACAGTCGTTTGCTAAAACAATGAAAAATGATATTTTTGGAAATCCCAATTTTGCGTAATACCAATCTGCTATCCCCTAGGGCAAGGAGAAATTTCACTAAAACACGTTAATATGCATCGAAAGTAAGCTGCCTGAACATATTTCATTTTGACAGTCGTTTGCTAAATCAATGAAAAATGATATTATTCAAATTTCCCATTTTGCGTAATACTAACCTGCTATCCTTCAGAGCAAGGAATTATTTCACTTAAACACGTTAATATGCATTGAAAGTAAGCTGCCTGAACATATTTCATCTTG
Organism: Lochmaea capreae; assembly: GCA_949126875.1. Taxonomy (NCBI): domain Eukaryota; kingdom Metazoa; phylum Arthropoda; class Insecta; order Coleoptera; family Chrysomelidae; genus Lochmaea; species Lochmaea capreae. The sequence continues at coordinate 21,262,395 of OX421408.1, forward strand.
ACAGTCGTTTGCTAAATCAATGAAAAATGATATTTTTTAAATTTCCCATTTTGCGTAATACTAACCTGCTATCCTCTAGAGCAAGGAATTATTCCACTTAAACACGTTAATATGCATCGAAAGTGAGCTGCCTGAACATATTTCATCTTGACAGTCGTTTGCTTAATCAATGAAAAATGATATTTTTTGAAATCCCAATTTTGCGTAATACCACCCTGCTATTCCCTAGAGCAAGGAGATATTTCACTAAAACACGTTAATATGCATCGAGAGTAAGCTTCCTGAACATATTTCATCCCGACAGTCGTTTGCTAAAACAATGAAAAATGATATTTTTGGAAATCCCAATTTTGCGTAATACCAATCTGCTATCCCCTAGGGCAAGGAGAAATTTCACTAAAACACGTTAATATGCATCGAAAGTAAGCTGCCTGAACATATTTCATCTTGACAGTCGTTTGCTAAATCAATGAAAAATGATATTATTCAAATTTCCCATTTTGCGTAATACTAACCTGCTATCCTTTAGAGCAAGGAATTATTTCACTTAAACACGTTAATATGCATTGAAAGTAAGCTGCCTGAACATATTTCATCTTGACAGTCGTTTGCTAAATCAATGAAAAATCATATTTTTTAAATTTCCCATTTTGCGTAATACTAACCTGCTATCCTCTAGAGCAAGGAATTATTTCACTAAAACACGTTAATATGCATCGAAAGTGAGCTGCCTGAACATATTTCATCTTGACAGTCGTTTGCTTAATCAATGAAAAATGATATTTTTTGAAATCCCAATTTTGCGTAATACCACCCTGCTATTCCCTAGAGCAAGGAGATATTTCACTAAAACACGTTAATATGCATCGAGAGTAAGCTTCCTGAACATATTTCATCCCGACAGTCGTTTGCTAAAACAATGAAAAATGATATTTTTGGAAATCCCAATTTTGCGTAATACCAATCTGCTATCCCCTAGGGCAAGGAGAAATTTCACTAAAACACGTTAATATGCATCGAAAGTAAGCTGCCTGAACATATTTCATCTTGACAGTCGTTTGCTAAATCAATGAAAAATGATATTATTCAAATTTCCCATTTTGCGTAATACTAACCTGCTATCCTTTAGAGCAAGGAATAATTTCACTTAAACACGTTAATATGCATTGAAAGTGAGCTGCCTGAACATATTTCATCTTGACAGTCGTTTGCTAAATCAATGAAAAATGATATTTTTTAAATTTCCCATTTTGCGTAATACTAACCTGCTATCCTCTAGAGCAAGGAATTATTTCACTGAAACACGTTAATATGCATCGAAAGTAAGCTGCCTGAACATATTTCATCTTGACAGTCGTTTGCTAAATCAAAGAAAAATGATTTTTTTTTAATTCCCAATTTTGCGTGATACCACCCTGCTATCTCCTAGAGCAAGGAGTTATTTCACTGAAACACGTTATTATACATCGAAAGTAAGCAGCCTGAACATATTTCATTTTGACAGTCGTTTGCTAAATCAATGAAAAATGATATTTTTTAAATTTCCCATTTTGCGTAATACTAACCTGCTATCCTTTAGAGCAAGGAATTATTCCACTTAAACACGTTAATATGCATCGAAAGTAAGCTGCCTGAACATATTTCATCTTGACAGTCGTTTGCTAAATCAAAGAAAAATGATTTTTTTTGAATTCCCAATTTTGCGTGATACCACCCTGCTATCTCCTAGAGCAAGGAGTTATTTCACTGAAACACGTTATTATACATCGAAAGTGAGCAGCCTGAACATATTTCATTTTGACAGTCGTTTGCTAAATCAATGAAAAATGATATTTTTTAAATTTCCCATTTTGTGTAATACTAACCTGCTATCCTTTAGAGCAAGGAATTATTCCACTTAAACACGTTAATATGCATTGGAAGTAATCCGCCTGAACATATTTCATCTTGACAGTCGTTTGCTAAATAAAAGAAAAATGATTTTTTTTGAATTTCCAATTTTGCGTGATACCACCCTGCTATCTCCTAGAGCAAGGAGTTATTCCACTGAAACGCGTTAATATGCATCGAAAGTGAGCTGCCTGAACATATTTCATCCCGACAGTCGTTTGCTAAATCAATGAAAAATATTTTTTGAAATCCCAATTATGCGTAATACCACCCTGCTATCTCTCAGAGTAAGCAGTTATTTCACTAAAACTTGTTATTAAACATCGAAAGTAAGCAGCCAGAACATATTTCATCTTGACAGTCGTTTGCTAAATCAATGAAAAATCATATTTCTTAAATTTCCCATTTTGCGTAATACTAACCTGCTATCCTCTAGAGCAAGGAATTATTCCACTAAAACACGTTAATATGCATCGAAAGTGAGCTGCCTGAACATATTTCATCTTGACAGTCGTTTGCTTAATCAATGAAAAATGATATTTTTTGAAATCCCAATTTTGCGTAATACCACCCTGCTATTCCCTAGAGCAAGGAGATATTTCACTAAAACACGTTAATATGCATCGAGAGTAAGCTTCCTGAACATATTTCATCTCGACAGTCGTTTGCTAAAACAATGAAAAATGATATGTTTCGAAATCCCAATTTTGCGTAATACCACCCTGCTATCCTCTAGAGAGCAAGGAGAAATTTCACTAAAACACGTTAATATGCATCGAAAGTAAGCTGCCTGAACATATTTCATCTTGACAGTCGTTTGCTAAATCAATGAAAAATGATTTTTTTTTAATTCCCAATTTTGCGTGATACCACCCTGCTATCTCCTAGAGTAAGGAGTTATTTCACTGAAACTCGTTATTAAACATCGAAAGTAAGCAGCCTGAATATATTCCATGTTGGCAGTCGTTTGCTAAATCAATGAAAAATCATATTTTTCAAATTTCCTATTTTGCGTAATACTAACCTGCTATCCTCTAGAGTCTAGAGCAAGGAATTATTTCACTAAAACACGTTAATATGCATCGGAAGTGAGCTTCCTGAATATTTTTCATCCCGACAGTCGTTTGCTAAATCAATAAAAATGATATTTTTCGAAATCCCAATTTTGCGTAATACCACCCTGCTATCCCCTAGACAAAGAGAAATTTCACTGAAACACGTTAATATGCATCGGAAGTAAGCTGCCTGAACATATTTCATCTTGACAGTCGTTTGCTAAATCAATGAAAAATGATTTAATTTGAATTCCCAATTTTGCGTGATACCACCCTGCTATCTCCTAGAGCAAGGAGTTATTTCACAGAAACACGTTATTAAACATCGAAAGTAAGCAGCCTGAACATATTTCATCTTGACAGTCGTTTGCTTAATCAATGAAAAATGATATTTTTTAAATTTCCCATTTTGCGTAATACTAACCTGCTCTCCTCTAGAGCAAGGAATTATTCCACTAAAACACGGTAATATGCATCGCAAGTAAGCTGCCCGAACATATTTCATCTTGACAGTCGTTTGCTAAATCAATGAAAAATGATTTTTTTTTAATTCCCAATTTTGCGTGATAACACCCTGCTATCTCCTAGAGTAAGGAGTTATTTCACTGAAACTCGTTATTAAACATCGAAAGTAAGCTGCCTGAACATATTCCATCTTGACAGTCGTTTGCTAAATCAATGAAAAATCATATTTTTTAAATTTCCCATTTTGCGTAATACTAACCTGCTATCCTCTAGAGCAAGGAATTATTTCACTAAAACACGTTAATATGCATCGGAAGTGAGCTTCCTGAACATATTTCATCCCGACAGTCGTTTGCTAAATCAATAAAAATGATATTTTTCGAAATCCCAATTTTGCGTAATACCACCCTGCTATCCCCTAGAGCAAGGAGAAATTTCACTAAAACACGTTAATATGCATCGGAAGTAAGCTGCCTGAACATATTTCATCTTGACAGTCGTTTGCTAAATCAATAAAAAATGATTTTGTTTGAATTCCCAATTTTGAGTAATACTACCCTGCTATCCCCTAAAGCAAGGAGTTATTTCACTGAAACACGTTATTATACATCGAAAGTAAGCAGCCTGAACATATTTAATCTTGAGAGTCGTTTGCTAAATCAATGAAAAATGATATTTTTTAAATTTCCTATTTTGCGTAATAGTAACCTGCTATCCTCTAGAGCAAGGAGAAATTTCACTAAAACACGTTAATATGCATCGAAAGTAAGCTGCCGGAACATATTTCATCTTGACAGTCGTTTGCTAAATCAATGAAAAATGATTTTTTTTGAATTCCCAATTTTGCGTGATAACACCCTGCTATCTCCTAGAGCAAGGAGTTATTTCACAGAAACACGTTATTATACATCGAAAGTAAGCAGCCTGAACATATTTCATCTTGACAGTCGTTTGCTTAATCAATAAAAAATGATATTTTATGAATTTCCCATTTTGCGTAATACTAACCTGCTCTCATCTGGAGCAAGGAGTTATTCCACTGAAACACGTTATTATACATCGAAAGTAAGCAGCCTGAACATATTTAATCTTGAGAGTCGTTTGCTAAATCAATGAAAAATGATATTTTTTAAATTTCCTATTTTGCGTAATAGTAACCTGCTATCCTCTAGAGCAAGGAGAAATTTCACTAAAACACGTTAATATGCATCGAAAGTAAGCTGCCGGAACATATTTCATCTTGACAGTCGTTTGCTAAATCAATGAAAAATGATTTTTTTTGAATTCCCAATTTTGCGTGAAACCACCCTGCTATCTCCTAGAACAAGGAGTTATTTCACTGAAACACGTTATTATACATCGAAAGTAAGCAGCCTGAACATATTTCATCTTTACAGTCGTTTGCTAAATCAATGAAAAATGATATTTTTTAAATTTCCCAATTTGCGTAATACTAACCTGCAATCCTCTAGAGCAAGGAATTATTTCACTGAAACACGTTAATATGCACCGAAAGTAAGCTGCCTGAACATATTTCATCTTGACAGTCGTTTGCTAAATCAAAGAAAAATGATTTTTTTTGAGTTCCCAATTTTGCGTGATACCACCCTGCTATCTCCTAGAGCAAGGAGTTATTTCACTGAAACACGTTATTATACATCGAAAGTGAGCAGCCTGAACATATTTCATCTTGACAGTCATTTGCTAAATCAATGAAAAATGATATTATTCAAATTTCCCATTTTGCGTAATACTAACCTGCTATCCTTTAGAGCAAGGAATTATTTCACTTAAACACGTTAATGTGCATCGAAAGTAAGCTGCCTGAACATATTTCATCTTGACAGTCGTTTGCTAAATCAAAGAAAAATGATTTTTTTTGAGTTCCCAATTTTGCGTGATACCACCCTGCTATCTCCTAGAGCAAGGAGTTATTTCACTGAAACACGTTATTATACATCGAAAGTGAGCAGCCTGAACATATTTCATCTTGACAGTCATTTGCTAAATCAATGAAAAATGATATTATTCAAATTTCCCATTTTGCGTAATACTAACCTGCTATCCTTTAGAGCAAGGAATTATTTCACTTAAACACGTTAATGTGCATCGAAAGTAAGCTGCCTGAACATATATCATCTTGACAGTCGTTTGCTAAATCAAAGGCAAATGATTTTTTTTGAATTTCCAATTTTGCGTGATACCACCCTGCTATCTCCTAGAGCAAGGAGTTATTCCACTGAAACGCGTTAATATGCATCGGAAGTGAGCTGCCTGAACATATTTCATCCCGACAGTCGTTTGCTAAATCAATGAAAATTATTTTTTGAAATCCCAATTTTGCGTAATACCACCCTGCTATCTCTCAGAGTAGGGAGTTATTTCACTGAAACTTGTTATTAAACATCGAAAGTAAGCAGCCAGAACATATTTCATCTTGACAGTCGTTTGCTAAATCAATGAAAAATCATATTTTTTAAATTTCCCATTTTGCGTAATACTAACCTGCTATCCTCTAGAGCAAGGAATTATTTCACTAAAACACGTTAATATGCATCGAAAGTGAGCTGCCTGAACATATTTCATCTTGACAGTCGTTTGCTTAATCAATGAAAAATGATATTTTTTGAAATCCCAATTTTGCGTAATACCACCCTGCTATTCCCTAGAGCAAGGAGATATTTCACTAAAACACGTTAATATGCATCGAGAGTAAGCTTCCTGAACATATTTCATCCCGACAGTCGTTTGCTAAAACAATGAAAAATGATATTTTTGGAAATCCCAATTTTGCGTAATACCAATCTGCTATCCCCTAGGGCAAGGAGAAATTTCACTAAAACACGTTAATATGCATCGAAAGTAAGCTGCCTGAACATATTTCATTTTGACAGTCGTTTGCTAAATCAATGAAAAATGATATTATTCAAATTTCCCATTTTGCGTAATACTAACCTGCTATCCTTCAGAGCAAGGAATTATTTCACTTAAACACGTTAATATGCATTGAAAGTAAGCTGCCTGAACATATTTCATCTTGACAGTCGTTTGCTAAATCAATGAAAAATGATATTTTTTAAATTTCCCATTTTGCGTAATACTAACCTGCTATCCTCTAGAGCAAGGAATTATTCCACTTAAACACGTTAATATGCATCGAAAGTGAGCTGCCTGAACATATTTCATCTTGACAGTCGTTTGCTTAATCAATGAAAAATGATATTTTTTGAAATCCCAATTTTGCGTAATACCACCCTGCTATTCCCTAGAGCAAGGAGATATTTCACTAAAACACGTTAATATGCATCGAGAGTAAGCTTCCTGAACATATTTCATCCCGACAGTCGTTTGCTAAAACAATGAAAAATGATATTTTTGGAAATCCCAATTTTGCGTAATACCAATCTGCTATCCCCTAGGGCAAGGAGAAATTTCACTAAAACACGTTAATATGCATCGAAAGTAAGCTGCCTGAACATATTTCATCTTGACAGTCGTTTGCTAAATCAATGAAAAATGATATTATTCAAATTTCCCATTTTGCGTAATACTAACCTGCTATCCTTTAGAGCAAGGAATTATTTCACTTAAACACGTTAATATGCATTGAAAGTAAGCTGCCTGAACATATTTCATCTTGACAGTCGTTTGCTAAATCAATGAAAAATCATATTTTTTAAATTTCCCATTTTGCGTAATACTAACCTGCTATCCTCTAGAGCAAGGAATTATTTCACTAAAACACGTTAATATGCATCGAAAGTGAGCTGCCTGAACATATTTCATCTTGACAGTCGTTTGCTTAATCAATGAAAAATGATATTTTTTGAAATCCCAATTTTGCGTAATACCACCCTGCTATTCCCTAGAGCAAGGAGATATTTCACTAAAACACGTTAATATGCATCGAGAGTAAGCTTCCTGAACATATTTCATCCCGACAGTCGTTTGCTAAAACAATGAAAAATGATATTTTTGGAAATCCCAATTTTGCGTAATACCAATCTGCTATCCCCTAGGGCAAGGAGAAATTTCACTAAAACACGTTAATATGCATCGAAAGTAAGCTGCCTGAACATATTTCATCTTGACAGTCGTTTGCTAAATCAATGAAAAATGATATTATTCAAATTTCCCATTTTGCGTAATACTAACCTGCTATCCTTTAGAGCAAGGAATAATTTCACTTAAACACGTTAATATGCATTGAAAGTGAGCTGCCTGAACATATTTCATCTTGACAGTCGTTTGCTAAATCAATGAAAAATGATATTTTTTAAATTTCCCATTTTGCGTAATACTAACCTGCTATCCTCTAGAGCAAGGAATTATTTCACTGAAACACGTTAATATGCATCGAAAGTAAGCTGCCTGAACATATTTCATCTTGACAGTCGTTTGCTAAATCAAAGAAAAATGATTTTTTTTTAATTCCCAATTTTGCGTGATACCACCCTGCTATCTCCTAGAGCAAGGAGTTATTTCACTGAAACACGTTATTATACATCGAAAGTAAGCAGCCTGAACATATTTCATTTTGACAGTCGTTTGCTAAATCAATGAAAAATGATATTTTTTAAATTTCCCATTTTGCGTAATACTAACCTGCTATCCTTTAGAGCAAGGAATTATTCCACTTAAACACGTTAATATGCATCGAAAGTAAGCTGCCTGAACATATTTCATCTTGACAGTCGTTTGCTAAATCAAAGAAAAATGATTTTTTTTGAATTCCCAATTTTGCGTGATACCACCCTGCTATCTCCTAGAGCAAGGAGTTATTTCACTGAAACACGTTATTATACATCGAAAGTGAGCAGCCTGAACATATTTCATTTTGACAGTCGTTTGCTAAATCAATGAAAAATGATATTTTTTAAATTTCCCATTTTGTGTAATACTAACCTGCTATCCTTTAGAGCAAGGAATTATTCCACTTAAACACGTTAATATGCATTGGAAGTAATCCGCCTGAACATATTTCATCTTGACAGTCGTTTGCTAAATAAAAGAAAAATGATTTTTTTTGAATTTCCAATTTTGCGTGATACCACCCTGCTATCTCCTAGAGCAAGGAGTTATTCCACTGAAACGCGTTAATATGCATCGAAAGTGAGCTGCCTGAACATATTTCATCCCGACAGTCGTTTGCTAAATCAATGAAAAATATTTTTTGAAATCCCAATTATGCGTAATACCACCCTGCTATCTCTCAGAGTAAGCAGTTATTTCACTAAAACTTGTTATTAAACATCGAAAGTAAGCAGCCAGAACATATTTCATCTTGACAGTCGTTTGCTAAATCAATGAAAAATCATATTTCTTAAATTTCCCATTTTGCGTAATACTAACCTGCTATCCTCTAGAGCAAGGAATTATTCCACTAAAACACGTTAATATGCATCGAAAGTGAGCTGCCTGAACATATTTCATCTTGACAGTCGTTTGCTTAATCAATGAAAAATGATATTTTTTGAAATCCCAATTTTGCGTAATACCACCCTGCTATTCCCTAGAGCAAGGAGATATTTCACTAAAACACGTTAATATGCATCGAGAGTAAGCTTCCTGAACATATTTCATCTCGACAGTCGTTTGCTAAAACAATGAAAAATGATATGTTTCGAAATCCCAATTTTGCGTAATACCACCCTGCTATCCTCTAGAGAGCAAGGAGAAATTTCACTAAAACACGTTAATATGCATCGAAAGTAAGCTGCCTGAACATATTTCATCTTGACAGTCGTTTGCTAAATCAATGAAAAATGATTTTTTTTTAATTCCCAATTTTGCGTGATACCACCCTGCTATCTCCTAGAGTAAGGAGTTATTTCACTGAAACTCGTTATTAAACATCGAAAGTAAGCAGCCTGAATATATTCCATGTTGGCAGTCGTTTGCTAAATCAATGAAAAATCATATTTTTCAAATTTCCTATTTTGCGTAATACTAACCTGCTATCCTCTAGAGTCTAGAGCAAGGAATTATTTCACTAAAACACGTTAATATGCATCGGAAGTGAGCTTCCTGAATATTTTTCATCCCGACAGTCGTTTGCTAAATCAATAAAAATGATATTTTTCGAAATCCCAATTTTGCGTAATACCACCCTGCTATCCCCTAGACAAAGAGAAATTTCACTGAAACACGTTAATATGCATCGGAAGTAAGCTGCCTGAACATATTTCATCTTGACAGTCGTTTGCTAAATCAATGAAAAATGATTTAATTTGAATTCCCAATTTTGCGTGATACCACCCTGCTATCTCCTAGAGCAAGGAGTTATTTCACAGAAACACGTTATTAAACATCGAAAGTAAGCAGCCTGAACATATTTCATCTTGACAGTCGTTTGCTTAATCAATGAAAAATGATATTTTTTAAATTTCCCATTTTGCGTAATACTAACCTGCTCTCCTCTAGAGCAAGGAATTATTCCACTAAAACACGGTAATATGCATCGCAAGTAAGCTGCCCGAACATATTTCATCTTGACAGTCGTTTGCTAAATCAATGAAAAATGATTTTTTTTTAATTCCCAATTTTGCGTGATAACACCCTGCTATCTCCTAGAGTAAGGAGTTATTTCACTGAAACTCGTTATTAAACATCGAAAGTAAGCTGCCTGAACATATTCCATCTTGACAGTCGTTTGCTAAATCAATGAAAAATCATATTTTTTAAATTTCCCATTTTGCGTAATACTAACCTGCTATCCTCTAGAGCAAGGAATTATTTCACTAAAACACGTTAATATGCATCGGAAGTGAGCTTCCTGAACATATTTCATCCCGACAGTCGTTTGCTAAATCAATAAAAATGATATTTTTCGAAATCCCAATTTTGCGTAATACCACCCTGCTATCCCCTAGAGCAAGGAGAAATTTCACTAAAACACGTTAATATGCATCGGAAGTAAGCTGCCTGAACATATTTCATCTTGACAGTCGTTTGCTAAATCAATAAAAAATGATTTTGTTTGAATTCCCAATTTTGAGTAATACTACCCTGCTATCCCCTAAAGCAAGGAGTTATTTCACTGAAACACGTTATTATACATCGAAAGTAAGCAGCCTGAACATATTTAATCTTGAGAGTCGTTTGCTAAATCAATGAAAAATGATATTTTTTAAATTTCCTATTTTGCGTAATAGTAACCTGCTATCCTCTAGAGCAAGGAGAAATTTCACTAAAACACGTTAATATGCATCGAAAGTAAGCTGCCGGAACATATTTCATCTTGACAGTCGTTTGCTAAATCAATGAAAAATGATTTTTTTTGAATTCCCAATTTTGCGTGATAACACCCTGCTATCTCCTAGAGCAAGGAGTTATTTCACAGAAACACGTTATTATACATCGAAAGTAAGCAGCCTGAACATATTTCATCTTGACAGTCGTTTGCTTAATCAATAAAAAATGATATTTTATGAATTTCCCATTTTGCGTAATACTAACCTGCTCTCATCTGGAGCAAGGAGTTATTCCACTGAAACACGTTATTATACATCGAAAGTAAGCAGCCTGAACATATTTAATCTTGAGAGTCGTTTGCTAAATCAATGAAAAATGATATTTTTTAAATTTCCTATTTTGCGTAATAGTAACCTGCTATCCTCTAGAGCAAGGAGAAATTTCACTAAAACACGTTAATATGCATCGAAAGTAAGCTGCCGGAACATATTTCATCTTGACAGTCGTTTGCTAAATCAATGAAAAATGATTTTTTTTGAATTCCCAATTTTGCGTGAAACCACCCTGCTATCTCCTAGAACAAGGAGTTATTTCACTGAAACACGTTATTATACATCGAAAGTAAGCAGCCTGAACATATTTCATCTTTACAGTCGTTTGCTAAATCAATGAAAAATGATATTTTTTAAATTTCCCAATTTGCGTAATACTAACCTGCAATCCTCTAGAGCAAGGAATTATTTCACTGAAACACGTTAATATGCACCGAAAGTAAGCTGCCTGAACATATTTCATCTTGACAGTCGTTTGCTAAATCAAAGAAAAATGATTTTTTTTGAGTTCCCAATTTTGCGTGATACCACCCTGCTATCTCCTAGAGCAAGGAGTTATTTCACTGAAACACGTTATTATACATCGAAAGTGAGCAGCCTGAACATATTTCATCTTGACAGTCATTTGCTAAATCAATGAAAAATGATATTATTCAAATTTCCCATTTTGCGTAATACTAACCTGCTATCCTTTAGAGCAAGGAATTATTTCACTTAAACACGTTAATGTGCATCGAAAGTAAGCTGCCTGAACATATTTCATCTTGACAGTCGTTTGCTAAATCAAAGAAAAATGATTTTTTTTGAATTTCCAATTTTGCGTGATACCACCCTGCTATCTCCTAGAGCAAGGAGTTATTCCACTGAAACGCGTTAATATGCATCGAAAGTGAGCTGCCTGAACATATTTCATCCCGACAGTCGTTTGCTAAATCAATGAAAAATATTTTTTGAAATCCCAATTTTGCGTAATACCACCCTGCTATCTCTCAGAGTAAGGAGTTATTTCACTGAAACTTGTTATTAAACATCGAAAGTAAGCAGCCAGAACATATTTCATCTTGACAGTCGTTTGCTAAATCAATGAAAAATGATATTTTATAAATTTCCCATTTTGCGTAATACTAACCTGCTCTCCTCTGGAGCAAGGAGTTATTCCACTGAAACACGTTATTATACATCGAAAGTAAGCAGCCTGAACATATTTCATCTTGACAGTCGTTTGCTAAATCAATGAAAAATGATTTTTTTTTAATTCCCAATTTTGCGTGATAACACCCTGCTATCTCCTAGAGTAAGGAGTTATTTCACTGAAACTCGTTATTAAACATCGAAAGTAAGCAGCCTGAACATATTCCATCTTGACAGTCGTTTGCTAAATCAATGAAAAATCATATTTTTTAAATTTCCCATTTTGCGTAATACTAACCTGCTATCCTCTAGAGCAAGGAATTATTTCACTAAAACACGTTAATATGCATCGGAAGTGAGCTTCCTGAACATATTTCATCCCGACAGTCGTTTGCTAAATCAATAAAAATGATATTTTTCGAAATCCCAATTTTGCGTAATACCACCCTGCTATCCCCTAGAGCAAGGAGAAATTTCACTAAAACACGTTAATATGCATCGGAAGTTAGCTGCCTGAACATATTTTATCTTGACAGTCGTTTGCTAAATCAATGAAAAATGATTTTTTTTGAATTCCCAATTTTGCGTGATACCACCCTGCTATCTCCTAGAGCAAGGAGTTATTTCACAGAAACACGTTATTATACATCGAAAATAAGCAGCCTGAACATATTTCATCTTGACAGTCGTTTGCTTAATCAGTGAAAAATGATATTTTATAAATTTCCCATTTTGCGTAATACTAACCTGCTCTCCTCTGGAGCAAGGAGTTATTCCACTGAAACACGTTATTATACATCGAAAGTAAGCAGCCTGAACATATTTCATCTTGACAGTCGTTTGCTAAATCAATGAAAAATGATATTTTTTAAATTTCCTATTTTGCGTAATAGTAACCTGCTATCCTCTAGAGCAAGGAGAAATTTCACTAAAACACGTTAATATGCATCGGAAGTAAGCTGCCGGAACATATTTCATCTTGACAGTCGTTTGCTAAATCAATGAAAAATGATTTTTTTTGAATTCCCAATTTTGCTTGAAACCACCCTGCTATCTCCTAGAGCAAGGAGTTATTTCACTGAAACACGTTATTATACATCGAAAGTAAGCAGCCTGAACATATTTCATCTTGACAGTCGTTTGCTAAATCAATGAAAAATGATATTTTTCAAATTTTCCATTTTGCGTAATACTAACCTGCAATCCCCTAGAGCAAGGAATTATTTCACTGAAACACGTTAATATGCACCGAAAGTAAGCTGCCTGAACATATTTCATCTTGACAGTCGTTTGCTAAATCAAAGAAAAATGATTTTTTTTGAGTTCCCAATTTTGCGTGATACCACCCTGCTATCTCCTAGAGCAAGGAGTTATTTCACTGAAACACGTTATTATACATCGAAAGTGAGCAGCCTGAACATATTTCATCTTGACAGTCATTTGCTAAATCAATGAAAAATGATATTATTCAAATTTCCCATTTTGCGTAATACTAACCTGCAATCCTTTAAAGCAAGGAATTATTTCACTTAAACACGTTAATGTGCATCGAAAGTAAGCTGCCTGAACATATATAATCTTGACAGTCGTTTGCTAAATCAAAGGCAAATGATTTTTTTTGAATTTCCAATTTTGCGTGATACCACCCTGCTATCTCCTAGAGCAAGGAGTTATTCCACTGAAACGCGTTAATATGCATCGGAAGTGAGCTGCCTGAACATATTTCATCATGACAGTCGTTTGCTAAATCAATGAAAAATATTTTTTGAAATCCCAATTTTGCGTAATACCACCCTGCTATCTCTCAGAGTAGGGAGTTATTTCACTGAAACTTGTTATTAAACATCGAAAGTAAGCAGCCAGAACATATTTCATCTTGACAGTCGTTTGCTAAATCAATGAAAAATCATATTTTTTAAATTTCCCATTTTGCGTAATACTAACCTGCTATCCTCTAGAGCAAGGAATTATTTCACTAAAACACGTTAATATGCATCGAAAGTAAGCTGCCTGAACATATTTCATCTTGACAGTCGTTTGCTTAATCAATGAAAAATGATATTTTTTGAAATCCCAATTTTGCGTAATACCACCCTGCTATTCCCTAGAGCAAGGAGATATTTCACTAAAACACGTTAATATGCATCGAGAGTAAGCTTCCTGAACATATTTCATCCCGACAGTCGTTTGCTAAAACAATGAAAAATGATATTTTTGGAAATCCCAATTTTGCGTAATACCAATCTGCTATCCCCTAGGGCAAGGAGAAATTTCACTAAAACACGTTAATATGCATCGAAAGTAAGCTGCCTGAACATATTTCATTTTGACAGTCGTTTGCTAAATCAATGAAAAATGATATTATTCAAATTTCCCATTTTGCGTAATACTAACCTTCTATCCTTTAGAGCAAGGAATTATTTCACTTAAACACGTTAATATGCATTGAAAGTAAGCTGCCTGAACATATTTCATCTTGACAGTCGTTTGCTAAATCAATGAAAAATGATATTTTTTAAATTTCCCATTTTGCGTAATACTAACCTGCTATCCTCTAGAGCAAGGAATTATTTCACTGAAACACGTTAATATGCACCGAAAGTAAGCTGCCTGAACATATTTCATCTTGACAGTCGTTTGCTAAATCAAAGAAAAATGATTTTTTTTGAGTTCCCAATTTTGCGTGATACCACCCTGCTATCTCCTAGAGCAAGGAGTTATTTCACTGAAACACGTTATTATACATCGAAAGTGAGCAGCCTGAACATATTTCATCTTGACAGTCATTTGCTAAATCAATGAAAAATGATATTATTCAAATTTCCCATTTTGCGTAATACTAACCTGCAATCCTTTAAAGCAAGGAATTATTTCACTTAAACACGTTAATGTGCATCGAAAGTAAGCTGCCTGAACATATATCATCTTGACAGTCGTTTGCTAAATCAAAGGCAAATGATTTTTTTTGAATTTCCAATTTTGCGTGATACCACCCTGCTATCTCCTAGAGCAAGGAGTTATTCCACTGAAACGCGTTAATATGCATCGGAAGTGAGCTGCCTGAACATATTTCATCCCGACAGTCGTTTGCTAAATCAATGAAAAATATTTTTTGAAATCCCAATTTTGCGTAATACCACCCTGCTATCTCTCAGAGTAGGGAGTTATTTCACTGAAACTTGTTATTAAACATCGAAAGTAAGCAGCCAGAACATATTTCATCTTGACAGTCGTTTGCTAAATCAATGAAAAATCATATTTTTTAAATTTCCCATTTTGCGTAATACTAACCTGCTATCCTCTAGAGCAAGGAATTATTTCACTAAAACACGTTAATATGCATCGAAAGTGAGCTGCCTGAACATATTTCATCTTGACAGTCGTTTGCTTAATCAATGAAAAATGATATTTTTTGAAATCCCAATTTTGCGTAATACCACCCTGCTATTCCCTAGAGCAAGAAGATATTTCTCTAAAACACGTTAATATGCATCGAGAGTAAGCTTCCTGAACATATTTCATCCCGACAGTCGTTTGCTAAAACAATGAAAAATGATATTTTTGGAAATCCCAATTTTGCGTAATACCAATCTGCTATCCCCTAGGGCAAGGAGAAATTTCACTAAAACACGTTAATATGCATCGAAAGTAAGCTGCCTGAACATATTTCATCTTGACAGTCGTTTGCTAAATCAATGAAAAATGATATTATTCAAATTTCCCATTTTGCGTAATACTAACCTGCTATCCTTTAGAGCAAGGAATTATTTCACTTAAACACGTTAATATGCATTGAAAGTAAGCTGCCTGAACATATTTCATCTTGACAGTCGTTTGCTAAATCAATGAAAAATCATATTTTTTAAATTTCCCATTTTGCGTAATACTAACCTGCTATCCTCTAGAGCAAGGAATTATTTCACTAAAACACGTTAATATGCATCGAAAGTGAGCTGCCTGAACATATTTCATCTTGACAGTCGTTTGCTTAATCAATGAAAAATGATATTTTTTGAAATCCCAATTTTGCGTAATACCACCCTGCTATTCCCTAGAGCAAGGAGATATTTCACTAAAACACGTCAATATGCATCGAGAGTAAGCTTCCTGAACATATTTCATCCCGACAGTCGTTTGCTAAAACAATGAAAAATGATATTTTTGGAAATCCCAATTTTGCGTAATACCAATCTGCTATCCCCTAGGGCAAGGAGAAATTTCACTAAAACACGTTAATATGCATCGAAAGTAAGCTGCCTGAACATATTTCATCTTGACAGTCGTTTGCTAAATCAATGAAAAATGATATTATTCAAATTTCCCATTTTGCGTAATACTAACCTGCTATCCTTTAGAGCAAGGAATAATTTCACTTAAACACGTCAATATGCATTGAAAGTAAGCTGCCTGAACATATTTCATCTTGACAGTCGTTTGCTAAATCAATGAAAAATGATATTTTTTAAATTTCCCATTTTGCGTAATACTAACCTGCTATCCTCTAGAGCAAGGAATTATTTCACTGAAACACGTTAATATGCATCGAAAGTAAGCTGCCTGAACATATTACATCTTGACAGTCGTTTGCTAAATCAAAGAAAAATGATTTTTTTTTAATTCCCAATTTTGCGTGATACCACCCTGCTATCTCCTAGAGCAAGGAGTTATTTCACTTAAACACGTTATTATACATCGAAAGTAAGCAGCCTGAACATATTTCATTTTGACAGTCGTTTGCTAAATCAATGAAAAATGATATTTTTTAAATTTCCCATTTTGCGTAATACTAACCTGCTATCCTTTAGAGCAAGGAATTATTCCACTTAAACACGTTAATATGCATCGAAAGTAAGCTGCCTGAACATATTTCATCTTGACAGTCGTTTGCTAAATCAAAGAAAAATGATTTTTTTTGAATTCCCAATTTTGCGTGATACCACCCTGCTATCTCCTAGAGCAAGGAGTTATTTCACTGAAACACGTTATTATACATCGGAAGTGAGCAGCCTGAACATATTTCATTTTGACAGTCGTTTGCTAAATCATTGAAAAATGATATTTTTTAAATTTCCCATTTTGTGTAATACTAACCTGCTATCCTTTAGAGCAAGGAATTATTTCACTTCAACACGTTAATATGCATTGGAAGTAATCCGCCTGAACATATTTCATCCCGACAGTCGTTTGCTAAATCAATGAAAAATATTTTTTGAAATCCCAATTATGCGTAATACCACCCTGCTATCTCTCAGAGTAAGCAGTTATTTCACTAAAACTTGTTATTAAACATCGAAAGTAAGCAGCCAGAACATATTTCATCTTGACAGTCGTTTGCTAAATCAATGAAAAATCATATTTTTTAAATTTCCCATTTTGCGTAATACTAACCTGCTATCCTCTAGAGCAAGGAATTATTTCACTAAAACACGTTAATATGCATCGAAAGTGAGCTGCCTGAACATATTTCATCTTGACAGTCGTTTGCTTAATCAATGAAAAATGATATTTTTTGAAATCCCAATTTTGCGTAATACCACCCTGCTATTCCCTAGAGCAAGGAGATATTTCACTAAAACACGTTAATATGCATCGAGAGTAAGCTTCCTGAACATATTTCATCTCGACAGTCGTTTGCTAAAACAATGAAAAATGATATTTTTGGAAATCCCAATTTTGCGTAATACCAATCTGCTATCCCCTGGGGCAAGGAGAAATTTCACTAAAACACGTTAATATGCATCAAAAGTAAGCTGCCTGAACATATTTCATCTTGACAGTCGTTTGCTAAATCAATGAAAAATGATATTATTCAAATTTCCCATTTTGCGTAATACTAACCTGCTATCCTTTAGAGCAAGGAATTATTTCACTTAAACACGTTAATATGCATTGAAAGTAAGCTGCCTGAACATATTTCATCTTGACAGTCGTTTGCTAAATCAATGAAAAATGATATTTTTTAAATTTCCCATTTTGCGTAATACTAACCTGCTATCCTCTAGAGCAAGGAATTATTTCTCTGAAACACGTTAATATGCATCGAAAGTAAGCTGCCTGAACATATTTCATCTTGACAGTCGTTTGCTAAATCAAAGAAAAATGATTTTTTTTGAACTCCCAATTTTGCGTGATACCACCCTGCTATCTCCTAGAGCAAGGAGTTATTTCACTGAAACACGTTATTATACATCGGAAGTAAGCAGCCTGAACATATTTCATTTTGAAAGTCGTTTGCTAAATCAATGAAAAATGATATGTTTCGAAATCCCAATTTTGCGTAATACCACCCTGCTATCCTCTAGAGAGCAAGGAGAAATTTCACTAAAACACGTTAATATGCATCGAAAGTAAGCTGCCTGAACATATTTCATCTTGACAGTCGTTTGCTAAATCAATGAAAAATGATTTTTTTTGAATTCCCAATTTTGCGTGATACCACCCTGCTATCTCCTAGAGCAAGGAGTTATTTCACAGAAACACGTTATTATACATCGAAAGTAAGCAGCCTGAACATATTTCATCTTGACAGTCGTTTGCTTAATCAATGAAAAATGATATTTTATAAATTTCCCATTTTGCGTAATACTAACCTGCTCTCCTCTGGAGCAAGGAGTTATTCCACTGAAACACGTTATTATACATCGAAAGTAAGCAGCCTGAACATATTTCATCTTGACAGTCGTTTGCTGAATCAATGAAAAATGATATTTTTTAAATTTCCTATTTTGCGTAATAGTAACCTGCTATCCTCTAGAGCAAGGAGAAATTTCACTAAAACACGTTAATATGCATCGAAAGTAAGCTGCCGGAACATATTTCATCTTGACAGTCGTTTGCTAAATCAATGAAAAATGATTTTTTTTGAATTCCCAATTTTGCGTGAAACCACCCTGCTATCTCCTAGAGCAAGGAAACACGTTATTATACATCGAAAGTAAGCAGCCTGAACATATTTGATCTTGACAGTCGTTTGCTAAATCAATGAAAAATGATATTTTTTAAATTTCCCATTTTGCGTAATACTAACCTGCAATCCTCTAGAGCAAGGAATTATTTCACTGAAACACGTTAATATGCATCGAAAGTAAGCTGCCTGAACATATTTCATCTTGACAGTCGTTTGCTAAATCAAAGAAAATTTTTTTTTTTTTTAAATTCCCAATTTTGCGTGATACCACCCTGCTATCTCCTAGAGCAAGGAGTTATTTCACTGAAACACGTTATTATACATCGAAAGTAAGCAGCCTGAACATATTTCATCTTGACAGTCGTTTGCTAAATCAATGAAAAATGATATTTTTTAAATTTCCCATTTTGCGTAATACTAACCTGCTATCCTCTAGAGCAAGGAATTATTTCACTGAAACACGTTAATATGCACCGAAAGTAAGCTGCCTGAACATATTTCATCTTGACAGTCGTTTGCTAAATCAAAGAAAATTTTTTTTTTTATTTAAATTCCCAATTTTGCGTGATACCACCCTGCTATCTCCTAGAGCAAGGAGTTATTTCACTGAAACACGTTATTATACATCGAAAGTAAGCAGCCTGAACATATTTCATCTTGACAGTCGTTTGCTAAATCAATGAAAAATGATATTTTTTAAATTTCCCATTTTGCGTAATACTAACCTGCTATCCTCTAGAGCAAGGAATTATTTCACTGAAACACGTTAATATGCACCGAAAGTAAGCTGCCTGAACATATTTCATCTTGACAGTCGTTTGCTAAATCAAAGAAAAATGATTTTTTTTGAGTTCCCAATTTTGCGTGATACCACCCTGCTATCTCCTAGAGCAAGGAGTTATTTCACTGAAACACGTTATTATACATCGAAAGTGAGCAGCCTGAACATATTTCATCTTGACAGTCATTTGCTAAATCAATGAAAAATGATATTATTCAAATTTCCCATTTTGCGTAATACTAACCTGCTATCCTCTAGAGCAAGGAATTATTTCACTTAAACACGTTAATGTGCATCGAAAGTAAGCTGCCTGAACATATTTCATCTTGACAGTCGTTTGCTAAATCAAAGAAAAATGATTTTTTTTGAATTTCCAATTTTGCGTGATACCACCCTGCTATCTCCTAGAGCAAGGAGTTATTCCACTGAAACGCGTTAATATGCATCGAAAGTGAGCTGCCTGAACATATTTCATCCCGACAGTCGTTTGCTAAATCAATGAAAAATATTTTTTGAAATCCCAATTTTGCGTAATACCACCCTGCTATCTCTCAGAGTAAGGAGTTATTTCACTGAAACTTGTTATTAAACATCGAAAGTAGGCAGCCAGAACATATTTCATCTTGACAGTCGTTTGTTAAATCAATGAAAAATCATATTTTTTAAATTTCCCATTTTGCGTAATACTAACCTGCTATCCTCTAGAGCAAGGAATTATTTCACTAAAACACGTTAATATGCATCGAAAGTGAGCTGCCTGAACATATTTCATGTTGACAGTCGTTTGCTTAATCAATGAAAAATGATATTTTTTGAAATCCCAATTTTGCGTAGTACCACCCTGCTATTCCCTAGAGCAAGGAGGTATTTCACTAAAACACGTTAATATGCATCGAGAGTAAGCTTCCTGAACATATTTCATACCGACAGTCGTTTGCTAAATCAATGAAAAATGATATTTTTTGAAATCCCAATTTTGCGTAATACCACCCTGCTATCCCCTAGAGCGAGGAGAAATTTCACTAAAACACGTTATTATGCATCGAAAGTAAGCTGCCTGAACATATTTCATCTTGACAGTCGTTTGCTAAATCAATGAAAAATGATATTTTTTGAATTCCCAATTTTGCGTAATACCACCCTGCTATCCCCTAGAGCAAGGAGATATTTTACTAAAACACGTTAATGTGCATCGAAAGTAAGCTGCCTGAATATATTTCATCTTGACAGTCGTTTGCCAAATCAATGAAAAATGATATTTTTTGAAATCCCAATTTTGAGTAATACCACCCTGCTATCCACTAGAGAAAGGAGATATTCCACTAAAACACGTTAATATGCATCGAAAGTAAGCTGCCTGAACATTTTTCATCTTGACAGTCGTTTGGTAAATCAATTAAAAATGATTTTTTTTGAATTCCCAATTTTGCGTGATACTACCCTGCTATCTCCTAGAGCAAGGAGTTATTTCACTGAAACACGTTAATATGCATCGGAAGTAAGCTGCCTGAACATATTTCATCTTGACAGTCGTTTGCTAAATCAAAGAAAATGATTTTTTTTTGAATTCCCAATTTTGCGTGATACCACCCTGCTATCTCCTAGAGCAAGGAGTTATTTCCCTGAAACACGTTATTATACAACGAAAGTAAGCAGCCTGAACATATTTCATCTTGACAGTCGTTTGCTAAATCAATGAAAAATGATATATTTGAAATCCCAATTTTGCGTAATACCACCCTGCTATCCCCTAGAACAAGGAGAAATTCCACTAAAACACGTTAATATGCATCGAGAGTAAGCTTCCTGAACATATTTCATCCCGAAAGTCGTTTGCTAAATCAATGAAAAATGATATTTTTTGAAATCCCAATTTTGCGTAATACAACCCTGCTATTCCCTAGAGCAAGGAGATATTCCACTAAAACACGTTAATATGTATCGAGAGTAAGCTTCCTGAACATATTTCATCCCGACAGTCGTTTGCTAAATCAATGAAAAATTATATTTTTTGAAATCCCAATTTTGCGTAATACCATCCTGCTATCCCCTAGAGCAAGGAGATATTTTACTAAAACACGTTAATATGCATCGAAAGTAAGCTGCCCGAACATATTTCATCTTGACAGTCGTTTGCTAGCACAATGAAAAATGATATTTTTTGGAATCCCAATTTTGCGTAATACCACCCTGCTATTCCCTAGAGAAAGGAGATATTCCACTAGAACACTTTAATATGCATCGAGAGTAAGCTTCCTGAACATATTTCATGCCGACAATCGTTTGCTAAATCAATGAAAAATGATATTTTTTTGAAATTCCAATTTTGCGTAATACCACCCTGCTATCCCCTAGAGTTAGGAATTATTACACTAAAACACGTTAATATGCATCGAAAGTAAGCTGCCTGAACATATTTCATCTTGACAGTCGTTTGCTAAATCAAAGAAAAATGATTTTTTTTTGAATTCCCAATTTTGCGTGATACCACCCTGCTATCTCCTAGAGCAAGGAGTTATTTCCCTGAAACACGTTATTATACATCGAAAGTAAGCAGCCTGAACATATTTTATCTTGACAGTCGTTTGCTAAATCAATGAAAAATGATTTATTTTGAATTCCCAATTTTGCGTGATACCACCCTGCTATCTTCTAGGGCAAGGAGTTATTTCACTGAAACACGTTAATATGCATCGAAAAAAAGCTGCCTGAACATATTCCATCTTGTCAGTCGTTTGCTAAATCAATGAAAAATGATATTTTTTGAAATCCCAATTTTGCGTAATACCACCCTGCTATTCCCTAGAGCAAGGAGATATTCCACTAAACACGTTAATATGCATCGAGAGTAAGCTTCCTGAACATATTTCATCCCGACAGTCGGTTGCTAAATCAATGAAAAATTTTATTTTTTGAAATCCCAATTTTGCGTAATACCACCCTGCTATCCCCTAGAGCAAGGAGAAATTTCACTAAAACACGTTAATATGCATCGGAAGTAAGCTGCCTAAACATATTTTATCTTGACAGTCGTTTGCTAAATCAATGAAAAATGATATTTTTTGAAATCCCAATTTTGCGTAATACCACCCTGCTATCCCCTAGAGCAAGGAGATATTTTACTAAAACACGTTAATATGCATCGAAAGTAAGCTGCCCGAACATATTTCATCTTGACAGTCGTTTGCTAGCACAATGAAAAATGATATTTTTTGGAATCCCAATTTTGCGTAATACCACCCTGCTATTCCCTAGAGCAAGGAGATATTTTACTAAAACACGTTAATATGCATCGAAAGTAAGCTGCCCGAACATATTTCATCTTGACAGTCGTTTGCTAGCACAATGAAAAATGATATTTTTTGAAATTCCAATTTTGCGTAATACCACCCTGCTATCCCCTAGAGCAAGGAATTATTTCACTAAAACACGTTAATATGCATCGAAAGTAAGCTGCCTGAACATATTTCATCTTGACAGTCGTTTGCTAAATCAATGAAAAATGATATTTTTTGAAATCCCAATTTTGCGTGATACCACCCTGCTATCTCCTAGAGCAAGGAGTTATTTCCCTGAAACACGTTATTATACAACGAAAGTAAGCAGCCTGAACATATTTCATCTTGACAGTCGTTTGCTAAATCAATGAAAAATGATATTTTTTGAAATCCCAATTTCGCGTAATACCACCCTGCTATCTCCTAGAGTAAGGAGTTATTTTACTAAAACACGTTAATATGCATCGAAAGTAAGCTGCCCGAACATATTTCATCTTGACAGTCGTTTGCTAGCACAATGAAAAATGATATTTTTTAAATTTCCTATTTTGCGTAATACTAACCTGCTATCCTCTAGAGCAAGGGATTATTTCAATAAAACACGTTAATATGCATCGGAAGTGAGCTTTCTGAACATATTTCATCTTGACAGTCGTTTGCTAAATCAATGAAAAATGATATTTCTTGAATTCCCAATTTTGCGTGATACCACCCTGCTATCTCCTAGAGCAAGGAGTTATTTCACTGAAACACGTTATCATACATCGAAAGTAAGCAGCCTGAACATATTTCATCTTGACAGTCGTTTGCTAAATCAATGGAAAATGTTATTTTTTGAAATCCCAATTTTGCGTAATACCACCCTGCTATTCCCTAGAGCAAGGAGATATTTCACTAAAACACGTTAATATGCATCGAGAGTAAGCTTCCTGAACATATTTCATACCGACAGTCGTTTGCTAAATCAATGAAAAATGATATTTTTTGAAATCCCAATTTTGCGTAATACCACCCTGCTATCCCCTAGAGCAAGGAGAAATTTCACTGAAACACGTTATTATGCATCGAAAGTAAGCTGCCTGAACATATTTCATCTTGACAGTCGTTTGCTAAATCAATGAAAAATGATATTTTTTGAAATCCCAATTTTGAGTAATACCACCCTGCTATCCACTAGAAAAAGGAGATATTCCACTAAAACAAGTTAATATGCATCGAAAGTAAGCTGCCTGAACATTTTTCATCTTGACAGTCGTTTGCTAAATCAATAAAAAATTATTTTTTTTGAATTCCCAATTTTGCGTGATACCACCCTGCTATTCCCTAGAGAAAGGAGATATTCCACTAGAACACTTTAATATGCATCGAGAGTAAGCTTCCTGAACATATTTCATGCCGACAATCGTTTGCTAAATCAATGAAAAATGATATTTTTTTGAAATTCCAATTTTGCGTAATACTAACCTGCTATCCTCTAGAGCAAGGAATTTTTTCACTAAAACACGTTAATATGCATCGAAAGTGAGCTTCCTGAACATATTTCATCTTGACAGTCGTTTGCTGAATCAATGAAAAATGATATTTTTTGAATTCCCAATTTTGCGTGATACCACCCTGCTATCTCCTAGAGCAAGGAGTTATTTCACTGAAACACGTTATTATACATCGAAAGTAAGCAGCCTGAACATATTTCATCTTGACAGTCGTTTGCTAAATCAATGGAAAATGATATTTTTTGAAATCCCAATTTTGCGTAATACCACCCTGCTATTCCCTAGAGCAAGGAGATATTTCACTAAAACACGTTAATATGCATCGAAAGTAAGCTGCCTGAATATATTTCATCTTGACAGTCGTTTGCTAAATCAATGAAAAATGATATTTTTTGAAATCCCAATTTTGCGTAATACCACCCTGCTATCCCCTAGAGCAAGGAGAAATTTCACTAAAACACGTTATTATGCATCGAAAGTAAGCTGCCTGAATATATTTCATCTTGACAGTCGTTTGCTAAATCAATGAAAAATGATATTTTTTGAAATCCCAATTTTGAGTAATACCACCCTGCTATCCACTAGAGAAAGGAGATATTCCACTAAAACACGTTAATATGCATCGAGAGTAAGCTTCCTGAACATATTTCATACCGACAGTCGTTTGTTAAATCAATGAAAAATAATATTTTTTGAAATCCCAATTTTGCGTAATACCACCCTGCTATCCCCTAGAGCAAGGAGAAATTTCACTAAAACACGTTATTATGCATCGAAAGTAAGCTGCCTGAACATATTTCATCTTGACAGTCGTTTGCTAAATCAATTGAAAATGATATTTTTTAAATTTCCTATTTTGCGTAATACTAACCTGCTATCCTCTAGAGCAAGGAATTATTTCACTAAAACACGTTAATATGCATCGAAAGTGAGCTTCCTGAACATATTACATCTTGACAGTCGTTTGCTAAATCAATGAAAAATTATATTTTTTGAATTCCCAATTTTGCGTGATACCACCCTGCTATCTCCTAGAGCAAGGAGTTATTTCACTGAAACACGTTATTATACATCGAAAGTAAGCAGCCTGAACATATTTCATCTTGACAGTCGTTTGCTAAATCAAAAAAAATGATTTTTTTTGAATTCCTAATTTTGCGTGATACCACACTGCTATCTTCTAGAGCAAGGAGTTATTCCACTGAAACACGTTATTATACATCGAAAGTAAGCAGCCTGAACATATTTCATCTTGACAGTCGTTTGCTAAATCAATAGGAAATGATATTTTTTGAAATCCCAATTTTGCGTAATACCACCCTGCTATTCCCTAGAGCAAGGAGATATTTCACTAAAACACGTTAATATGCATCGAGAGTAAGCTCCCTGAACATATTTCATACCGACAGTCGTTTGCTAAATCAATGAAAAATGATATTTTTTGAAATCCCAATTTTGCGTAATACCACCCTGCTATCCCCTAGAGCAAGGAGATATTTTACTAAGACACGTTAATGTGCATCGAAAGTAAGCTGCCTGAATATATTTAATCTTGACAGTCGTTTGCTAAATCAATGAAAAATGATATTTTTTGAAATCCCAATTTTGAGTAATACCACCCTGCTATTCACTAGAGAAAGAAGATATTCCACTAAAACACGTTAATATGCATCGAAAGTAAGCTGCCTGAACATTTTTCATCTTGACAGTCGTTTGCTAAATCAATTAAAAATGATTTTTTTTGAATTCCCAATTTTGCGTGATACCACCCTGCTATCTCCTAGAGCAAGGAGTTATTTCCCTGAAACACGTTATTATACAACGAAAGTAAGCAGCCTGAACATATTTCATCTTGACAGTCGTTTGCTAAATCAATGAAAAATGATATTTTTTGAAATCCCAATTTTGCGTAATACCACCCTGCTATCCCCTAGAACAAGGAGAAATTTCACTAAAACACGTTAATATGCATCGAGAGTAAGCTTCCTGAACATATTTCATCCCGAAAGTCGTTTGCTAAATCAATGAAAAATGAAATTTTTTGAAATCCCAATTTCGCGTAATACCACCCTGCTATCTCCTAGAGTAAGGAATTATTTTACTGAAACACGTTATTATACATCGAAAGTAAGCAGCCTGAACATATTTCATCTCGACAGTGGTTTGCTAAATCAATGAAAAATCATATTTTTTAAATTTCCTATTTTGCGTAATACTAACCTGCTATCCTCTAGAGCAAGGAATTATTTCACTAAGACACGTTAATATGCATCGAAAGTGAGCTTCCTGAGCATATTTCATCTTGACAGTCGTTTGCTAAATCAATGAAAAATGATATTTTTTGAATTCCCAATTTTGCGTGATACTACCCTGCTATCTCCTAGAGCAAGGAGTTATTTCACTGAAACACGTTATTATACATCGAAAGTAAGGAGCCTGAACATATTTCATCTTGACAGTCGTTTGCTAAATCAATGGAAAATGATATTTTTTGAAATCCCAATTTTGCGTAATACCACCCTGCTTTCCCCTAGAGCAAGGAGAAATTTCACTAAAACACGTTATTATGCATCGAAAGTAAGCTGCCTGAACATATTTCATCTTGACAGTCGTTTGCTAAATCAATGAAAAATCATATTTTTTGAAATCCCAATTTTGCGTAATACCACCCTGCTATTTCCTAGAGCAAGGAGATATTTCACTAAAACACGTTAATATGCATCGAGAGTAAGCTTACTGAACATATTTCATACCGACAGTCGTTTGCTAAATCAATGAAAAATGATATTTTTTGAAATCCCAATTTTGCGTAATACCACCCTGCTTTCCCCTAGAGCAAGGAGAAATTTCACTAAAACACGTTATTATGCATCGAAAGTAAGCTGCCTGAACATATTTCATCTTGACAGTCGTTTGCTAAATCAATGAAAAATGATATTTTTTGAAATCCCAATTTTGAGTAATACCACCCTGCTATCCACTAGAGAAAGGAGATATTCCACTAAAACACGTTAATATGCATCGAAAGTAAGCTGCCTGAACATTTTTCATCTTGACAGTCGTTTGCTAAATCAATAAAAAATGATTTTTTTTGAATTCCCCATTTTGCGTGATACCACCCTGCTATCTCCTAGAGCAAGGAGTTATTTCACTGAAACACGTTATTATACATCGAAAGTAAGCAGCCCGAACATATTTCATCTTGACAGTCGTTTGCTAAATCAATGAAAAATGATATTTTTTAAATTTTCTATTTTGCGTAATACTAACCTGCTATCCTCTAGAGCAAGGAATTATTTCACTAAAACACGTTAATATGCATCGAAAGTGAGCTTCCTGAACATATTTCATCTTGACAGTCGTTTGCTAAATCAATGAAAAATGATATTTTTTGAATTCCCAATTTTGCGTGATACCACCCTGCTATCTCCTAGAGCAAGGAGTTATTTAACTGAAACACGTTATTATACATCGAAAGTAAGCAGCCTGAACATATTTCATCTTGACAGTCGTTTGCTAAATAAAAAAAAAATGATTTTTTTTGAATTCCTAATTTTGCGTGATACCACACTGCTATCTTCTAGAGCAAGGAGTTATTCCACTGAAACACGTTATTATAAATCGAAAGTAAGCAGCCTGAACATATTTCATCTTGACAGTCGTTTGCTAAATCAATGGAAAATGATATTTTTTGAAATCCCAATTTTGCGTAATACCACCCTGCTATTTCCTAGAGCAAAAAGATATTTCACTAAAACACGTTAATCTGCATCGAGAGTAAGCTTCCTGAACATATTTCATACCGACAGTCGTTTGCTAAATCAATGAAAAATGATATTTTTTAAATTTCCTATTTTGCGTAATACTAACCTGCTATCCTCTAGAGCAAGGAATTATTTCACTAAAACACGTTAATATGCATCGAAAGTGAGCTTCCTGAACATATTTCATCTTGACAGTCGTTTGCTAAATCAATGGAAAATGATATTTTTTGAAATCCCAATTTTGCGTAATACCACCCTGCTATTCCCTAGAGCAAAAAGATATTTCACTAAAACACGTTATTATGCATAGAAAGTAAGCTGCCTGAACATATTTCAGCTTGACAGTCGTTTGCTAAATCAATGAAAAATGATATTTTTTGAATTCCCAATTTTGCGTAATACCACCCTGCTATCCCCTAGAGCAAGGAGATATTTTACTAAAACACGTTAATGTGCATCGAAAGTAAGCTGCCTGAATATATTTTATCTTGACAGTCGTTTGCTAAATCAATGAAAAATGATATTTTTTGAAATCCCAATTTTGCGTAATACCACCCTGCTATTCCCTAGAGCAAGGAGATATTTCACTAAAACACGTTAATATGCATCGAGAGTAAGCTTCCTGAACATATTTCATACCGACAGTCGTTTGCTAAATCAATGAAAAATGATATTTTTTGAAATCCCAATTTTGCGTAATACCACCCTGCTATCCCCTAGAGCAAGGAGAAATTTCACTAAAACACGTTATTATGCATCGAAAGTAAGCTGCCTGAACATATTTCATCTTGACAGTCGTTTGCTAAATCAATGAAAAATGATATTTTTTGAATTCCCAATTTTGCGTAATACCACCCTGCTATCCCCTAGAGCAAGGAGATATTTTACTAAAACACGTTAATGTGCATCGAAAGTAAGCTGCCTGAATATATTTTATCTTGACAGTCGTTTGCTAAATCAATGAAAAATGATATTTTTTGAAATCCCAATTTTGCGTAATACCACCCTGCTATTCCCTAGAGCAAGGAGATATTTCACTAAAACACGTTAATATGCATCGAGAGTAAGCTTCCTGAACATATTTCATCCCGAAAGTCGTTTGCTAAATCAATGAAAAATGAAATTTTTTGAAATCCCAATTTCGCGTAATACCACCCTGCTATCTCCTAGAGTAAGGAATTATTTTACTGAAACACGTTATTATACATCGAAAGTAAGCAGCCTGAACATATTTCATCTCGACAGTGGTTTGCTAAATCAATGAAAAATCATATTTTTTAAATTTCCTATTTTGCGTAATACTAACCTGCTATCCTCTAGAGCAAGGAATTATTTCACTAAGACACGTTAATATGCATCGAAAGTGAGCTTCCTGAGCATATTTCATCTTGACAGTCGTTTGCTAAATCAATGAAAAATGATATTTTTTGAATTCCCAATTTTGCGTGATACTACCCTGCTATCTCCTAGAGCAAGGAGTTATTTCACTGAAACACGTTATTATACATCGAAAGTAAGGAGCCTGAACATATTTCATCTTGACAGTCGTTTGCTAAATCAATGGAAAATGATATTTTTTGAAATCCCAATTTTGCGTAATACCACCCTGCTTTCCCCTAGAGCAAGGAGAAATTTCACTAAAACACGTTATTATGCATCGAAAGTAAGCTGCCTGAACATATTTCATCTTGACAGTCGTTTGCTAAATCAATGAAAAATCATATTTTTTGAAATCCCAATTTTGCGTAATACCACCCTGCTATTTCCTAGAGCAAGGAGATATTTCACTAAAACACGTTAATATGCATCGAGAGTAAGCTTACTGAACATATTTCATACCGACAGTCGTTTGCTAAATCAATGAAAAATGATATTTTTTGAAATCCCAATTTTGCGTAATACCACCCTGCTTTCCCCTAGAGCAAGGAGAAATTTCACTAAAACACGTTATTATGCATCGAAAGTAAGCTGCCTGAACATATTTCATCTTGACAGTCGTTTGCTAAATCAATGAAAAATGATATTTTTTGAAATCCCAATTTTGAGTAATACCACCCTGCTATCCACTAGAGAAAGGAGATATTCCACTAAAACACGTTAATATGCATCGAAAGTAAGCTGCCTGAACATTTTTCATCTTGACAGTCGTTTGCTAAATCAATAAAAAATGATTTTTTTTGAATTCCCCATTTTGCGTGATACCACCCTGCTATCTCCTAGAGCAAGGAGTTATTTCACTGAAACACGTTATTATACATCGAAAGTAAGCAGCCCGAACATATTTCATCTTGACAGTCGTTTGCTAAATCAATGAAAAATGATATTTTTTAAATTTTCTATTTTGCGTAATACTAACCTGCTATCCTCTAGAGCAAGGAATTATTTCACTAAAACACGTTAATATGCATCGAAAGTGAGCTTCCTGAACATATTTCATCTTGACAGTCGTTTGCTAAATCAATGAAAAATGATATTTTTTGAATTCCCAATTTTGCGTGATACCACCCTGCTATCTCCTAGAACAGGGAGAAATTTCACTAAAACACGTTAATATGCATCGAGAGTAAGCTTCCTGAACATATTTCATCCCGAAAGTCGTTTGCTAAATCAATGAAAAATGATTTTTTTTTGAATTCCCAATTTTGCGTGATACCACCCTGCTATCTCCTAGAGCAAGGAGTTATTTCCCTGAAACACGTTATTATACAACGAAAGTAAGCAGCCTGAACATATTTCATCTTGACAGTCGTTTGCTAAATCAATGAAAAATGATATTTTTTGAAATCCCAATTTTGCGTAATACCACCCTGCTATCCCCTAGAACAAGGAGAAATTTCACTAAAACACGTTAATATGCATCGAGAGTAAGCTTCCTGAACATATTTCATCCCGAAAGTCGTTTGCTAAATCAATGAAAAATGATATTTTTTGAAATCCCAATTTCGCGTAATACCACCCTGCTATCTCCTAGAGTAAGGAGTTATTTCACTGAAACACGTTATTATACATCGAAAATAAGCAGCCTGAACATATTTCATCTCGACAGTGGTTTGCTAAATCAATGAAAAATCATATTTTTTAAATTTCCTATTTTGCGTAATACTAACCTGCTATCCTCTAGAGCAAGGAATTATTCCACTAAGACACGTTAATATGCATCGAAAGTGAGCTTCCTGAGCATATTTCATCTTGACAGTCGTTTGCTAAATCAATGAAAAATGATATTTTTTGAATTCCCAATTTTGCGTGATACTACCCTGCTATCCCCTAGAACAAGGAGAAATTTCACTAAAACACGTTAATATGCATCGAGAGTAAGCTTCCTGAACATATTTCATCCCGAAAGTCGTTTGCTAAATCAATGAAAAATGATATTTTTTGAATTCCCAATTTTGCGTGATACCACCCTGCTATCTCCTAGAGCGAGGAGTTATTTCACTGAAACACGTTAATATGCATCGAAAGTAAGCTGCCTGAACATATTTTATCGTGACAGTCGTTTGCTAAATCAGAGAAAAATGATTTTTTTTTGAATTCCCAATTTTGCGTGATACCACCCTGCTATCTCCTAGAGCAAGGAGTTATTTCCCTGAAACACGTTATTATACAACGAAAGTAAGCAGCCTGAACATATTTCATCTTGACAGTCGTTTGCTAAATCAATGAAAAATGATATTTTTTGAAATCCCAATTTTGCGTAATACCACCCTGCTATCCCCTAGAACAAGGAGAAATTTCACTAAAACACGTTAATATGCATCGAGAGTAAGCTTCCTGAACATATTTCATCCCGAAAGTCGTTTGCTAAATCAATGAAAAATGATATTTTTTGAAATCCCAATTTCGCGTAATACCACCCTGCTATCTCCTAGGGTAAGGAGTTATTTCACTGAAACACGTTATTATACATCGAAAATAAGCAGCCTGAACATATTTCATCTCGACAGTGGTTTGCTAAATCAATGAAAAATCATATTTTTTAAATTTCCTATTTTGCGTAATACTAACCTGCTATCCTCTAGAGCAAGGAATTATTCCACTAAGACACGTTAATATGCATCGAAAGTGAGCTTCCTGAGCATATTTCATCTTGACAGTCGTTTGCTAAATCAATGAAAAATGATATTTTTTGAATTCCCAATTTTGCGTGATACTACCCTGCTATCTTCTAGAGCAAGGAGTTATTTCACTGAAACACGTTATTATACATCGAAAGTAAGCAGCCTGAACATATTTCATCTTGACAGTCGTTTGCTAAATCAATGGAAAATGATATTTTTTGAAATCCCAATTTTGCGTAATACCACCCTGCTATTTCCTAGAGCAAAAAGATATTTCACTAAAACACGTTAATCTGCATCGAGAGTAAGCTTCCTGAACATATTTCATACCGACAGTCGTTTGCTAAATCAATGAAAAATGATATTTTTTAAATTTCCTATTTTGCGTAATACTAACCTGCTATCCTCTAGAGCAAGGAATTATTCCACTAAAACACGTTCATATGCATCGAAAGTGAGCTTCCTGAACATATTTCATCTTGACAGTCGTTTGCTAAATCAATGGAAAATGATATTTTTTGAAATCCCAATTTTGCGTAATACCACCCTGCTATTCCCTAGAGCAAAAAGATATTTCACTAAAACACGTTATTATGCATAGAAAGTAAGCTGCCTGAACATATTTCAGCTTGACAGTCGTTTGCTAAATCAATGAAAAATGATATTTTTTGAATTCCCAATTTTGCGTAATACCACCCTGCTATCCCCTAGAGCAAGGAGATATTTTACTAAAACACGTTAATGTGCATCGAAAGTAAGCTGCCTGAATATATTTTATCTTGACAGTCGTTTGCTAAATCAATGAAAAATGATATTTTTTGAAATCCCAATTTTGCGTAATACCACCCTGCTATTCCCTAGAGCAAGGAGATATTTCACTAAAACACGTTAATATGCATCGAGAGTAAGCTTCCTGAACATATTTCATACCGACAGTCGTTTGCTAAATCAATGAAAAATGATATTTTTTGAAATCCCAATTTTGCGTAATACCACCCTGCTATCCCCTAGAGCAAGGAGAAATTTCACTAAAACACGTTATTATGCATCGAAAGTAAGCTGCCTGAACATATTTCATCTTGACAGTCGTTTGCTAAATCAATGAAAAATGATATTTTTTGAATTCCCAATTTTGCGTAATACCACCCTGCTATCCCCTAGAGCAAGGAGATATTTTACTAAAACACGTTAATGTGCATCGAAAGTAAGCTGCCTGAATATATTTCAACTTGACAGTCGTTTGCTAAATCAATGAAAAATGATATTTTTTGAAATCCCAATTTTGAGTAATACCACCCTGCTATCCACTAGAGAAAGGAGATATTCCACTAAAACACGTTATGTAACGGCTACTCAGATAAAGAGCTGCTCAGGCGTGAGTTCCAACCAAACTAATATAAATTCAGGGAGTAGTCTTACCGGTTCGCGGGTAATACTACTTATTTAAGTTATTAAAGTTATATTGAAATAAATGAATCTAATCAGTTAACAAATCAAAAGGTTAAGGAATTAAAGTAAAGTTAAGGTAAGTGGGCGCCACCCTGAATAATATTAGTTGACTTGTTTCAAATCAACACTCTCTATCAACAAACCTGGAAATGTTGGAAGGGGAGGAATATGAACTACGTTGTTAAATTTACAAGTTGTATAATGACTAGAAAAAAAATATTTATCACAGTTGGGAAAAAAAATGATAAGTTTAACGAGTGCTCTTGTTAATAACGTTTATTAATGACGGTACTTTCCTGTCTTCTTCTGGCGTGTGATTGAGGTCCAGTGTATACTTGAGGTCCGGTGTCTTATTGAGGTCCGGTGTCTTTTTCAAATACGGCCGTTCATTGCTCAGAGAACATAGTAGTAGTGTTGTTGTATATTTATTTATACATATATATATATAAATTAGGCAGGAGGAAAGTGCATTCACATGAATGCACTTAGATAAAATTTTGGGAGAAACCTCACCAAATAAAATTTGAAGTTAATTACTATTCATTAAACATTTTTGTCATAGAAAAGAGACCAAATCTCTGCTTGCTTCTGTTTAAGTATTAAACATGAAATCATGTGAATGATAATGCACATACGTCGCATATCTCTATCAAGCTCATTTGCTTGGACTGGGAAACAAAAATTTAAATTCCGTAAGTGGATTCTTTATTCATTTTTGTTAAAGTTGAAATCAGAATAATTAATAGTAAACCGAAGTGACTATTTTCCTACAGACGGTATCGATTTGATCCGCAAATAAACTAAAATTTTGTCTTTCATCGACTATAGATTAATTCAACCTCGATACATTTCTCAGCGCTGGGCATGAGAAAGGACTGGCTACTCGCCACCCATACGATAGTTTAATAAATTTTAAATAAGAGGAGAGTGAACAAAATTAACGTTACAGTTAATATGCATCGAAAGTAAGCTGCCTGAACATTTTTCATCTTGACAGTCGTTTGCTAAATCAATTAAAAATTTTTTTCTTTGAATTCCCAATTTTGCGTGATACCACCCTGCTATCTCCTAGAGCAAGAAGTTATTTCACTGAAACACGTTATTATACATCGAAAGTAAGCAGCCCGAACATATTTCATCTTGACAGTCGTTTGCTAAATCAATGAAAAATGATATTTTTTAAATTTTCTATTTTGCGTAATACTAACCTGCTATCCTCTAGAGCAAGGAATTATTTCACTAAAACACGTTAATATGCATCGAAAGTAAGCTGCCTGAACATATTTCATCTTGACAGTCGTTTGCTAAATCAAAGAAAAATGATTTTTTTTTGAATTCCCAATTTTGCGTGATACCACCCTGCTATCTCCTAAAGCAAGGAGTTATTTCACTGAAACACGTTATTATACATCGAAAGTAAGCAGCCTGAACATATTTTATCTTGACAGTTGTTTGCTAAATCAATGAAAAATGATTTTTTTTGAATTCCCAATTTTGCGTGATACCACCCTGCTATCTCCTAGAGCAAGGAGTTATTCCACTGAAACACGTTAATATGCATCGAAAGTAAGCTGCCTGAACATATTTCATCTTGTCAGTCGTTTGCTAAATCAATGAAAAATTATATTTTTTGAAATCCCAATTTTGCGTAATACCACCCTGCTATTCCCTAGAGCAAGGAGATATTTCACTAAAACACGTTAATATGCATCGAGAGTAAGCTTCCTGAACATATTTCATACCGACAGTCGTTTGCTAAATCAATGAAAAATGATATTTTTTGAAATCCCAATTTTGCGTAATACCACCCTGCTATCCCCTAGAGCAAGGAGAAATTTCACTGAAACACGTTATTATGCATCGAAAGTAAGCTGCCTGAACATATTTCATCTTGACAGTCGTTTGCTAAATCAATGAAAAATGATATTTTTTGAAATCCCAATTTTGAGTAATACCACCCTGCTATCCACTAGAGAAAGGAGATATTCCACTAAAACACGTTAATATGCATCGAAAGTAAGCTGCCTGAACATTTTTCATCTTGACAGTCGTTTGCTAAATCAATAAAAAATGATTTTTTTTGAATTCCCAATTTTGCGTGATACCACCCTGCTATCTCCTAGAGCAAGGAGTTATTTCACTGAAACACGCTATTATACATCGAAAGTAAGCAGCCCGAACATAATTCATCTTGACAGTCGTTTGCTAAATCAATGAAAAATGATATTTTTTAAATTTTCTATTTTGCGTAATACTAACCTGCTATCCTCTGGAGCAAGGAATTTTTTCACTAAAACACGTTAATATGCATCGAAAGTGAGCTTCCTGAACATATTTCATCTTGACAGTCGTTTGCTGAATCAATGAAAAATTATATTTTTTGAAATCCCAATTTTGCGTAATACCACCCTGCTATTCCCTAGAGCAAGGAGATATTTCACCAAAACACGTTAATATGCATCGAGAGTAAGCTTCCTGAACATATTTCATACCGACAGTCGTTTGCTAAATCAATGAAAAATAATATTTTTTGAAATCCCAATTTTGCGTAATACCACCCTGCTATCCCCTAGAGCAAGGAGAAATTTCACTAAAACACGTTATTATGCATCGAAAGTAAGCTGCCTGAACATATTTCATCTTGACAGTCGTTTGCTAAATCAATGAAAAATGATATTTTTTGAAATCCCAATTTTGAGTAATACCACCCTGCTATCCACTAGAGAAAGGAGATATTCCACTAAAACACGTTAATATGCATCGAAAGTAAGCTGCCTGAACATATTTCATCTTGACAGTCGTTTGCTAAATCAATTGAAAATGATATTTTTTGAAATCCCAATTTTGCGTAATACCACCCTGCTATTCCCTAGAACAAGGAGATATTTCACTAAAACACGTTAATATGCATCGAGAGTAAGCTTCCTGAACATATTTCATACCGACAGTCGTTTGCTAAATCAATGAAAAATGATATTTTTTAAATTTCCAATTTTGAGTAATACCACCCTGCTATCCACTAGAGAAAGAAGATATTCCACTAAAACACGTTAATATGCATCGAAAGTAAGCTGCCTGAACATTTTTCATCTTGACAGTCGTTTGCTAAATCAATTAAAAATGATTTTTTTTGAATTCCCAATTTTGCGTGATACCACCCTGCTATCTCCTAGAGCGAGGAGTTATTACACTGAAACACGTTAATATGCATCGAAAGTAAGCTGCCTGAACATATTTCATCGTGACAGTCGTTTGCTAAATCAAAGAAAAATGATTTTTTTTTGAATTCCCAATTTTGCGTGATACCACCCTGCTATCTCCTAGAACAAGGAGATATTTCACTAAAACACGTTAATATGCATCGAGAGTAAGCTTCCTGAATATATTTCATCCCGAAAGTCGTTTGCTAAATCAATGAAAAATGATATTTTTTGAATTCCCAATTTTGCGTGATACCACCCTGCTATCTCCTAGAGCGAGGAGTTATTTCACTGAAACACGTTAATATGCATCGAAAGTAAGCTGCCTGAACATATTTCATCTTGACAGTCGTTTGCTAAATCAAAGAAAAATGATTTTTTTTTGAATTCCCAATTTTGCGTGATACCACCCTGCTATCTCCTAAAGCAAGAAGTTATTTCACTGAAACACGTTATTATACATCGAAAGTAAGCAGCCTGAACATATTTTATCTTGACAGTTGTTTGCTAAATCAATGAAAAATGATTTTTTTTGAATTCCCAATTTTGCGTGATACCACCCTGCTATCTCCTAGAGCAAGGAGTTATTCCACTGAAACACGTTAATATGCATCGAAAGTAAGCTGCCTGAACATATTTCATCTTGACAGTCGTTTGCTAAATCAAAAAAAATGATTTTTTTTGAATTCCTAATTTTGCGTGATACCACACTGCTATCTTCTAGAGCAAGGAGTTATTCCACTGAAACACGTTATTATACATCGAAAGTAAGCAGCCTGAACATATTTCATCTTGACAGTCGTTTGCTAAATCAATAGGAAATGATATTTTTTGAAATCCCAATTTTGCGTAAAACCACCCTGCTATTCCCTAGAGCAAGGAGATATTTCACTAAAACACGTTAATATGCATCGAGAGTAAGCTTCCTGAACATATTTCATACCGACAGTCGTTTGCTAAATCAATGAAAAATGATATTTTTTGAAATCCCAATTTTGCGTAATACCACCCTGCTATCCCCTAGAGCAAGGAGATATTTTACTAAGACACGTTAATGTGCATCGAAAGTAAGCTGCCTGAATATATTTCATCTTGACAGTCGTTTGCTAAATCAATGAAAAATGATATTTTTTGAAATCCCAATTTTGAGTAATACCACCCTGCTATCCACTAGAGAAAGAAGATATTCCACTAAAACACGTTAATATGCATCGAAAGTAAGCTGCCTGAACATTTTTCATCTTGACAGTCGTTTGCTAAATCAATTAAAAATGATTTTTTTTGAATTCCCAATTTTGCGTGATACCACCCTGCTATCTCCTAGAGCGAGGAGTTATTACACTGAAACACGTTAATATGCATCGAAAGTAAGCTGCCTGAACATATTTCATCGTGACAGTCGTTTGCTAAATCAAAGAAAAATGATTTTTTTTTGAATTCCCAATTTTGCGTGATACCACCCTGCTATCTCCTAGAACAAGGAGAAATTTCACTAAAACACGTTAATATGCATCGAGAGTAAGCTTCCTGAATATAATTCATCCCGAAAGTCGTTTGCTAAATCAATGAAAAATGATATTTTTTGAATTCCCAATTTTGCGTGATACCACCCTGCTATCTCCTAGAGCGAGGAGTTATTTCACTGAAACACGTTAATATGCATCGAAAGTAAGCTGCCTGAACATATTTCATCGTGACAGTCGTTTGCTAAATCAGAGAAAAATGATTTTTTTTTGAATTCCCAATTTTGCGTGATACCACCCTGCTATCTCCTAGAGCAAGGAGTTATTTCCCTGAAACACGTTATTATACAACGAAAGTAAGCAGCCTGAACATATTTCATCTTGACAGTCGTTTGCTAAATCAATGAAAAATGATATTTTTTGAAATCCCAATTTTGCGTGATACCACCCTGCTATCCCCTAGAACAAGGAGAAATTTCACTAAAACACGTTAATATGCATCGAGAGTAAGCTTCCTGAACATATTTCATCCCGAAAGTCGTTTGCTAAATCAATGAAAAATGATATTTTTTGAAATCCCAATTTCGCGTAATACCACCCTGCTATCTCCTAGAGTAAGGAGTTATTTCACTGAAACACGTTATTATACATCGAAAATAAGCAGCCTGAACATATTTCATCTCGACAGTGGTTTGCTAAATCAATGAAAAATCATATTTTTTAAATTTCCTATTTTGCGTAATACTAACCTGCTATCCTCTAGAGCAAGGAATTATTCCACTAAGTCACGTTAATATGCATCGAAAGTGAGCTTCCTGAGCATATTTCATCTTGACAGTCGTTTGCTAAATCAATGAAAAATGATATTTTTTGAATTCCCAATTTTGCGTGATACTACCCTGCTATCCCCTAGAACAAGGAGAAATTTCACTAAAACACGTTAATATGCATCGAGAGTAAGCTTCCTGAACATATTTCATCCCGAAAGTCGTTTGCTAAATCAATGAAAAATGATATTTTTTGAATTCCC
Organism: Lochmaea capreae; assembly: GCA_949126875.1. NCBI lineage: Eukaryota > Metazoa > Arthropoda > Insecta > Coleoptera > Chrysomelidae > Lochmaea > Lochmaea capreae. Next base: position 21,301,888 of record OX421408.1, read on the forward strand.
AATTTTGCGTGATACCACCCTGCTATCTCCTAGAGCGAGGAGTTATTTCACTGAAACACGTTAATATGCATCGAAAGTAAGCTGCCTGAACATATTTCATCGTGACAGTCGTTTGCTAAATCAGAGAAAAATGATTTTTTTTTGAATTCCCAATTTTGCGTGATACCACCCTGCTATCTCCTAGAGCAAGGAGTTATTTCCCTGAAACACGTTATTATACAACGAAAGTAAGCAGCCTGAACATATTTCATCTTGACAGTCGTTTGCTAAATCAATGAAAAATGATATTTTTTGAAATCCCAATTTTGCGTAATACCACCCTGCTATCCCCTAGAACAAGGAGAAATTTCACTAAAACACGTTAATATGCATCGAGAGTAAGCTTCCTGAACATATTTCATCCCGAAAGTCGTTTGCTAAATCAATGAAAAATGATATTTTTTGAAATCCCAATTTCGCGTAATACCACCCTGCTATCTCCTAGAGTAAGGAGTTATTTCACTGAAACACGTTATTATACATCGAAAATAAGCAGCCTGAACATATTTCATCTCGACAGTGGTTTGCTAAATCAATGAAAAATCATATTTTTTAAATTTCCTATTTTGCGTAATACTAACCTGCTATCCTCTAGAGCAAGGAATTATTCCACTAAGACACGTTAATATGCATCGAAAGTGAGCTTCCTGAGCATATTTCATCTTGACAGTCGTTTGCTAAATCAATGAAAAATGATATTTTTTGAATTCCCAATTTTGCGTGATACTACCCTGCTATCTTCTAGAGCAAGGAGTTATTTCACTGAAACACGTTATTATACATCGAAAGTAAGCAGCCTGAACATATTTCATCTTGACAGTCGTTTGCTAAATCAATGGAAAATGATATTTTTTGAAATCCCAATTTTGCGTAATACCACCCTGCTATTTCCTAGAGCAAAAAGATATTTCACTAAAACACGTTAATCTGCATCGAGAGTAAGCTTCCTGAACATATTTCATACCGACAGTCGTTTGCTAAATCAATGAAAAATGATATTTTTTAAATTTCCTATTTTGCGTAATACTAACCTGCTATCCTCTAGAGCAAGGAATTATTTCACTAAAACACGTTAATATGCATCGGAAGTGAGCTTCCTGAACATATTTCATCTTGACAGTCGTTTGCTAAATCAATGGAAAATGATATTTTTTGAAATCCCAATTTTGCCTAATACCACCCTGCTATTCCCTAGAGCAAAAAGATATTTCACTAAAACACGTTATTATGCATAGAAAGTAAGCTGCCTGAACATATTTCAGCTTGACAGTCGTTTGCTAAATCAATGAAAAATGATATTTTTTGAATTCCCAATTTTGCGTAATACCACCCTGCTATCCCCTAGAGCAAGGAGATATTTTACTAAAACACGTTAATGTGCATCGAAAGTAAGCTGCCTGAATATATTTCATCTTGACAGTCGTTTGCTAAATCAATGAAAAATGATATTTTTTGAAATCCCAATTTTGCGTAATACCACCCTGCTATCCCCTAGAGCAAGGAGATATTTTACTAAAACACGTTAATGTGCATCGAAAGTAAGCTGCCTGAATATATTTCATCTTGACAGTCGTTTGCTAAATCAATGAAAAATGATATTTTTTGAAATCCCAATTTTGCGTAATACCACCCTGCTATTCCCTAGAGCAAGGAGATATTTCACTAAAACACGTTAATATGCATCGAGAGTAAGCTTCCTGAACATATTTCATACCGACAGTCGTTTGCTAAATCAATGAAAAATGATATTTTTTGAAATCCCAATTTTGCGTAATACCACCCTGCTATCCCCTAGAGCAAGGAGATATTTTACTAAGACACGTTAATGTGCATCGAAAGTAAGCTGCCTGAATATATTTCATCTTGACAGTCGTTTGCTAAATCAATGAAAAATGATATTTTTTGAAATCCCAATTTTGAGTAATACCACCCTGCTATCCACTAGAGAAAGAAGATATTCCACTAAAACACGTTAATATGCATCGAAAGTAAGCTGCCTGAACATTTTTCATCTTGACAGTCGTTTGCTAAATCAATTAAAAATGATTTTTTTTGAATTCCCAATTTTGCGTGATACCACCCTGCTATCTCCTAGAGCGAGGAGTTATTACACTGAAACACGTTAATATGCATCGAAAGTAAGCTGCCTGAACATATTTTATCGTGACAGTCGTTTGCTAAATCAAAGAAAAATGATTTTTTTTTGAATTCCCAATTTTGCGTGATACCACCCTGCTATCCCCTAGAGCAAGGAGATATTTTACTAAGACACGTTAATGTGCATCGAAAGTAAGCTGCCTGAATATATTTCATCTTGACAGTCGTTTGCAAAATCAATGAAAAATGATATTTTTTGAAATCCCAATTTTGAGTAATACCACCCTGCTATCCACTAGAGAAAGAAGATATTCCACTAAAACACGTTAATATGCATCGAAAGTAAGCTGCCTGAACATTTTTCATCTTGACAGTCGTTTGCTAAATCAATTAAAAATGATATTTTTTGAATTCCCAATTTTGCGTGATACCACCCTGCTATCTCCTAGAGCGAGGAGTTATTTCACTGAAACACGTTAATATGCATCGAAAGTAAGCTGCCTGAACATATTTCATCGTGACAGTCGTTTGCTAAATCAGAGAAAAATGATTTTTTTTTGAATTCCCAATTTTGCGTGATACCACCCTGCTATCTCCTAGAGCAAGGAGTTATTTCCCTGAAACACGTTATTATACAACGAAAGTAAGCAGCCTGAACATATTCCATCTTGACAGTCGTTTGCTAAATCAATGAAAAATGATATTTTTTGAAATCCCAATTTTGCGTAATACCACCCTGCTATCCCCTAGAACAAGGAGAAATTTCACTAAAACACGTTAATATGCATCGAGAGTAAGCTTCCTGAACATATTTCATCCCGAAAGTCGTTTGCTAAATCAATGAAAAATGATATTTTTTGAAATCCCAATTTCGCGTAATACCACCCTGCTATCTCCTAGAGTAAGGAGTTATTTCACTGAAACACGTTATTATACATCGAAAATAAGCAGCCTGAACATATTTCATCTCGACAGTGGTTTGCTAAATCAATGAAAAATCATATTTTTTAAATTTCCTATTTTGCGTAATACTAACCTGCTATCCTCTAAAGCAAGGAATTATTCCACTAAGACACGTTAATATGCATCGAAAGTGAGCTTCCTGAGCATATTTCATCTTGACAGTCGTTTGCTAAATCAATGAAAAATGATATTTTTTGAATTCCCAATTTTGCGTGATACTACCCTGCTATCCCCTAGAACAAGGAGAAATTTCACTAAAACACGTTAATATGCATCGAGAGTAAGCTTCCTGAACATATTTCATCCCGAAAGTCGTTTGCTAAATCAATGAAAAATGATATTTTTTGAATTCCCAATTTTGCGTGATACCACTCTGCTATCTCCTAGAGCGAGGAGTTATTTCACTGAAACACGTTAATATGCATCGAAAGTAAGCTGCCTGAACATATTTCATCGTGACAGTCGTTTGCTAAATCAGAGAAAAATGATTTTTTTTTGAATTCCCAATTTTGCGTGATACCACCCTGCTATCTCCTAGAGCAAGGAGTTATTTCCCTGAAACACGTTATTATACAACGAAAGTAAGCAGCCTGAACATATTTCATCTTGACAGTCGTTTGCTAAATCAATGAAAAATGATATTTTTTGAAATCCCAATTTTGCGTAATACCACCCTGCTATCCCCTAGAACAAGGAGAAATTTCACTAAAACACGTTAATATGCATCGAGAGTAAGCTTCCTGAACATATTTCATCCCGAAAGTCGTTTGCTAAATCAATGAAAAATGATATTTTTTGAAATCCCAATTTCGCGTAATACCACCCTGCTATCTCCTAGGGTAAGGAGTTATTTCACTGAAACACGTTATTATACATCGAAAATAAGCAGCCTGAACATATTTCATCTCGACAGTGGTTTGCTAAATCAATGAAAAATCATATTTTTTAAATTTCCTATTTTGCGTAATACTAACCTGCTATCCTCTAGAGCAAGGAATTATTCCACTAAGACACGTTAATATGCATCGAAAGTGAGCTTCCTGAGCATATTTCATCTTGACAGTCGTTTGCTAAATCAATGAAAAATGATATTTTTTGAATTCCCAATTTTGCGTGATACTACCCTGCTATCTTCTAGAGCAAGGAGTTATTTCACTGAAACACGTTATTATACATCGAAAGTAAGCAGCCTGAACATATTTCATCTTGACAGTCGTTTGCTAAATAAATGGAAAATGATATTTTTTGAAATCCCAATTTTGCGTAATTCCACCCTGCTATTTCCTAGAGCAAAAAGATATTTCACTAAAACACGTTAATCTGCATCGAGAGTAAGCTTCCTGAACATATTTCATACCGACAGTCGTTTGCTAAATCAATGAAAAATGATATTTTTTAAATTTCCTATTTTGCGTAATACTAACCTGCTATCCTCTAGAGCAAGGAATTATTTCACTAAAACACGTTAATATGCATCGAAAGTGAGCTTCCTGAACATATTTCATCTTGACAGTCGTTTGCTAAATCAATGGAAAATGATATTTTTTGAAATCCCAATTTTGCGTAATACCACCCTGCTATTCCCTAGAGCAAAAAGATATTTCACTAAAACACGTTATTATGCATAGAAAGTAAGCTGCCTGAACATATTTCAGCTTGACAGTCGTATGCTAAATCAATGAAAAATGATATTTTTTGAATTCCCAATTTTGCGTAATACCACCCTGCTATCCCCTAGAGCAAGGAGATATTTTACTAAAACACGTTAATGTGCATCGAAAGTAAGCTGCCTGAATATATTTCATCTTGACAGTCGTTTGCTAAATCAATGAAAAATGATATTTTTTGAAATCCCAATTTTGCGTAATACCACCCTGCTATTCCCTAGAGCAAGGAGATATTTCACTAAAACACGTTAATATGCATCGAGAGTAAGCTTCCTGAACATATTTCATACCGACAGTCGTTTGCTAAATCAATGAAAAATGATATTTTTTGAAATCCCAATTTTGCGTAATACCACCCTGCTATCCCCTAGAGCAAGGAGAAATTTCACTAAAACACGTTATTATGCATCGAAAGTAAGCTGCCTGAACATATTTCATCTTGACAGTCGTTTGCTAAATCAATGAAAAATGATATTTTTTGAATTCCCAATTTTGCGTAATACCACCCTGCTATCCCCTAGAGCAAGGAGATATTTTACTAAAACACGTTAATGTGCATCGAAAGTAAGCTGCCTGAATATATTTCATCTTGACAGTCGTTTGCTAAATCAATGAAAAATGATATTTTTTGAAATCCCAATTTTGAGTAATACCACCCTGCTATCCACTAGAGAAAGGAGATATTCCACTAAAACACGTTATGTAACGGCTACTCAGATAAAGAGCTGCTCAGGCGTGAGTTCCAACCAAACTAATATAAATTCAGGGAGTAGTCTTACCGGTTCGCGGGTAATACTACTTATTTAAATTATTAAAGTTATATTGAAAAAAATGAATCTAATCAGTTAACAAATCAAAAGGTTAAGGAATTAAAGTAAAGTTAAGGTAAGTGGGCGCCACCCTGAATAATATTAGTTGACTTGTTTCAAATCAACACTCTCTATCAACAAACCTGGAAATGTTGGAAGGGGAGGAATATGAACTACGTTGTTAAATTTACAAGTTGTATAATGACTAGAAAAAAAATATTTATCACAGTTGGGAAAAAAAATGATAAGTTTAACGAGTGCTCTTGTTAATAACGTTTATTAATGACGGTACTTTCCTGTCTTCTTCTGGCGTGTGATTGAGGTCCAGTGTATACTTGAGGTCCGGTGTCTTATTGAGGTCCGGTGTCTTTTTCAAATACGGCCGTTCATTGCTCAGAGAACATAGTAGTAGTGTTGTTGTATATTTATTTATACATATATATATATAAATTAGGCAGGAGGAAAGTGCATTCACATGAATGCACTTAGATAAAATTTTGGGAGAAACCTCACCAAATAAAATTTGAAGTTAATTACTATTCATTAAACATTTTTGTCATAGAAAAGAGACCAAATCTCTGCTTGCTTCTGTTTAAGTATTAAACATGAAATCATGTGAATGATAATGCACATACGTCGCATATCTCTATCAAGCTCATTTGCTTGGACTGGGAAACAAAAATTTAAATTCCGTAAGTGGATTCTTTATTCATTTTTGTTAAAGTTGAAATCAGAATAATTAATAGTAAACCGAAGTGACTATTTTCCTACAGACGGTATCGATTTGATCCGCAAATAAACTAAAATTTTGTCTTTCATCGACTATAGATCAATTCAACCTCGATACATTTCTCAGCGCTGGGCATGAGAAAGGACTGGCTACTCGCCACCCATACGATAGTTTAATAAATTTTAAATAAGAGGAGAGTGAACAAAATTAACGTTACAGTTAATATGCATCGAAAGTAAGCTGCCTGAACATTTTTCATCTTGACAGTCGTTTGCTAAATCAATTAAAAATTTTTTTTTTTTGAATTCCCAATTTTGCGTGATACCACCCTGCTATCTCCTAGAGCAAGAAGTTATTTCACTGAAACACGTTATTATACATCGAAAGTAAGCAGCCCGAACATATTTCATCTTGACAGTCGTTTGCTAAATCAATGAAAAATGATATTTTTTAAATTTTCTATTTTGCGTAATACTAACCTGCTATCCTCTAGAGCAAGGAATTATTTCACTAAAACACGTTAATATGCATCGAAAGTAAGCTGCCTGAACATATTTCATCTTGACAGTCGTTTGCTAAATCAAAGAAAAATGATTTTTTTTTTAATTCCCAATTTTGCGTGATACCACCCTGCTATCTCCTGAAGCAAGGAGTTATTTCACTGAAACACGTTATTATACATCGAAAGTAAGCAGCCTGAACATATTTCATCTTGTCAGTCGTTTGCTAAATCAATGAAAAATTATATTTTTTGAAATCCCAATTTTGCGTAATACCACCCTGCTATTCCCTAGAGCAAGGAGATATTTCACTAAAACACGTTAATATGCATCGAGAGTAAGCTTCCTGAACATATTTCATACCGACAGTCGTTTGCTAAATCAATGAAAAATGATATTTTTTGAAATCCCAATTTTGCGTAATACCACCCTGCTATCCCCTAGAGCAAGGAGAAATTTCACTGAAACACGTTATTATGCATCGAAAGTAAGCTGCCTGAACATATTTCATCTTGACAGTCGTTTGCTAAATCAATGAAAAATGATATTTTTTGAAATCCCAATTTTGAGTAATACCACCCTGCTATCCACTAGAGAAAGGAGATATTCCACTAAAACACGTTAATATGCATCGAAAGTAAGCTGCCTGAACATTTTTCATCTTGACAGTCGTTTGCTAAATCAATAAAAAATGATTTTTTTTGAATTCCCAATTTTGCGTGATACCACCCTGCTATCTCCTAGAGCAAGGAGTTATTTCACTGAAACACGCTATTATACATCGAAAGTAAGCAGCCCGAACATAATTCATCTTGACAGTCGTTTGCTAAATCAATGAAAAATGATATTTTTTAAATTTTCTATTTTGCGTAATACTAACCTGCTATCCTCTAGAGCAAGGAATTTTTTCACTAAAACACGTTAATATGCATCGAAAGTAAGCTTCCTGAACATATTTCATCTTGACAGTCGTTTGCTGAATCAATGAAAAATGATATTTTTTAAATTTTCTATTTTGCGTAATACTAACCTGCTATCCTCTAGAGCAAGGAATTATTTCACTAAAACACGTTAATATGCATCGAAAGTAAGCTGCCTGAACATATTTCATCTTGACAGTCGTTTGCTAAATCAAAGAAAAATGATTTTTTTTTTAATTCCCAATTTTGCGTGATACCACCCTGCTATCTCCTAAAGCAAGGAGTTATTTCACTGAAACACGTTATTATACATCGAAAGTAAGCAGCCCGAACATATTTCATCTTGACAGTCGTTTGCTAAATCAATGAAAAATGATATTTTTTAAATTTTCTATTTTGCGTAATACTAACCTGCTATCCTCTAGAGCAAGGAATTATTTCACTAAAACACGTTAATATGCATCGAAAGTAAGCTGCCTGAATATATTTCATCTTGACAGTCGTTTGCTAAATCAAAGAAAAATGATTTTTTTTGAATTCCCAATTTTGCGTGATACCACCCTGCTATCTCCTAGAGCAAGGAGTTATTCCACTGAAACACGTTAATATGCATCGAAAGTAAGCTGCCTGAACATATTTCATCTTGTCAGTCGTTTGCTAAATCAATGAAAAATTATATTTTTTGAAATCCCAATTTTGCGTAATACCACCCTGCTATTCCCTAGAGCAAGGAGATATTTCACTAAAACACGTTAATATGCATCGAGAGTAAGCTTCCTGAACATATTTCATACCGACAGTCGTTTGCTAAATCAATGAAAAATAATATTTTTTGAAATCCCAATTTTGCGTAATACCACCCTGCTATCCCCTAGAGCAAGGAGAAATTTCACTAAAACACGTTATTATGCATCGAAAGTAAGCTGCCTGAACATATTTCATCTTGACAGTCGTTTGCTAAATCAATGAAAAATGATATTTTTTGAAATCCCAATTTTGAGTAATACCACCCTGCTATCCACTAGAGAAAGGAGATATTCCACTAAAACACGTTAATATGCATCGAAAGTAAGCTGCCTGAACATATTTCATCTTGACAGTCGTTTGCTAAATCAATTGAAAATGATATTTTTTGAAATCCCAATTTTGCGTAATACCACCCTGCTATTCCCTAGAACAAGGAGATATTTCACTAAAACACGTTAATATGCATCGAGAGTAAGCTTCCTGAACATATTTCATACCGACAGTCGTTTGCTAAATCAATGAAAAATGATATTTTTTAAATTTCCTATTTTGCGTAATACTAACCTGCTATCCTCTAGAGCAAGGAATTATTTCACTAAAACACGTTAATATGCATCGAAAGTGAGCTTCCTGAACATATTTCATCTTGACAGTCGTTTGCTAAATCAATGAAAAATGATATTTTTTGAATTCCCAATTTTGCGTGATACCACCCTGCTATCTCCTAGAGCAAGGAGTTATTTCACTGAAACACGTTATTATACATCGAAAGTAAGCAGCCTGAACATATTTCATCTTGACAGTCGTTTGCTAAATCAAAAAAAATGATTTTTTTTGAATTCCTAATTTTGCGTGATACCACACTGCTATCTTCTAAAGCAAGGAGTTATTCCACTGAAACACGTTATTATACATCGAAAGTAAGCAGCCTGAACATATTTCATCTTGACAGTCGTTTGCTAAATCAATAGGAAATGATATTTTTTGAAATCCCAATTTTGCGTAATACCACCCTGCTATTCCCTAGAGCAAGGAGATATTTCACTAAAACACGTTAATATGCATCGAGAGTAAGCTTCCTGAACATATTTCATACCGACAGTCGTTTGCTAAATCAATGGAAAATGATATTTTTTGAAATCCCAATTTTGCGTAATACCACCCTGCTATCCCCTAGAGCAAGGAGATATTTTACTAACACACGTTAATGTGCATCGAAAGTAAGCTGCCTGAATATATTTCATCTTGACAGTCGTTTGCTAAATCAATGAAAAATGATATTTTTTGAAATCCCAATTTTGCGTAATACCACCCTGCTATTCCCTAGAGCAAGGAGATATTTCACTAAAACACGTTAATATGCATCGAGAGTAAGCTCCCTGAACATATTTCATACCGACAGTCGTTTGCTAAATCAATGAAAAATGATATTTTTTGAAATCCCAATTTTGCGTAATACCACCCTGCTATCCCCTAGAGCAAGGAGAAATTTCACTAAAACACGTTATTATGCATCGAAAGTAAGCTGCCTGAATATATTTCATCTTGACAGTCGTTTGCTAAATCAATGAAAAATGATATTTTTTGAAATCCCAATTTTGAGTAATACCACCCTGCTATCCACTAGAGAAAGGAGATATTCCACTAAAACACGTTATGTAACGGCTACTCAGATAAAGAGCTGCTCAGGCGTGAGTTCCAACCAAACTAATATAAATTCAGGGAGTAGTCTTACCGGTTCGCGGGTAATACTACTTATTTAAATTATTAAAGTTATATTGAAATAAATGAATCTAATCAGTTAACAAATCAAAAGGTTAAGGAATTAAAGTAAAGTTAAGGTAAGTGGGCGCCACCCTGAATAATATTAGTTGACTTGTTTCAAATCAACACTCTCTATCAACAAACCTGGAAATGTTGGAAGGGGAGGAATATGAACTACGTTGTTAAATTTACAAGTTGTATAATGACTAGAAAAAAAATATTTATCACAGTTGGGAAAAAAAATGATGAGTTTAACGAGTGCTCTTGTTAATAACGTTTATTAATGACGGTACTTTCCTGTCTTCTTCTGGCGTGTGATTGAGGTCCAGTGTATACTTGAGGTCCGGTGTCTTATTGAGGTCCGGTGTCTTTTTCAAATACGGCCGTTCATTGCTCAGAGAACATAGTAGTAGTGTTGTATATTTATTTATACATATATATATATAAATTAGGCAGGAGGAAAGTGCATTCACATGAATGCACTTAGATAAAATTTTGGGAGAAACCTCACCAAATAAAATTTGAAGTTAATTACTATTCATTAAACATTTTTGTCATAGGAAAGAGACCAAATCTCTGCTTGCTTCTGTTTAAGTATTAAACATGAAATCATGTGAATGATAATGCACATACGTCGCATATCTCTATCAAGCTCATTTGCTTGGACTGGGAAACAAAAATTTAAATTCCGTAAGTGGATTCTTTATTCATTTTTGTTAAAGTTGAAATCAGAATAATTAATAGTAAACCGAAGTGACTATTTTCCTACAGACGGTATCGATTTGATCCGCAAATAAACTAAAATTTTGTCTTTCATCGACTATAGATTAATTCAACCTCGATACATTTCTCAGCGCTGGGCATGAGAAAGGACTGGCTACTCGCCACCCATACGATAGTTTAATAAATTTTAAATAAGAGGAGAGTGAACAAAATTAACGTTACAGTTAATATGCATCGAAAGTAAGCTGCCTGAACATTTTTCATCTTGACAGTCGTTTGCTAAATCAATTAAAAATTTTTTTTTTTTTGAATTCCCAATTTTGCGTGATACCACCCTGCTATCTCCTAGAGCAAGAAGTTATTTCACTGAAACACGTTATTATACATCGAAAGTAAGCAGCCCGAACATATTTCATCTTGACAGTCGTTTGCTAAATCAATGAAAAATGATATTTTTTAAATTTTCTATTTTGCGTAATACTAACCTGCTATCCTCTAGAGCAAGGAATTATTTCACTAGAACACGTTAATATGCATCGAAAGGAAGCTGCCTGAACATATTTCATCTTGACAGTCGTTTGCTAAATCAAAGAAAAATGATTTTTTTTTGAATTCCCAATTTTGCGTGATACCACCCTGCTATCTCCTAAAGCAAGGAGTTATTTCACTGAAACACGTTATTATACATCGAAAGTAAGCAGCCTGAACATATTTTATCTTGACAGTTGTTTGCTAAATCAATGAAAAATGATTTTTTTTGAATTCCCAATTTTGCGTGATACCACCCTGCTATCTCCTAGAGCAAGGAGTTATTCCACTGAAACACGTTAATATGCATCGAAAGTAAGCTGCCTGAACATATTTCATCTTGTCAGTCGTTTGCTAAATCAATGAAAAATTATATTTTTTGAAATCCCAATTTTGCGTAATACCACCCTGCTATTCCCTAGAGCAAGGAGATATTTCACTAAAACACGTTAATATGCATCGAGACTAAGCTTCCTGAACATATTTCATACCGACAGTCGTTTGCTAAATCAATGAAAAATGATATTTTTTGAAATCCCAATTTTGCGTAATACCACCCTGCTATCCCCTAGAGCAAGGAGAAATTTCACTGAAACACGTTATTATGCATCGAAAGTAAGCTGCCTGAACATATTTCATCTTGACAGTCGTTTGCTAAATCAATGAAAAATGATATTTTTTGAAATCCCAATTTTGAGTAATACCACCCTGCTATCCACTAGAGAAAGGAGATATTCCACTAAAACACGTTAATATGCATCGAAAGTAAGCTGCCTGAACATTTTTCATCTTGACAGTCGTTTGCTAAATCAATAAAAAATGATTTTTTTTGAATTCCCAATTTTGCGTGATACCACCCTGCTATCTCCTAGAGCAAGGAGTTATTTCACTGAAACACGTTATTATACATCGAAAGTAAGCAGCCCGAACATATTTCATCTTGACAGTCGTTTGCTAAATCAATGAAAAATGATATTTTTTAAATTTTCTATTTTGCGTAATACTAACCTGCTATCCTCTAGAGCAAGGAATTATTTCACTAAAACACGTTAATATGCATCGGAAGTGAGCTGCCTGAACATATTTCATCTTGACAGTCGTTTGCTAAATCAAAGAAAAATGATTTTTTTTTGAATTCCCAATTTTGCGTGATACCACCCTGCTATCTCCTGAAGCAAGGAGTTATTTCACTGAACCACGTTATTATACATCGAAAGTAAGCAGCCTGAACATATTTTATCTTGACAGTCGTTTGCTAAATAAATGAAAAATGATTTTTTTTGAATTCCCAATTTTGCGTGATACCACCCTGCTATCTCCTAGAGCAAGGAGTTATTCCACTGAAACACGTTATTATACATCGAAAGTAAGCAGCCTGAACATATTTCATCTCGACAGTGGTTTGCTAAATCAATGAAAAATCATATTTTTTAAATTTCCTATTTTGCGTAATACTAACCTGCTATCCTCTAGAGCAAGGAATTATTTCACTAAAACACGTTAATATGCATCGAAAGTGAGCTTTCTGAACATCTTTCATCTTGACAGTCGTTTGCTAAATCAATGAAAAATGATATTTTTTGAATTCCCAATTTTGCGTGATACCACCCTGCTATCTCCTAGAGCAAGGAGTTATTTCACTGAAACACGTTATTATACATCGAAAGTAAGCAGCCTGAACATATTTCATCTTGACAGTCGTTTGCTAAATCAATGGAAAATGATATTTTTTGAAATCCCAATTTTGCGTGATACCACCCTGCTATTCCCTAGAGCAAGGAGATATTTCACTAAAACACGTTAATATGCATCGAGAGTAAGCTTCCTGAACATATTTCATACCGACAGTCGTTTGCTAAATCAATGAAAAATGATATTTTTTGAAATCCCAATTTTGCGTAATACCACCCTGCTATCCCCTAGAGCAAGGAGAAATTTCACTAAAACACGTTATTATGCATCGAAAGTAAGCTGCCTGAACATATTTCATCTTGACAGTCGTTTGCTAAATCAATGAAAAATGATATTTTTTGAAATCCCAATTTTGAGTAATACCACCCTGCTATCCACTAGAGAAAGGAGATATTCCACTAAAACACGTTAATAGGCATCGAAAGTAAGCTGCCTGAACATTTTTCATCTTGACAGTCGTTTGCTAAATCAAAAAAAATGATTTTTTTTTGAATTCCCAATTTTGCGTGATACCACCCTGCTATCTCCTAGAGCAAGGAGTTATTTCACTGAAACACGTTATTATACATCGAAAGTAAACAGCCTGAACATATTTCATCTTGACAGTCGTTTGCTAAATAAAAAAAATGATTTTTTTTGAATTCCTAATTTTGCGTGATACCACACTGCTATCTTCTAGAGCAAGGAGTTATTCCACTGAAACACGTTATTATACATCGAAAGTAAGCAGCCTGAACATATTTCATCTTGACAGTCGTTTGCTAAGTCAATGGAAAATGATATTTTTTGAAATCCCAATTTTGCGTAATACCACCCTGCTATTTTGTGGCCGTATAAGTTTCTCGAAAGGCTAAATATCAGTAATTTTTAAACCCCGATTTATTCCCCAAAATATACCAGATTTTTATTGAGAAACTTACCATTTTTGCGAACGGCAGCTGTTCGTCGGTAGAGCAGGTGAGTAAGTTAGGATATCCTCAAAATTATATATAGGATTGTAACCTTAAGAAAAAACCAAATTTAATGGACGCCACCTTTTCTTGGTTTAAAGTCGTAGAAAAGGAGACGACTTACTAGCGGAGTTACTTGAAGTTCACAGTTTGGTAACCAAGACTTACACAGCTCAATAATACTCAGGAATCGTTAGATAGCTTGTATTACAATAGTAAATAATGTATAAGTTAGTAAATATGAATATATAAAAATTTTAAATAAGATACATAATGTGAAAAATGGGACAATTACAATAAGAACATTTAAGTTTTTACTCTGATCGTGATTATAACCCTTCTGCCGACTGAGGGCCTAATACTAGGGTACAAAATTAAGCCTTGCCTATGGTGAAGCCATAGACAAGGGATGTGAAAACTAGATAGTCCAAATTAAGACTCCAAAGTAAGTTTCTGAAGTACAGAGATGTTTACACTCCACAGTATTTGTGAATAACAGGCCTCAAACCAAATATCTAAATTCAACGTGAAATCTCCCGATGGAGCATTGACATGTGTTAAACAAGCAACCACACTAAGAAATAAATTAGCTCACCGAGCTAGTTAACATATATTTATCTGTCAAAAAACTTGCTGACACTGGAACTGTGATCCCGGCTTGTTAAAGCGGGATGGTTATCACGTAGGACTGGATGAATCTTTAACACCAAGAATGCTTCTCATATTATTATTATTATTATGCTTTATTTATCTTAGATAATGTTAACAATAACAAAATACATATTTATGCAATAAAATATAAAATTAAGATAAAAAAAAATATATATACAATATTATAAGAAATGTATATTATTAAAAATAAATAGGAATATATTCACACATACACATACACCCACATACATACACATACAAACATACATATATATATACACACATATACATGCCAATAATGCCAATAAATATGACTATAAAATATGAATATGAATATGAACCACTAGATTTCTGTAGGATTACTTTTAATGTATATAATCAATAATCTTTTAAATATTTTTACATTTTGACTAACTTTTATGTACTGCGGTAGGTTATTAAATTGTACAACCCCTTTGTGGAATAAATTTTTCATCGAACTTCCTTTAATGGTTGTTTTCACATAAAAATTAACTGAATTTGCTGATCTTGTGTTTTTATCATGTATCTGTGAGATTGGAAGTAGTTTACTATGTAAATATTGCGGTAAGAGATTATTTATAATTTTGTAGATGAAAATCATTGTTTGTACGTACAGAAACTTCTCAATATTTAACCAATTTAAACAATTAGTCATCAACTCCACACCAGTATACCTGTTGCATCCCAGAATTACTCTCATCGCCTTGTTTTGAATAATTTGTAATCGTTCATAACTAGCTCTAGAACAACCTGTATAAATTAGTGAACAACAGTAATAAAAATGTGGTAGAATTAATGTATTGTAAACCATAAGCTTAGTATGCATTGACAGAAATGGTGAAATTCTTCTCAAAAAACCAATTTTTTTCCCAATCTTTTTACATATGTAATCTATGTGACTATTAAATTTTAGTTCATGGTCCATCATAAAACCTAAATATTTTATTTCATGTACACGCTCCAGGTCCTGATCATTTATCTTAACACTCAAATTAAGTTTTAAAAATTTAGCACGCAAAACAGGACCACCAATGAACATAAATTTAGATTTGGATTCATTTACTTTTAGTTTATTGATTTTAAATATGTCAGATATTTTTTTCAATTCCGAATTGACTGTTTGTACTACTTCAATAAAATTATCCCCGTAATAGTAAATGAGGGTGTCATCCGCAAAAAGATGGATTTTACATTTCTCTAGTACATTGCCTAAGTCGTTTATATATAATATGAAAAGTAGGGGCCCAAGAACACTACCTTGTGGAACACTAATATTGTTTAATTCCGGATCCGATGTTGAATTGTTAAATTTGGTTATTTGATATCTGTTTTTTAAGTAATGCTGAATCCACGAATAAACTACCCCATTAAAGCCATATTCTCTCAATTTCAATAATAATATATCACGATCTACTGTTTCAAAAGCTCTTCTGAGATCAATAAAAACTGAACAAATTCCTACTCCCGGCCTATCTAGAATATTTTTCATGTCAGATATAACCAGTTGGAGTGCTGTCTCACAAGAATGCGAATTACGAAAACCAGATTGATAACTGTGTAATATCTTATTTACAGAAATGAATTTACTTACTTGATCATACACAACTAGTTCCAGTAATTTCTCACAAAATGGTAGCATATTGATTGGCCTTAACTGATCAGCTTTGTTTGTATTTAATACTTTGGGAATAGGAACTATAGTTGAAGTTTTAAATCTTTGAGGAACTATGCCCTTTTCCAAACTTAAATTTATCATGTTAAGCAAAGGATATCCTATCACGTGAAACAAATTGTTTTTCTTTTTTTGGGATTTTATTATTTCTAGTAGCTGTCCAATGTTAATTAATTCGAAATATTCCATTTTTGAACTATTTAAAGGAACTGTTCGCAAAATAACATTGGTACCGGAATCAGGGACTGTTGTATTACCCACAATATCGTAAATACTATTTATATAATATTGATTTAAAACATTGGCCAAGTCATCAGTGTAAACGATTCCATTACAGTCTATACTGTCAATCTTAGTCCTACTAGTTTTCGTTCCGACAATTGTTTTTAGGTGCTTCCACATTAGTTGTGAATTGCCTTTATTCATATCTATATTTCTCTCGTAATACCGTATTTTTGAGTTTTTCAATATTTTGACACATGAATTTCTCTTTTCTTTATAACAATTCCAATCGTCTACTGCATTAGTTGATGAAAATCTTTTATACGCTATGTTTTTATCTTTAATAGCATTATAACAATCAGTATTAAACCATGCATTACCCTTATTTTTAATATTAACGGTTCTACTAGGAGCTACCGAGTCCATTGCCGATAGTATATTATTTAAGAAAATATCAGCTACAACATCAACATCAACCAATGAATAACCCCAATCCTTTTCAATCAATATGTTTACCATTTCATCATACTTGATATCTGAACGAATTTGTTTAGTCTCATTTAAATTAGATGCAGTGGAACAATGCGTTTTAATTTGTATTATGGAATGGTCAGATTTTACGTAGTCTTTTTCCACATAGGTCGATATTGTGTAGTCATTGCTTATAACCAAGTCTATTATAGATTTAGAATTCCTGAACACCCTTGTATATTCGGTAATCAACTGCTTCATCCCATTGTTTTCAATATATTCTTGAAGTTTACGTTTATTATAATTATTATTTTCATAATGAATATTAAAATCACCTGTAATTATTACCGAGCAACTGCTATGCTTATCGTAATAATCATCAAACCATTTAAAAAAATTTTCAAAGAAAACATTGAGATTACCATTTGGTGATCTATAAACACCTGCTATACCATAAGAAATATTATTTATTTTTATATCTAGAGATAGAAGCCAAAAATTCATATCCACAACAACTGTTTTTATATTAGAGATTCGATAACCCGTTCTTGTAAAAATTAGCACTCCCCCCGTATGCCGACTGCTTGAGTCACATCTTGAGATTTCATACCCGTTAATACATAATTCAGACATTTTAAAATCTTCAGTTATACATGTTTCTGTTAGGCAGAGAATTAGTGGTTCATATTTATTCACATATGCAATTATCTCATCACGATGTTTATAAAAACTTTCAGCGTTGGTACATGACAATAAGAGCTTATTATTTATATTTTTGCTGACAGGTTTGGAACTATTTGTATTTGATGTTAATTGCTATTGATAATTGATTTTACCTTTATTAATTTCAATTTGCTTTTTGTAACTTGTACATTTTCCATCAAATACATTATGTTCAAAATTAATATCTTTTAACTTTAACACATTCACGGCGTACTTACAGTTAGAGCATTCATGTTTTACAGCCTTACAATTTTCTTTCTTATGATTTTGACTACACAGAGGACACACTACACTTGATATAATCATAGTAATTTCGGAGACCAGAAATTTACAGTGGTTTTAGCTACCACAAAAAGTTGTTAGCCAATATCGGCCCAATGAATTTACTTATACTAGGGTCTTCAGCCTACCCAGTTTTCCCTATAATTGAAAACAAACACTCGAGTTAGTTCAGACTGGCTTAAATCGAACAAGTTTTCTTAAAAGTCTTAGAATTTTCTTACCTATAATTAGGGATCCTACTGTTATCACCGTCAAGAGTAAAATGGCCGTTTCTGTCTTTCTGACAATGCTACCGACAGCGACTACAGCAAAACTCTCACACAAGAGTTTGTAAGACGATTTCTTTATCAAATTTTTGACGGTTTCACCTCCGGTAAGTAGGTGGCGCGGCTAGTACTACTTAAATATTTTAATTAATTTGGAATACTACTCGATATGAGAGTTCCAACGAAATCAGTAAAATATTAATGCTACAATGCCCCTCTCCCTAAAATAAATTTGACAACCTGTCAAATTTTTATATTTGAGCCAGAACTAATATCCTGCGAAACATCAAAACCTCAAAGCTATTGAACTATACTAAAATGACAACAATGACAAATTAAAGGAATCAACATTAACTACCAACTAAACATGAAAATCTTCCACAGGTTACGCAAGTTAATTTTACTAAAAGCTTAAATCTGTATAGTTGAAGGTTTCTGATCAAATAAATTAATTTACTGAAATATCCGAATTTGAACCAAAATGGGGTTTTAAATCACGAATGTGCCAACGCCCGGCTGAAGTACCGTCTGTGTTAACGAGATCGTAAACTAGTTTTGATACTCTATTTGCAACTTTGCATAAAACATATTTAGGCGCTAGTTTAGCGGTAAACTTCTCAGAGGCATCCGACAGGACCCTGTTGCGTTTCCACACCAAATCACCTACTTCAAATGCTGCATCTTGCCTTCTTAGGTTGTATGAATTCGCATTCCTTTGATAAGCTTTATGCAAACTCTCTTGCACAGACTTGTAGACTTCGTTTAGACCTGAGATTTCTTTAACATACTCATCCCTGTCTCTGGGTGATAATTCGATATTTTCAGTACTCTCAACCGCTCCATAATATTTGCCTGAGCTAGGGATATATCGACCAAAGTTAATAAAAGCTGGGGTGAAGTTATGGACCTCATGCACAGCAGTATTCAGCGCAAACTGAATTTTATACAGCTCTGTGTTCCATCTTTTGTGTTCCTTAATATAACTGCGTATAGCTTGCCCTACCGTTTTATTTACTCTTTCTACAAAATTGCACATCGGCGCATACCGTGGTGTGAACCAAATTTTCTGCACCTGATATGTATCGATGAGTTTCTTAAATTCTTTACCTGCAAACGATGTTGCATTATCACAAATGACAAATTGTGGCGGACCAAATTGTAAAAATACCTGATTCTCCATAAACTTTACTATAGAATCGGCTTTTGCATTCCTCATTGGATGCAATAGAGTATACTTCGAAAACCAATCTACTACTACTAACAAGTACGTAAAGCCTTCAGGTGACCTTGGGAAAGGACCTATTATGTCAACAGCTATAATTTGAAATGGAAATTTTGCTAATCTTTCTGCTCCTCTTAATCCTAGGGGTGCAGAATTTGACATCTTCTGGGCTTGACATATTTCACACGATTTAACAAACTTTAAAACATCATCTCTCATACGTGGCCAAAAGAAAAGTTCCTGAATACGACATACTGTTTTGAAAAATCCTAAATGAGAACAAGTAGGAGGGTTGTGACAACTCTTAATAACGTCTAAGGTTTGTGGTTTTGGGACTACCGTTTTCCATTCTGTTACATCCGTTTGTAACTTCCGTTTAGAGGGGATAAACTTAAGCAAAAGATCATTCTCGACTTTCCACTGAGGATAGGAATAAGGACGTTGTATGACTTTTGATTTTTGTCTTGAATACCACGGATCTGTAGAATCTTGGTTAACAGAAATTACATTCATATTGCGAGGTATCGGGTTGTCCGGGAATTCGCAAGAACTTTCGCTGTCACCAGAGTTTGACTCATTGTTTTCAACAGACATAGAAGGTATTCTAGAGAGAAAATCTGGAACGACGTTCAGTGACCCTTTCTTGTGTACAATGTCGAACGTATGTTGTCGCAGCTTAACTGCCCATCTTGCCAATCTACCACAAGGATTTTTAAGTCGGTTAATCCACAGTAACGAACTATGGTCCGTTAAAACTTTAAATCGGGTTCCTTCAATATATGGACGAAATTTCTCTAACAAGAATATCAAACTTAAAAGCTCTCTTTCAGTCACACTGTAATTTCTTTCAGCCCTGGACAGTGATCTAGAAGCATACGCAATCACTCTTTCCTCATTATCTATTTCTTGATAAATAAACCCACCTATACCAACATCGCTTGCATCGCAGCCTATAATGAAAGGTTTCGAAAAATCTGGTGGTGCTAAAATCGGCGCTTCTATCAATAAGGTTTTAATTTTGAGAAAAGCTTCTTCTGCTTCTTGGGTCCATTCAGTTTTCTGCTTTTTCTTCTTGCCTTTCAACAATGAATTAATGGGCGACATTAAAGAGGAGTAGTCATGAATAAATCGACGATACCAAGAGCATAAACCTATGAAACGTTTGATTTCGGTAGCTGTTTTGGGACGGGGATAATTTACCATGGACTGGACTTTAGACGGGTCCGTTCTCAAGCCTTGCTTATCTACAATGAATCCTAAATATTTAAGC
This sequence comes from Lochmaea capreae, assembly GCA_949126875.1. Classification (NCBI taxonomy): domain Eukaryota; kingdom Metazoa; phylum Arthropoda; class Insecta; order Coleoptera; family Chrysomelidae; genus Lochmaea; species Lochmaea capreae. The sequence continues at coordinate 21,322,817 of OX421408.1, forward strand.
GAAGTCTTGAAAAAATCACATTTTTTTAAATTAACTGTGAGGTTAGCTTCTAGAAGAATTTTCCTAACTTCATTCAAAAGATTCACATGTTCCTCAAAAGTAGAAGAAGTAACAATAATATCATCAAGATACGTAAAAATATGTGGTTCATACTTAGGGCCAAACAAAGCATCAACTAATCTTTGTTGTGTTTGAGCACTATTACAAAGACCAAAAGGGACAACCTGAAATTCATATAATCCTCTACCGGGTACACTGAATGCTGTTTTCTCTTTAGATGACTCGGCTAAAGGAATTTGCCAAAACGCGTTTCTCAGATCTATACTTGAAATGAATTTAGCATCACGTAGCATAGAAAGAATCCTATCAATCCTGGGTAAGGGATAGCTATCATGTTTAGTTATTTCATTAAGTTTCCTACCATCAAAACAGAATCTAAATTCTCCTGAACTTTTCTTAACTAATAGTACCGGACTATTCCAAGGACTTTTTGATTCTTTTACCACTCCCAACTCTATCATTTTATCAAGTTCGGAATTTAAATGTTTTAGCATATATGGGGACATTAAATATTGTCTCTCTTTAAACGGTTTCGCGTTTCCTGTATCAATAGACAACTCTAATTTATTTGTTCTGCCAAGTCTGAACTCACTACAAATGTCTCCAAACGATTCGATTACATTTTGCATTTTTGTCCGTTCTGGACCACTTAATTCATCCAAACTGAATAATTTAAAAACATTCGGTATATGTTCTGAACTATCAATATTGATTTCTACATTAGGTATGTCACTAGAAATTTTCCAAGTTCCTTCATCAAAATTTAACACTATTTTAAATGTCTTACAAAAATCACTTCCCAAAATTAAAGACTGAGGTAGGTTTGGAACTACTAACGTTGGAATAATCTTAATACAATTATTTATGGACACTGGGAGGTCCACAATGTCTTTCACCGATTGTTCAGTTCCATCTACTGTGGATATGGTTTTTGAATCAACAGGTACGATATCTAATTTCAATTTATTCAACAAGTAAATACCTCTATTGCCTATTACTGAAACATTTGCACCACTATCAAGCAATGCTACAATATTTGTACCTAATATTGAAATTGAGATGAACGGTCTGTTATCATCTGGTTTACTAATTAATAAAGGACATACTGAACTTTTTCTATAAAAATCTTTAACAGTTAATTTCCAATTATCCCAATCAGTTCTATCAAAATTACTAACAACTACTTTACTTGGGGAAGTTCTATGGCATGTCTGCCTAAAGGCGAGCGATTTAAATTCTTCAACATTATCGACTCTTGAAGATTTTGTTAGAGGTGCAGACGAGTCTAATCCCACCTCATTAACTAGTTTAAATTTCATTTTCTACAATTCTTTGACACTACATCTGGTAAACCACATTTAAAACAAAATGTTTTCTTTATACCTGATTTGCAGTATCTATGACTATGATTTAACTCACCACAACGCCAACATCTTAAGGGTTCTCTATTCTGGTTACTGAAATTGTGTTCCTGTTTGACAGGTTTAGCATTTTGATTACCTCTGTAATTGGAAGTCGAAACATTATTTCTATTGGCTCTAGAATTTTGACAAGAATTGTTAATGTTACTTGAAGCAGTTATATTAACACTACTTTTTCTAAATTGTACTTTATTTTTACTTTTATTTGTTGAATTAGATGTTCTGCTTGAACCTGAATCTGAATTTTCACCAATGCTGACGTTTGAGCTGAAATTGCTCTCCTGATCAGTTTCTACAAAAGTATTGACTATCTTTGATTCTGATTTAAATTTAGAAGTGGATGCTATACCTAAAATATCTGCTTCTTCTGATTTTTTGCAAAGTTTTGTTAGGATTTCAACCGAATCTATCTCGCTTAAGGCTAATCTTCTGCAGTACTCAGGTTGAAGTGCTGATTTTATGTACTTTATTTTAGTTTGTTCATTAATTTTGTTGCTTAAACGTGCGAAAAGTGTCTGCATACTAGCTATAAAGAGAACCACTGGCTCATGCTTGGCCTGTTTGTAACTCTTAATCTGATCCCAAACTTCATCATTATAATTTGATACTAAAAAATCTGATTTTAATTTACTAACAAGAGAATCCCAATTGTTAACTTGACTTTTAATGTTTCTAAACCAAAGAGTTGCTTTCTTTGTAAATAAATCACTAGCTGACCTAAATAATTCATCTTTACTAATTGATCTAGACTCTGAAATGTCTTCAATATCTTCTAAAAATGACAATACATTTTTTGATTCACCATCAAATTTAATACCTAACTTGTATATTTGAACTTGTTTTCTGATAGCCCCTGTAGGTGAAGTTATACCCTGCCCTGTACTATTCAAATTTACTAAAAGTTGATCTTTATTAGAGACTTTTTCATGTAAATCTGCTTCTATTACTAAAGTTGTGGCATACGATTCATTTTTAAATTCTGATATAGTATCAAATTCTGCCTCTGAATTATCTAATTTTATTCTATTTATTCTGCAAGTGACATGGTTTAACCTTGAACAGGCTCTTTTATAACTAGAATCTTCAGTAGTACCTTCAAAATCTGACACTAGGGTTTCAACTGAGCTTAAGGTTGATTCAATCTCAAGTTTTTCATTTACAAAATTATAATTAACATCTTCTAAACTTAATGGATCTATACTTCTTGATTTTTCTTTCTCTAATAACCTAAGCAGAATTTTTCGTTTACCCGAAACATCTTTATTTGTGACAATACCCCGTATTCTTAACTCATAATCCAATTCCTGGATAAGTAAATGATTCGGTTTAAAAGTGTAATCCATATTAAATAAATTAGTAATCACTGGACAAAAATGCAAATGATTTTCTTAAATAAATCTGAATATGTCTGAAGTCTGTTACTCACAAATCCTATCTTCAGAAAAAATGATACTACTAAATATGTATCAACTGCAACTGAAGTAAAATATTCACAAAAGTAACCTTAGTGTGTCAGTAAAATATCACCCCAAGGACATAAAATACCTACTAAGTACCAAGCAAGAATTTTCTCAAAAGTATCTTACTAAAACATCAACACAAAAGTATCTCAAGATACCTGGATGTTGCTATATACCTAATCTAAAAGTTAAGTAAAAACTGCAAAATTTTCTAAAATGCTCAATAAAATTTCCAAAAATGCTCAATAAAGTTTCCAAAAATTATATTACAAGGATGTTACTCAAGGGTAACCCTATAATTTCAAAACTATTTTGCAGAAGCACAATGTTGTACTAATATGCCAATATATTACTAAAATTTCCAACAACTTCTCAATCGTTTATACACAACTCTAAACCGAAGTTGCTATACCTAATTGAAATTTATCTTAATACTGAAATTTATTCTAAAGAACCTAATTAAATTTGACTTATAAGATCAATTTGATCTGTAATTATACTTGAAACTACCCAAGTATAACAAAGCTGCATCTATCGATTACCTATATTGTTCGTGTAAGCACCAAACTGTAACTGTGTGTACCAAAATTATATCCCAAAAACCTTAAATAACAAATATATTATTTCAAGAACTGAATCCAAAATACAATCCTATTTTAGCTTAAATCCACGTTGTTGGGCGCCATTTTGTGGCTGTATAAGTTTCTCGAAAGGCTAAATATCAGTAATTTTTAAACCCCGATTTATTCCCCAAAATATACCAGATTTTTATTGAGAAACTTACCACTTTTGCGAACGGCAGCTGTTCGTCGGTAGAGCAGGTGAGTAAGTTAGGATATCCTCAAAATTATATATAGGATTGTAACCTTAAGAAAAAACCAAATGGACGCCACCTTTTCTTGGTTTAAAGTCGTAGAAAAGGAGACGACTTACTAGCGGAGTTACTTGAAGTTCACAGTTTGGTAACCAAGACTTACACAGCTCAATAATACTCAGGAATCGTTAGATAGCTTGTATTACAATAGTAAATAATGTATAAGTTAGTAAATATGAATATATAAAAATTTTAAATAAGATACATAATGTGAAAAATGGGACAATTACAATAAGAACATTTAAGTTTTTACTCTGATCGTGATTATAACCCTTCTGCCGACTGAGGGCCTAATACTAGGGTACAAAATTAAGCCTTGCCTATGGTGAAGCCATAGACAAGGGATGTGAAAACTAGATAGTCCAAATTAAGACTCCAAAGTAAGTTTCTGAAGTACAGAGATGTTTACACTCCACAGTATTTGTGAATAACAGGCCTCAAACCAAATATCTAAATTCAATGTGAAATCTCCCGATGGAGCATTGACATGTGTTAAACAAGCAACCACACTAAGAAATAAATTAGCTCACCGAGCTAGTTAACATATATTTATCTGTCAAAAAACTTGCTGACACTGGAACTGTGATCCCGGCTTGTTAAAGCGGGATGGTTATCACGTAGGACTGGATGAATCTTTAACACCAAGAATGCTTCTCATATAATCATAGTAATTTCGGAGACCAGAAATTTACAGTGGTTTTAGCTACCACAAAAAGTTGTTAGCCAATATCGGCCCAATGAATTTACTTATACTAGGGTCTTCAGCCTACCCAGTTTTCCCTATAATTGAAAACAAACACTCGAGTTAGTTCAGACTGGCTTAAATCGAACAAGTTTTCTTAAAAGTCTTAGAATTTTCTTACCTATAATTAGGGATCCTACTGTTATCACCGTCAAGAGTAAAATGGCCGTTTCTGTCTTTCTGACAATGCTACCGACAGCGACTACAGCAAAACTCTCACACAAGAGTTTGTAAGACGATTTCTTTATCAAATTTTTGACGGTTCCACCTCCGGTAAGTAGGTGGCGCGGCTAGTACTACTTAAATATTTTAATTAATTTGGAATACTACTCGATATGAGAGTTCCAACGAAATCAGTAAAATATTAATGCTACACCCTAGAGCAAGGAGATATTTCACTAAAACACGTTAATATGCATCGAGAGTAAGCTTCCTGAACATATTTTATACCGACAGTCGTTTGCTAAATCAATGAAAAATGATATTTTTTGAAATCCCAATTTTGCGTAATACCACCCTGCTATCCCCTAGAGCAAGGAGAAATTTCACTAAAACACGTTATTATGCATCGAAAGTAAGCTGCCTGAACATATTTCATCTTGACAGTCGTTTGCTAAATCAATGAAAAATGATATTTTTTGAATTCCCAATTTTGCGTAATACCACCCTGCTATCCCCTAGAGCAAGGAGATATTTTACTAAAACACGTTAATGTGCATCGAAAGTAAGCTGCCTGAATATATTCCATCTTGACAGTCGTTTGCTAAATCAATGAAAAATGATATTTTTTGAAATCCCAATTTTGAGTAATACCACCCTGCTATCCACTAGAGAAAGGAGATATTCCACTAAAACACGTTAATATGCATCGAAAGTAAGCTGCCTGAACATTTTTCATCTTGACAGTCGTTTGCTAAATCAATTAAAAATGATTTTTTTTGAATTCCCAATTTTGCGTGATACCACCCTGCTATCTCCTAGAGCAAGGAGTTATTTCACTGAAACACGTTAATATGCATCGAAAGTAAGCTGCCTGAACATATTTCATCTTGACAGTCGTTTGCTAAATCAAAGAAAAATGATTTTTTTTTGAATTCCCAATTTTGCGTGATACCACACTGCTATCTCCTAGAGCAAGGAGTTATTTTCCTGAAACATGTTATTATACAACGAAAGTAAGCAGCCTGAACATATTTCATCTTGACAGTCGTTTGCTAAATCAATGAAAAATGATATTTTTTGAAATCCCAATTTTGCGTAATACCACCCTGCTATTCCCTAGAACAAGGAGAAGTTTCACTAAAACACGTTAATATGCATCGAGAGTAAGCTTCCTGAACATATTTCATCTTGACAGTCGTTTGCTAAATCAATGAAAAATGATATTTTTTGAAATCCCAATTTCGCGTAATACCACCCTGCTATCTCCTAGAGTAAGGAGTTATTTCACTGAAACACGTTATTATACATCGAAAGTAAGCAGCCTGAACATATTTCATCTCGACAGTGGTTTGCTAAATCAATGAAAAATCATATTTTTTAAATTTCCTATTTTGCGTAATACTAACCTGCTATCCTCTAGAGCAAGGAATTATTTCACTAAGACACGTTAATATGCATCGAAAGTGAGCTTCCTGAGCATATTTCATCTTGACAGTAGTTTGCTAAATCAATGAAAAATGATATTTTTTGAATTCCCAATTTTGCGTGATACCACCCTGCTATCTCCTAGAGCAAGGAGTTATTTCACTGAAACACGTTATTATACATCGAAAGTAAGCAGCCCGAACATATTTCATCTTGACAGTCGTTTGCTAAATCAATGAAAAATGATATTTTTTAAATTTTCTATTTTGCGTAATACTAACCTGCTATCCTCTAGAGCAAGAAATTATTTCACTAAAACACGTTAATATGCATCGAAAGTGAGCTTCCTGAACATATTTCATCTCGACAGTCGTTTGCTAAATCAATGAAAAATGATATTTTTTGAATTCCCAATTTTGCGTGATACCACCCTGCTATCTCCTAGAGCAAGGAGTTATTTCACTGAAACACGTTATTATACATCGAAAGTAAGCAGCCTGAACATATTTCATCTTGACAGTCGTTTGCTAAATCAAAAAAAATGATTTTTTTTGAATTCCTAATTTTGCGTGATACCACACTGCTATCTTCTAGAGCAAGGAGTTATTCCACTGAAACACGTTATTATACATCGAAAGTAAGCAGCCTGAACATATTTCATCTTGACAGTCGTTTGCTAAATCAATGGGAAATGATATTTTTTGAAATCCCAATTTTGCGTAATACCACCCTGCTATTCCCTAGAGCAAAAAGATATTTCACTAAAACACGTTAATATGCATCGAGAGTAAGCTTCCTGAACATATTTCATACCGACAGTCGTTTGCTAAATCAATGAAAAATGATATTTTTTAAATTTCCTATTTTGCGTAATACTAACCTGCTATCCTCTAGAGCAAGGAATTATTTCACTAAAACACGTTAATATGCATCGAAAGTAAGCTTCCTGAACATATTTCATCTTGACAGTCGTTTGCTAAATCAATGAAAAATGATATTTTTTGAATTCCCAATTTTGCGTGATACCACCCTGCTATCTCCTAGAGCAAGGAGTTATTTCAATGAAACACGTTATTATACATCGAAAGTAAGCAGCCTGAACATATTTCATACCGACAGTCGTTTGCTAAATCAATGAAAAATGATATTTTTTGAAATCCCAATTTTGCGTAATACCACCCTGCTATCCCCTAGAGCAAGGAGAAATTTCACTAAAACACGTTATTATGCATCGAAAGTAAGCTGCCTGAACATATTTCATCTTGACAGTCGTTTGCTAAATCAATGAAAAATGATATTTTTTTAAATCCCAATTTTGAGTAATACCACCCTGCTATCCACTAGAGAAAGGAGATATTCCACTAAAACACGTTAATATGCATCGAAAGTAAGCTGCCTGAACATTTTTCATCTTGACAGTCGTTTGCTAAATCAATAAAAAATGATTTTTTTTGAATTCCCCATTTTGCGTGATACCACCCTGCTATCTCCTAGAGCAAGGAGTTATTTCACTGAAACACGTTATTATACATCGAAAGTAAGCAGCCCGAACATATTTTATCTTGACAGTCGTTTGCTAAATCAAAAAAAATGATTTTTTTTGAATTCCTAATTTTGCGTGATACCACACTGCTATCTTCTAGAGCAAGGAGTTATTCCACTGAAACACGTTATAATACATCGAAAGTAAGCAGCCTGAACATATTTCATCTTGACAGTCGTTTGCTAAATCAATGGAAAATGATATTTTTTGAAATCCCAATTTTGCGTAATACCACCCTGCTATTCCCTAGAGCAAAAAGATATTTCACTAAAACACGTTAATATGCATCGAGAGTAAGCTTCCTGAACATATTTCATACCGACAGTCGTTTGCTAAATCAATGAAAAATGATATTTTTTAAATTTCCTATTTTGTGTAATACTAACCTGCTATCCTCTAGAGCAAGGAATTATTTCACTAAAACACGTTGATATGCATCGAAAGTGAGCTTCCTGAACATATTTCATCTTGACAGTCGTTTGCTAAATCAATGAAAAATGATATTTTTTGAATTCCCAATTTTGCGTGATACCACCCTGCTATCTCCTAGAGCAAGGAGTTATTTCACTGAAACACGTTATTATACATCGAAAGTAAGCAGCCTGAACATATTTCATCTCGACAGTGGTTTGCTAAATCAATGAAAAATCATATTTTTTAAATTTCCTATTTTGCGTAATACTAACCTGCTATCCTCTAGAGCAAGGAATTATTTCACTAAGACACGTTAATATGCATCGAAAGTGAGCTTCCTGAGCATATTTCATCTTGACAGTCGTTTGCTAAATCAATGAAAAATGATATTTTTTTAAATCCCAATTTTGAGTAATACCACCCTGCTATCCACTAGAGAAAGGAGATATTCCACTAAAACACGTTAATATGCATCGAAAGTAAGCTGCCTGAACATTTTTCATCTTGACAGTCGTTTGCTAAATCAATAAAAAATGATTTTTTTTGAATTCCCCATTTTGCGTGATACCACCCTGCTATCTCCTAGAGCAAGGAGTTATTTCACTGAAACACGTTATTATACATCGAAAGTAAGCAGCCCGAACATATTTTATCTTGACAGTCGTTTGCTAAATCAATGAAAAATGATATTTTTTAAATTTTCTATTTTGCGTAATACTAACCTGCTATCCTCTAGAGCAAGGAATTATTTCACTAAAACTCGTTAATATGCATCGAAAGTGAGCTTCCTGAACATATTTCATCTTGACAGTCGTTTGCTAAATCAATGAAAAATGATATTTTTTGAATTCCCAATTTTGCGTGATACCACCCTGCTATCTCCTAGAGCGAGGAGTTATTTCACTGAAACACGTTATTATACATCGAAAGTAAGCAGCCTGAACATATTTCATCTTGACAGTCGTTTGCTAAATCAAAAAAAATGATTTTTTTTGAATTCCTAATTTTGCGTGATACCACACTGCTATCTTCTAGAGCAAGAAGTTATTCCACTGAAACACGTTATCATACATCGAAAGTAAGCAGCCTGAACATATTTCATCTTGACAGTCGTTTGCTAAATCAATGGGAAATGATATTTTTTGAAATCCCAATTTTGCGTAATACCACCCTGCTATTCCCTAGAGCAAAAAGATATTTCACTAAAACACCTTAATATGCATCGAGAGTAAGCTTCCTGAACATATTTCATACCGACAGTCGTTTGCTAAATCAATGAAAAATGATATTTTTTAAATTTCCTATTTTGCGTAATACTAACCTGCTATCCTCTAGAGCAAGGAATTATTTCACTAAAACACGTTAATATGCATCGAAAGTGAGCTTCCTGAACATATTTCATCTTGACAGTCGTTTGCTAAATCAATGAAAAATGATATTTTTTGAATTCCCAATTTTGCGTGATACCACCCTGCTATCTCCTAGAGCAAGGAGTTATTTCAATGAAACACGTTAGTATACATCGAAGGTAAGCAGCCTGAACATATTTCATACCGACAGTCGTTTGCTAAATCAATGAAAAATGATATTTTTTGAAATCCCAATTTTGCGTAATACCACCCTGCTATCCACTAGAGAAAGGAGATATTCCACTAAAACACGTTAATATGCATCGAAAGTAAGCTGCCTGAACATTTTTCATCTTGACAGTCGTTTGCTAAATCAATTAAAAATGATTTTTTTTGAATTCCCAATTTTGCGTGATACCACCCTGCTATCTCCTAGAGCAAGGAGTTATTTCACTGAAACACGTTAATATGCATCGAAAGTAAGCTGCCTGAACATATTTCATCTTGACAGTCGTTTGCTAAATCAAAGAAAAATGATTTTTTTTTGAATTCCCAATTTTGCGTGATACCACACTGCTATCTCCTAGAGCAAGGAGTTATTTTCCTGAAACATGTTATTATACAACGAAAGTAAGCAGCCTGAACATATTTCATCTTGACAGTCGTTTGCTAAATCAATGAAAAATGATATTTTTTGAAATCCCAATTTTGCGTAATACCACCCTGCTATTCCCTAGAACAAGGAGAAGTTTCACTAAAACACGTTAATATGCATCGAGAGTAAGCTTCCTGAACATATTTCATCTTGACAGTCGTTTGCTAAATCAATGAAAAATGATATTTTTTGAAATCCCAATTTCGCGTAATACCACCCTGCTATCTCCTAGAGTAAGGAGTTATTTCACTGAAACACGTTATTATACATCGAAAGTAAGCAGCCTGAACATATTTCATCTCGACAGTGGTTTGCTAAATCAATGAAAAATCATATTTTTTAAATTTCCTATTTTGCGTAATACTAACCTGCTATCCTCTAGAGCAAGGAATTATTTCACTAAGACACGTTAATATGCATCGAAAGTGAGCTTCCTGAGCATATTTCATCTTGACAGTAGTTTGCTAAATCAATGAAAAATGATATTTTTTGAATTCCCAATTTTGCGTGATACCACCCTGCTATCTCCTAGAGCAAGGAGTTATTTCACTGAAACACGTTATTATACATCGAAAGTAAGCAGCCCGAACATATTTCATCTTGACAGTCGTTTGCTAAATCAATGAAAAATGATATTTTTTAAATTTTCTATTTTGCGTAATACTAACCTGCTATCCTCTAGAGCAAGAAATTATTTCACTAAAACACGTTAATATGCATCGAAAGTGAGCTTCCTGAACATATTTCATCTCGACAGTCGTTTGCTAAATCAATGAAAAATGATATTTTTTGAATTCCCAATTTTGCGTGATACCACCCTGCTATCTCCTAGAGCAAGGAGTTATTTCACTGAAACACGTTATTATACATCGAAAGTAAGCAGCCTGAACATATTTCATCTTGACAGTCGTTTGCTAAATCAAAAAAAATGATTTTTTTTGAATTCCTAATTTTGCGTGATACCACACTGCTATCTTCTAGAGCAAGGAGTTATTCCACTGAAACACGTTATTATACATCGAAAGTAAGCAGCCTGAACATATTTTATCTTGACAGTCGTTTGCTAAATCAATGAAAAATGATTTTTTTTGAATTCCTAATTTTGCGTGATACCACACTGCTATCTTCTAGAGCAAGGAGTTATTCCACTGAAACACGTTATTATACATCGAAAGTAAGCAGCCTGAACATATTTCATCTTGACAGTCGTTTGCTAAATCAATGGAAAATGATATTTTTTGAAATCCCAATTTTGCGTAATACCACCCTGCTATTCCCTAGAGCAAAAAGATATTTCACTAAAACACGTTAATATGCATCGAGAGTAAGCTTCCTGAACATATTTCATACCGACAGTCGTTTGCTAAATCAATGAAAAATGATATTTTTTGAAATCCCAATTTTGCGTAATACCACCCTGCTATCCCCTAGAGCAAGGAGAAATTTCACTAAAACACGTTATTATGCATCGAAAGTAAGCTGCCTGAACATATTTCATCTTGACAGTCGTTTGCTAAATCAATGAAAAATGATATTTTTTTAAATCCCAATTTTGAGTAATACCACCCTGCTATCCACTAGAGAAAGGAGATATTCCACTAAAACACGTTAATATGCATCGAAAGTAAGCTGCCTGAACATTTTTCATCTTGACAGTCGTTTGCTAAATCAATAAAAAATGATTTTTTTTTAATTCCCCATTTTGCGTGATACCACCCTGCTATCTCCTAGAGCAAGGAGTTATTTCACTGAAACACGTTATTATACATCGAAAGTAAGCAGCCTGAACATATTTCATCTTGACAGTCGTTTGCTAAATCAAAAAAAATGATTTTTTTTGAATTCCTAATTTTGCGTGATACCACACTGCTATCTTCTAGAGCAAGGAGTTATTCCACTGAAACACGTTATTATACATCGAAAGTAAGCAGCCTGAACATATTTCATCTTGACAGTCGTTTGCTAAATCAATGGAAAATGATATTTTTTGAAATCCCAATTTTGCGTAATACCACCCTGCTATTCCCTAGAGCAAAAAGATATTTCACTAAAACACGTTAATATGCATCGAGAGTAAGCTTCCTGAACATATTTCATACCGACAGTCGTTTGCTAAATCAATGAAAAATGATATTTTTTAAATTTCCTATTTTGCGTAATACTAACCTGCTATCCTCTAGAGCAAGGAATTATTTCACTAAAACACGTTAATATGCATCGAAAGTAAGCTGCCTGAACATTTTTCATCTTGACAGTCGTTTGCTAAATCAATAAAAAATGATTTTTTTTGAATTCCCCATTTTGCGTGATACCACCCTGCTATCTCCTAGAGCAAGGAGTTATTTCACTGAAACACGTTATTATACATCGAAAGTAAGCAGCCTGAACATATTTCATCTTGACAGTCGTTTGCTAAATCAAAAAAAATGATTTTTTTTGAATTCCTAATTTTGCGTGATACCACACTGCTATCTTCTAGAGCAAGGAGTTATTCCACTGAAACACGTTATTATACATCGAAAGTAAGCAGCCTGAACATATTTCATCTTGACAGTCGTTTGCTAAATCAATGAAAAATGATATTTTTTGAATTCCCAATTTTGCGTGATACCACCCTGCTATCTCCTAGAGCAAGGAGTTATTTCACTGAAACACGTTATTATACATCGAAAGTAAGCAGCCTGAACATATTTCATCTCGACAGTGGTTTGCTAAATCAATGAAAAATCATATTTTTTAAATTTCCTATTTTGCGTAATACTAACCTGCTATCCTCTAGAGCAAGGAATTATTTCACTAAGACACGTTAATATGCATCGAAAGTGAGCTTCCTGAGCATATTTCATCTTGACAGTCGTTTGCTAAATCAATGAAAAATGATATTTTTTGAATTCCCAATTTTGCGTGATACCACCCTGCTATCTCCTAGAGCAAGGAGTTATTTCACTGAAACACGTTATTATACATCGAAAGTAAGCAGCCCGAACATATTTCATCTTGACAGTCGTTTGCTAAATCAATGGAAAATGATATTTTTTAAATTTTCTGTTTTGCGTAATACTAACCTGCTATCCTCTAGAGCAAGGAATTATTTCAAAAAAACTCGTTAATATGCATCGAAAGTGAGCTTCCTGAACATATTTCATCTTGACAGTCGTTTGCTAAATCAATGAAAAATGATATTTTTTGAATTCCCAATTTTGCGTGATACCACCCTGCTATCTCCTAGAGCAAGGAGTTATTTCACTGAAACACGTTATTATACATCGAAAGTAAGCAGCCTGAACATATTTCATCTTGACAGTCGTTTGCTAAATCAAAAAAAATGATTTTTTTTGAATTCCCAATTTTTCGTGATACCACACTGCTATCTCCTAGAGCAAGGAGTTATTTCACTGAAACACGTTATTATACATCGAAAGTAAGCAGCCTGAACATATTTCATCTTGACAGTCGTTTGCTAAATCAATGGAAAATGATATTTTTTGAAATCCCAATTTTGCGTAATACCACCCTGCTATTCCCTAGAGCAAGGAGATATTTCACTAAAACACGTTAATATGCATCGAGAGTAAGCTTCCTGAACATATTTCATACCGACAGTCGTTTGCTAAATTAATGAAAAATGATATTTTTTGAAATCCCAATTTTGCGTAATACCACCCTGCTATCCCCTAGAGCAAGGAGAAATTTCACTAAAACACGTTATTATGCATCGAAAGTAAGCTGCCTGAACATATTTCATCTTGACAGTCGTTTGCTAAATCAATGAAAAATGATATTTTTTTAAATCCCAATTTTGAGTAATACCACCCTGCTATCCACTAGAGAAAGGAGATATTCCACTAAAACACGTTAATATGCATCGAAAGTAAGCTGCCTGAACATTTTTCATCTTGACAGTCGTTTGCTAAATCAATAAAAAATGATTTTTTTTGAATTCCCCATTTTGCGTGATACCACCCTGCTATCTCCTAGAGCAAGGAGTTATTTCACTGAAACACGTTATTATACATCGAAAGTAAGCAGCCCGAACATATTTTATCTTGACAGTCGTTTGCTAAATCAATGAAAAATGATATTTTTTAAATTTTCTATTTTGCGTAATACTAACCTGCTATCCTCTAGAGCAAGGAATTATTTCACTAAAACTCGTTAATATGCATCGAAAGTGAGCTTCCTGAACATATTTCATCTTGACAGTCGTTTGCTAAATCAATGAAAAATGATATTTTTTGAATTCCCAATTTTGCGTGATACCACCCTGCTATCTCCTAGAGCGAGGAGTTATTTCACTGAAACACGTTATTATACATCGAAAGTAAGCAGCCTGAACATATTTCATCTTGACAGTCGTTTGCTAAATCAAAAAAAATGATTTTTTTTGAATTCCTAATTTTGCGTGATACCACACTGCTATCTTCTAGAGCAAGAAGTTATTCCACTGAAACACGTTATCATACATCGAAAGTAAGCAGCCTGAACATATTTCATCTTGACAGTCGTTTGCTAAATCAATGGGAAATGATATTTTTTGAAATCCCAATTTTGCGTAATACCACCCTGCTATTCCCTAGAGCAAAAAGATATTTCACTAAAACACCTTAATATGCATCGAGAGTAAGCTTCCTGAACATATTTCATACCGACAGTCGTTTGCTAAATCAATGAAAAATGATATTTTTTAAATTTCCTATTTTGCGTAATACTAACCTGCTATCCTCTAGAGCAAGGAATTATTTCACTAAAACACGTTAATATGCATCGAAAGTGAGCTTCCTGAACATATTTCATCTTGACAGTCGTTTGCTAAATCAATGAAAAATGATATTTTTTGAATTCCCAATTTTGCGTGATACCACCCTGCTATCTCCTAGAGCAAGGAGTTATTTCAATGAAACACGTTAGTATACATCGAAGGTAAGCAGCCTGAACATATTTCATACCGACAGTCGTTTGCTAAATCAATGAAAAATGATATTTTTTGAAATCCCAATTTTGCGTAATACCACCCTGCTATCCCCTAGAGCAAGGAGAAATTTCACTAAAACACGTTATTATGCATCGAAAGTAAGCTGCCTGAACATATTTCATCTTGACAGTCGTTTGCTAAATCGATGAAAAATTATATTTTTTTAAATCCCAATTTTGAGTAATACCACCCTGCTATCCACTAGAGAAAGGAGATATTCCACTAAAACACGTTAATATGCATCGAAAGTAAGCTGCCTGAACATTTTTCATCTTGACAGTCGTTTGCTAAATCAATAAAAAATGATTTTTTTTGAATTCCCCATTTTGCGTGATACCACCCTGCTATCTCCTAGAGCAAGGAGTTATTTCACTGAAACACGTTATTATACATCGAAAGTAAGCAGCCTGAACATATTTCATCTTGACAGTCGTTTGCTAAATCAAAAAAAATGATTTTTTTTGAATTCCTAATTTTGCGTGATACCACACTGCTATCTTCTAGAGCAAGGAGTTATTCCACTGAAACACGTTATTATACATCGAAAGTAAGCAGCCTGAACATATTTCATCTTGACCGTCGTTTGCTAAATCAATGGAAAATGATATTTTTTTAAATCCCAATTTTGCGTAATACCACCCTGCTATTCCCTAGAGCAAAAAGATATTTCACTAAAACACGTTAATATGCATCGAGAGTAAGCTTCCTGAACATATTTCATACCGACAGTCGTTTGCTAAATCAATGAAAAATGATATTTTTTAAATTTCCTATTTTGCGTAATACTAACCTGCTATCCTCTAGAGCAAGGAATTATTTCACTAAAACACGTTAATATGCATCGAAAGTGAGCTTCCTGAACATATTTCATCTCGACAGTCGTTTGCTAAATCAATGAAAAATGATATTTTTTTAAATCCCAATTTTGAGTAATACCACCCTGCTATCCACTAGAGAAAGGAGATATTCCACTAAAACACGTTAATATGCATCGAAAGTAAGCTGCCTGAACATTTTTCATCTTGACAGTCGTTTGCTAAATCAATAAAAAATGATTTTTTTTAGAATTCCCCATTTTGCGTGATACCACCCTGCTATCTCCTAGAGCAAGGAGTTATTTCACTGAAACACGTTATTATACATCGAAAGTAAGCAGCCCGAACATATTTCATCTTGACAGTCGTTTGCTAAATCAATGAAAAATGATATTTTTCAAATTTTCTATTTTGCGTAATACTAACCTGCTATCCTCTAGAGCAAGGAATTATTTCACTAAAACTCGTTAATATGCATCGAAAGTGAGCTTCCTGAACATATTTCATCTTGACAGTCGTTTGCTAAATCAATGAAAAATGATATTTTTTGAATTCCCAATTTTGCGTGATACCACCCTGCTATCTCCTAGAGCAAGGAGTTATTTCACTGAAACACGTTATTATACATCGAAAGTAAGCAGCCTGAACATATTTCATCTTGACAGTTGTTTGCTAAATCAAAAAAAATGATTTTTTTTGAATTCCTAATTTTGCGTGATACCACACTGCTATCTTCTAGAGCAAGGAGTTATTCCACTGAAACACGTTATTATACATCGAAAGTAAGCAGCCTGAACATATTTCATCTTGACAGTCGTTTGCTAAATCAATGGAAAATGATATTTTTTTTTAAATCCCAATTTTGCGTAATACCACCCTGCTATTCCCTAGAGCAAAAAGATATTTCACTAAAACACGTTAATATGCATCGAGAGTAAGCTTCCTGAACATATTTCATACCGACAGTCGTTTGCTAAATCAATGAAAAATGATATTTTTTAAATTTCCTATTTTGCGTAATACTAACCTGCTATCCTCTAGAGCAAGGAATTATTTCACTAAAACACGTTAATATGCATCGAAAGTGAGCTTCCTGAACATATTTCATCTCGACAGTCGTTTGCTAAATCAATGAAAAATGATATTTTTTGAATTCCCAATTTTGCGTGATACCACCCTGCTATCTCCTAGAGCAAGGAATTATTTCACTAAAACACGTTAATATGCATCGAAAGTGAGCTTCCTGAACATATTTCATCTTGACAGTCGTTTGCTAAATCAATAAAAAATGATATTTTTTGAATTCCCAATTTTGCGTAATACTACCCTGCTATCCCCTAGAGCAAGTTACTAAAACACGTTAATGTGCATCGAAAGTAAGCTGCCTGAATATATTTCATCTTGACAGTCGTTTGCTGAATCAATGAAAAATGATATTTTTTGAATTCCCAATTTTGCGTGATACCACCCTGCTATCTCCTAGAGCAAGGAGTTATTTCACTGAAACACGTTATTATACATCGAAAGTAAGCAGCCTGAACATATTTCATCTTGACAGTCGTTTGCTAAATCAATGGAAAATGATATTTTTTGAAATCCCAATTTTGCGTGATACCACACTGCTATCTCCTAGAGCAAGGAGTTATTTCACTGAAACACGTTATTATACATCGAAAGTAAGCAGCCTGAACATATTTCATCTTGACAGTCGTTTGCTAAATCAATGGAAAATGATATTTTTTGAAATCCCAATTTTGCGTAATACCACCCTGCTATTCCCTAGAACAAGGAGATATTTCACTAAAACACGTTAATATGCATCGAGAGTAAGCTTCCTGAACATATTTCATACCGACAGTCGTTTGCTAAATTAATGAAAAATGATATTTTTTGAAATCCCAATTTTGCGTAATACCACCCTGCTATCCCCTAGAGCAAGGAGAAATTTCACTAAAACACGTTATTATGCATCGAAAGTAAGCTGCCTGAACATATTTCATCTTGACAGTCGTTTGCTAAATCAATGAAAAATGATATTTTTTTAAATCCCAATTTTGAGTAATACCACCCTGCTATCCACTAGAGAAAGGAGATATTCCACTAAAACACGTTAATATGCATCGAAAGTAAGCTGCCTGAACATTTTTCATCTTGAGAGTCGTTTGCTAAATCAATAAAAAATGATTTTTTTTGAATTCCCCATTTTGCGTGATACCACCCTGCTATCTCCTAGAGCAAGGAGTTATTTCACTGAAACACGTTATTATACATCGAAAGTGAGCAGCCCGAACATATATCATCTTGACAGTCGTTTGCTAAATCAATGAAAAATGATATTTTTTAAATTTTCTATTTTGCGTAATACTAACCTGCTATCCTCTAGAGCAAGGAATTATTTCACTAAAACTCGTTAATATGCATCGAAAGTGAGCTTCCTGAACATATTTCATCTTGACAGTCGTTTGCTAAATCAATGAAAAATGATATTTTTTGAATTCCCAATTTTGCGTGATACCACCCTGCTATCTCCTAGAGCAAGGAGTTATTTCACTGAAACACGTTATTATACATCGAAAGTAAGCAGCCTAAACATATTTCATACCGACAGTCGTTTGCTAAATCAATGAAAAATGATATTTTTTGAAATCCCAATTTTGCGTAATACCACCCTGCTATCCCCTAGAGCAAGGAGAAATTTCACTAAAACACGTTATTATGCATCGAAAGTAAGCTGCCTGAACATATTCCATCTTGACAGTCGTTTGCTAAATCAATGAAAAATGATATTTTTTTAAATCCCAATTTTGAGTAATACCACCCTGCTATCCACTAGAGAAAGGAGATATTCCACTAAAACACGTTAATATGCATCGAAAGTAAGCTGCCTGAACATTTTTCATCTTGACAGTCGTTTGCTAAATCAATAAAAAATGATTTTTTTTGAATTCCCCATTTTGCGTGATACCACCCTGCTATCTCCTAGAGCAAGGAGTTATTTCACTGAAACACGTTATTATACATCGAAAGTAAGCAGCCCGAACATATTTCATCTTGACAGTCGTTTGCTAAATCAATGAAAAATGATATTTTTTAAATTTTCTATTTTGCGTAATACTAACCTGCTATCCTCTAGAGCAAGGAATTATTCCACTAAAACTCGTTAATATGCATCGAAAGTGAGCTTCCTGAACATATTTCATCTTGACAGTCGTTTGCTAAATCAATGAAAAATGATATTTTTTGAATTCCCAATTTTGCGTGATACCACCCTGCTATCTCCTAGAGCAAGGAGTTATTTCACTGAAACACGTTATTATACATCGAAAGTAAGCAGCCTGAACAGATTTCATCTTGACAGTTGTTTGCTAAATCAAAAAAAATGATTTTTTTTGAATTCCTAATTTTGCGTGATACCACACTGCTATCTTCTAGAGCAAGGAGTTATTCCACTGAAACACGTTATTATACATCGAAAGTAAGCAGCCTGAACATATTTCATCTTGACAGTCGTTTGCTAAATCAATGGAAAATGATATTTTTTGAAATCCCAATTTTGCGTAATACCACCCTGCTATTCCCTAGAGCAAAAAGATATTTCACTAAAACACGTTAATATGCATCGAGAGTAAGCTTCCTGAACATATTTCATACCGACAGTCGTTTGCTAAATCAATGAAAAATGATATTTTTTAAATTTCCTATTTTGCGTAATACTAACCTGCTATCCTCTAGAGCAAGAAATTATTTCACTAAAACACGTTAATATGCATCGAAAGTGAGCTTCCTGAACATATTTCATCTCGACAGTCGTTTGCTAAATCAATGAAAAATGATATTTTTTGAATTCCCAATTTTGCGTGATACCACCCTGCTATCTCCTAGAGCAAGGAGTTATTTCAATGAAACACGTTATTATACATCGAAAGTAAGCAGCCTGAACATATTTCATCTTGACAGTCGTTTGCTAAATCAAAAAAAATGATTTTTTTTGAATTCCTAATTTTGCGTGATACCACACTGCTATCTTCTAGAGCAAGGAGTTATTCCACTGAAACACGTTATTATACATCGAAAGTAAGCAGCCTGAACATATTTCATCTTGACAGTCGTTTGCTAAATCAATAAAAAATGATATTTTTTGAATTCCCAATTTTGCGTAATACCACCCTGCTATCCCCTAGAGCAAGTTACTAAAACACGTTAATGTGCATCGAAAGTAAGCTGCCTGAATATATTTCATCTTGACAGTCGTTTGCTAAATCAATGAAAAATGATATTTTTTGAAATCCCAATTTTGAGTAATACCACCCTGCTATCCCCTAGAGCAAGGAGATATTTCACTAAAACACGTTAATATGCATCGAGAGTAAGCTTCCTGAACATATTTCATACCGACAGTCGTTTGCTAAATCAAGGAAAAATGATATTTTTTGAAATCCCAATTTTGCGTAATACCACCCTGCTATCCCCTAGAGCAAGGAGAAATTTCACTAAAACACGTTATTATGCATCGAAAGTAAGCTGCCTGAACATATTTCATCTTGACAGTCGTTTGCTAAATCAATAAAAAATGATATTTTTTGAATTCCCAATTTTGCGTAATACCACCCTGCTATCCCCTAGAGCAAGTTACTAAAACACGTTAATGTGCATCGAAAGTAAGCTGCCTGAATATATTTCATCTTGACAGTCGTTTGCTAAATCAATGAAAAATGATATTTTTTGAAATCCCAATTTTGAGTAATACCACCCTGCTATCCACTAGAGAAAGGAGATATTCCACTAAAACACGTTATGTAACGGCTACTCAGATAAAGAGCTGCTCAGGCGTGAGTTCCAACCAAACTGATATAAATTCAGGGAGTAGTCTTACCGGTTCGCGGGTAATACTACTTATTTAAATTATTAAAGTTATATTGAAATAAATGAATCTAATCAGTTAACAAATCAAAAGGTTAAGGAATTAAAGTAAAGTTAAGGTAAGTGGGCGCCACCCTTAATAATATTAGTTGACTTGTTTCAAATCAACACTCTCTATCACCAAACCTGGAAATGTTTGAAGGGAAGGAATATGAACTACGTTGTTAAATTTACAAGTTGTATAATGACTAGAAAAAAATATTTATCACAGTTGGGAAAAAAAATGATGAGTTTAACGAGTGCTCTTGTTAATAACGTTTATTAATGACGGTACTTTCCTGTCTTCTTCTGGCGTGTGATTGAGGTCCAGTGTATACTTGAGGTCCGGTGCATTCACATGAATGCACTTAGATAAAATTTTGGGAGAAACCTCACCAAATAAAATTTGAAGTTAATTACTATTCATTAAACATTTTTGTCACAGGAAAGAGACCAAATCTCTGCTTGCTTCTGTTTAAGTATTAAACATGAAATCATGTGAATGATAATGCACATACGTCGCATATCTCTATCAAGCTCATTTGCTTGGACTGGGAAACAAAAATTTAAATTCCGTAAGTGGATTCTTTATTCATTTTTGTTAAAGTTGAAATCAGAATAATTAATAGTAAACCGAAGTGACTATTTTCCTACAGACGGTATCGATTTGATCCGCAAATAAACTAAAATTTTGTCTTTCATCGACTATAGATTAATTCAACCTCGATACATTTCTCAGCGCTGGGCATGAGAAAGGACTGGCTACTCGCCACCCATACGATAGTTTAATAAATTTTAAATAAGAGGAGAGTGAACAAAATTAACGTTACACACCCTTACAACCAGGAAAAAAAAATTTTTTTTATTAAAAAAAAATTTTTTATAAATGAAAAAGAATTTCCACACAAAGAATTCATAAAAAGGAAACAGTAAGTCATAAAAGTGAAGAGGCAAAAAAAAAAATTTGGACGGTATATTTCATGAGGAAAGGAACCAGTACCAGGTACATACGAATCGTTAAGAGGATTTGTTATAACAGAAACTGATATACTGATAATCAGTGAATCAGTGAATTACTAAAGCTAAGGAACCCGAGATTTAAAAAACTAAACAAGAATTCTTACCTGATAGATCGATTGTATCGATTATCAGTCAGTAGGTAAATAAAAATTTAAGAGAACAAATATATTCAATAATAAAAAAAATAAACTACCGATATCATTGAATCAGTGAATAACAAAAAAAACAAATAAATTTTCACCTGATATCAATCAATAGGTAATAATAATATAAGCAATATAAGTTGTAGTTATAAGTTATAGTTATAAGTAATAAGTACTAATAATAAAATATTATATAACTAACTTACTAAGAACGAATTAATATTAATATAACGAATTAATATTAAGATAATATAATTAATATCTTGGCCCCAAAAAAAAATATGAGAAAATGAAAGGAAACAAAATTAAAAAAAACTTCCAAGTATCTTTGGTCCAAGAAGAAAATAAGAAATTAACGTAATGCTATATGATGATTCTTTTTTTCGAGCTCATACCAGGGAGGTTGTCAGTTAGCGCAGGTATAGCATTTGAAAAAAAACATCACATAAAGCAGCAGACAATTGACTAATAATAATTAATAACCATAGCCCAAAATGTTAAACCTCTTAACGATAAAAAAAAAATCCATCACTGATGTAAACAAGTTCTCAGATGAGAAGGAAAGAAAGCGAAACAAAAGAAATTTTTACCGATATAATTTAGGAACGAATCCAAGGAAGCTTTATATAACTCCCTAACAGAATACAACTGTTGAGACAAAAAAAAATTTATTATATTACACTACATAATATAATATCATGAACAAAAAAATACTAGCAACATTCTCGGCTCAACATGTGCCCCATCACAGCATCCCAGATCAAGAGATCAACCCCCACCTAATGAGAAGGACCTCGCGAGAGATGTTAAGTCACGTCGTGGTCTACAATCTCAGCTTCAGCAGAAATCTCAACCCAAAACACCATGACAACACGCATGAATCACCCAGAATGAAGAAGTTCATCGATAAGCCGAAACAAAAAATTTTTTTGAATTTTGGAGCTAGTTACTATAACCAGTCCAAGGAGGCTCGATATACCCCCTAACAGAGTATAGCCCCTGTCAGGCTGAAATTTGAGAGAGGTAAGAAATTTACAACGGTATTTCACAACAGTACTGTTGGAAAATCCTCAGAGCGATATGCGAGCCATGTTGGCACAGACGCAGTAGTCAATCCCCCAAGTAGATTCAACTAATGACAGCAGACCTCAGCCACCTCTGCCTCCCAGGCTGATTAACCCCCCGACGCTGAACCCTGGAACACATTCCAGACCGCTCTGAGTTCCTCCAACACCCACTATTCAGAAATCCAACAAAAAAAATTCAAAGGGAAGGGTATACAATAAAATATAGACAAAATGAATGTATGTCTATAAGTGAAATATCTAGATCAATCTTTCGGAATGATCATAGATAGAGATAGGTAATGAAAAAGTAGATACAAAAAAAAATTAGGTGGACAAGATATTAGGTAAGGTATTGAATGTAGATCAGCAAAAAAAAAATCTTTTTGTAATGTAAGTTGATATCCCGAGCATGTAGATAAAAATGTTTAAAACAAATAAAATACTGAAAAATTTTCAACATAGAGGTAATGAAAATTTTGAGATAATTAAGATAATTGAAATTTCAAACTTTCAAGATAATAAAATTTAAAGATAGTTAAGATAATATAAAAGATAATAACTTTCGATATCCCATGATATATCAGCAAATATTCAAAACTAATTGCAAAGTCAAATTGCTAATGGTCTTCCAAAAAAAAAAATTTATATACCCTTTCGGTATATAAATACAGACAAGACATCATCTGCCTGCAAAGATAAGATAAAGATAAGTACTATAAAATATAGTACAGTAGACAAGTTTCTTCCCTTGTCCACTTAGATACGATAAGATAAGATAATTTAGATAAGATAATGAAGATAAGATAATGAAGATTTAATATCACCCTTAATACTTAAGATATATGATGACAGTTTCTTCAAATCAAGAAGACCCAATATTTAATAACCTTAATGCTTGTGCACCATCATGTTTATTAAACTCAAATTAATTTGACTATGCACTTTAACTTTCCAAAATTATATTATTAATTGGATATTTAAGAATTTTCTAAAAATTCCCAACGTATTTTCTATTATAATTCTCAGATTAGAATTTTATCCTGCTAGGAGATATTTATTAACTTATTTATTGAACCTGGAACCTGAATGCTATTTTGCCAATCAATAGGAAAAAAAAAATCAAGTCATTATCACATTTATAGTCAGAGGAAAGGAAAATCTTTACGATAAAAGAGATAAAAAAATATTCGAGACACCAACACACATCACAAAAAAAAATTACAAATAGGAAAGATATATATATAGGGTTACGTTGTGGTTGAATCAGATTCATCGGTATCAGAACACTCATCATCAGACAAGATACCAGCTTTAAGGTCTTTAATGTGCCATCGACCAATGTTTTTTCCCGTTTCATCCTTTAATTCATACACTAAGGGAGAAATAACGCGATATACGGTACATTGTATATATTTTGGTGAAAATTTAGCGGAAATATATCTGGCTTTGTCCGATTTCGGGTAGTTCTTCTTCCAAACCCGATCACCTACGTAAAACCTTTGATCTCGTTTGCGCAAATTATAACGTTGACTACTCTGCCGATATGCTGTTTGCAAATTTTTTCTCACCACTTCGAACATTTTAGGCATTTCTTGTGTATCCTGAATTCGGTGGACTTTATCGGAAATGGTAACCTGATTATTTGCATTTTCTGCAATTATACCATAAAAATTTCCCGAGACAGGTACATTTCGAGCAAAGGTGAGGAAGGAAGGGGTGAAATCGGTAACTTCATGTTTCGACAGCCGAATTGCTTGAGCAATTTTATAGATCTCTTCATCCCACGTTCTATAATCTTCATAACTATAAGATCGTATAGCTGTGACAATGGATTTGTTTACGCGTTCAGTGTGATTAATTTGCGGATGAAAGTTAGCATTATACCAAATCTTTTGTACTGAATATTTGTCCATGAGGTTTTTGAACAAATGACTCGTGAACTGTTTACCATTATCGCAAGACACAATTTGAGGGATTCCAAAAATAAGAAAGACATGATTTTCTAAGAAATCAACTATAGAACGAGCGGTAGCCTGACGTAAGGGATGGACTAATACAAATTTCGTGAACCAGTCAACTACAACAAGTGCAAATTGATTACCTTTACGAGATCGGGGATATGGCCCTAAAAGATCACACGATATCAATTATTGAAAAGGGAAGTTAATGTTACGATATTTTCCCATTAATCCTGCTTGTGGCAAGTTGGATGGTTTATAAGATGCACATATTTTACAACGAGCAACATATTTATAAACTGATTTCCTAAGATTAGGCCAATAATAAATTTCAGAAATTCTCTCTAATGTTTTAAAAACTCCGAAGTGAGAAGAAGTAGGATTATCATGGAAATGATGTAAAATTTCACTTCGATTTTTTGTAGGGACAACAATTTTCCAATCGGAAACATTGCTAATTGGTCCAAATTTATTGAAAACATGTTTATATAATATGTTATTTTCAACTCTAAAACTTGGGTATTTTTCCGGAAAATCTTGAACATGAGAAATCATGTCATTATACCATTTATCGGGATGTAATGTAGATAAGTCTAAGATACTAACTTCAGGTATACGAGATAATGCATCTGCTACCACAGTTCCGGTAGATCTACGGTGAACGATAGAGAAATTGTATTGCGACAATTGCAATATCCATCTAGCTAAACGAGGAGAAGGTTTTTTCATATTATTTAACCACACCAGAGAAGAATGATCAGTAATTATGGTAAAATGACGACCTATAAGATAATATCTGAAATGATCAATCCCTAATAAAACTGCTAACAGTTCTTTTTTAGTAGTACTAAACTTCTTTTGACCCTTTGTTAGTTTCTTACTCATATAAGCTATGGGATGTTCGAGTCCATCTTCCAATTGAAAAAGAACACTTCCAACCCCCACATCACTAGCATCTGTCATAAGGAAGAAAGGTTTGGTGAAATCGGGACTACTTAAGATAGGAGCGGTAGTTAAGACAGTTTTCACCTTTTCGAAAGCCTGATTTGCCTGGGATGTCCAAGTAATAGATTGATGTTTCTTTCGCTCACTTAGAAGATCAGAAATTGGAGCAGATAAGGAAGAAAAATCTTTAAGAAACCGTCGATAATACGAAACCATTCCCAAGAATCTACGCACTTGAGTGGCAGTTTTTGGAACAGGGTACTCACAAATAGCAGAAACCTTTTCAGGATCGGTACGAAGACCATTTTCATCCACCACATAACCTAAATATCTAAGGGAAGAACGACAAAACTGACATTTATCTAAATTAACCGTCAAGCCGGCATCTCGCAGTTTCTCGAAAACCCTCTGAAGAATTTCCATATGTTTGTCAAAATCAGGAGTACAAATGATGATGTCATCAAGGTAATAAAAACAATACGGTTCCAAGGAAGGACCAATGACCAAATCGATTAAACGACACATGCTAGCAGGAGCAGAGACTAACCCAAAAGGAGTAGTGACATACTCGAATAAACCTTTACCTTTTACTGCAAAAGCTGTTTTCTCCCGAGATGATTTCTCCAACGGAATTTGATAAAATGCTTGCTTTAGGTCGATACTAGATATATAACGAGTATCTCGAAGTTGACTCAGTATAACTTCGATTGAAGGTAAGGGATAAGCATCTTTATTTAAAGTCACACTATTCAGTTTACGTCCATCAAAACACATTCTATATTTACCATCTCCCTTTTGAACCAACCAGATAGGGCAACAATATGGAGATTTACTTTCTTGAATTACACCTAATTCTAGCAAAGTATCTACTTCCTTTTCCAGGTAAGCCTGCATAGCCTGAGGTAAGGGATATTGGGTTTGTTTGAAAGGAGGAGAATTTCCGGTATCAATAAAATGCTCTATCAAATGAGTTGTGCCGATTTTATCTATACGGTATCTGACGAAATTGAATTATAAGATACGAAAATTTTAAAAAAAAATCGAGTACTGTTGATATTGACGATTGAGAAGATATTTATATATACGATACGTGAAGATATAAGATAAGAAAAAATATTATATAGATATAGATATAGATATTGTCAATAATAAAATGAAATATTGCAACTCAACTGTGAACGATATGATACGATAAGTAAACTATAAAAAGATAAATACTGTAATGAGTGAAAGATATTTACGATAATAAAAAGATAACTACTACTGTCCAAACTTCCAAGTTTCAAGATTTATTGATGAGAGAGACGATGTGTAAAACAGGCCCCACGTTCGGGTGCCAATTTGCAACGGCTACTCAGATAAAGAGCTGCTCAGGCGTGAGTTCCAACCAAACTAATATAAATTCAGGGAGTAGTCTTACCGGTTCGCGGGTAATACTACTTATTTAAATTATTGAAGTTATATTGAAATAAATGAATCTAATCAGTTAACAAATCAAAAGGTTAAGGAACTAAAGTAAAGTTAAGGTAAGTGGGCGCCACCCTGAATAATATTAGTTGACTTGTTTCAAATCAACACTCTCTATCAACAAACCTGGAAATGTTGGAAGGGAAGGAATATGAACTACGTTGTTAAATTTACAAGTTGTATAATGACTAGAAAAAAAATATTTATCACAGTTGGGAAAAAAAATGATGAGTTTAACGAGTGCTCTTGTTAATAACGTTTATTAATGACGGTACTTTCCTGTCTTCTTCTGGCGTGTGATTGAGGTCCAGTGTATACTTGAGGTCCGGTGTCTTATTGAGGTCCGGTGTCTTTTTCAAATACGGCCGTTCATTGCTCAGAGAACATAGTAGTAGTGTTGTTGTATATTTATTTATACATATATATATATATATAAATTAGGCAGGAGGAAAGTGCATTCACATGAATGCACTTAGATAAAATTTTGGGAGAAACCTCACCAAATAAAATTTGAAGTTAATTACTATTCATTAAACATTTTTGTCACAGGAAAGAGACCAAATCTCTGCTTGCTTCTGTTTAAGTATTAAACATGAAATCATGTGAATGATAATGCACATACGTCGCATATCTCTATCAAGCTCATTTGCTTGGACTGGGAAAATAATTTAAATTCCGTAAGTGGATTCTTTATTCATTTTTGTTAAAGTTGAAATCAGAATAATTAATAGTAAACCGAAGTGACTATTTTCCTACAGACGGTATCGATTTGATCCGCAAATAAACTAAAATTTTGTCTTTCATCGACTATAGATAAATTCAACCTCGATACATTTCTCAGCGCTGGGCATGAGGAAGGACTGGCTACTCGCCACCCATACGATAGTTTAATAAATTTTAAATAAGAGGAGAGTGAACAAAATTAACGTTACAGTTAATATGCATCGAAAGTAAGCTGCCTGAACATTTTTCATCTTGACAGTCGTTTGCTAAATCAATTAAAAATGATTTTTTTTGAATTCCCAATTTTGCGTGATACCACCCTGCTATCTCCTAGAGCAAGAAGTTATTTCACTGAAACACGTTATTATACATCGAAAGTAAGCAGCCCGAACATATTTCATCTTGACAGTCGTTTGCTAAATCAATGAAAAATGATATTTTTTAAATTTTCTATTTTGCGTAATACTAACCTGCTATCCTCTAGAGCAAGAAATTATTTCACTAAAACACGTTAATATGCATCGAAAGTAAGCTGCCTGAACATATTTCATCTTGACAGTCGTTTGCTAAATCAAAGAAAAATGATTTTTTTTTGAATTCCCAATTTTGCGTGATACCACCCTGCTATCTCCTAAAGCAAGGAGTTATTTCACTGAAACACGTTATTATACATCGGAAGTAAGCAGCCTGAACATATTTTATCTTGACAGTTGTTTGCTAAATCAATGAAAAATGATTTTTTTTTAATTCCCAATTTTGCGTGATACCACCCTGCTATCTCCTAGAGCAAGGAATTATTCCACTGAAACACGTTAATATGCATCGAAAGTAAGCTGCCTGAACATATTTCATCTTGTCAGTCGTTTGCTAAATCAATGAAAAATTATATTTTTTGAAATCCCAATTTTGCGTAATACCACCCTGCTATTCCCTGGAGCAAGGAGATATTCCACTGAAACACGTTAGTATGCATCGAGAGTAAGCTTCCTGAACATATTTCATCCCGACAGTCGGTTGCTAAATCAATGAAAAATTATATTTTTTTGAAATCCCAATTTTGCGTAATACCACCCTGCTATCCCCTAGAGCAAGGAGAAATTTCACTAAAACACGTTAATATGCATCGGAAGTAAGCTGCCTAAACATATTTCATCTTGACAGTCGTTTGCTAAATCAATGAAAAATGATATTTTTTTGAAATTCCAATTTTGCGTAATACCACCCTGCTATCCCCTAGAGCAAGGAATTATTTCACTAAAACACGTTAATATGCTTCGAAAGTAAGCTGTCTGAACATATTTCATCTTGACAGTCGTTTGCTAAATCAAAGAAAAATGATTTTTTTTTTAATTCCCAATTTTGCGTGATACCACCCTGCTATCTCCTAGAGCAAGGAGTTATTTCCCTGAAACACGTTATTATACAACGAAAGTAAGCAGCCTGAACATATTTCATTTTGACAGTCGTTTGCTAAATCAATGAAAAATGATATTTTTTGAAATCCCAATTTTGCGTAATACCACCCTGCTATCCCCTAGAGCAAGGAGAAATTTCACTAAAACACGTTAATATGCATCGAGAGTGAGCTTCCTGAACATGTTTCATCCCGAAAGTCGTTTGCTAAATCAATGAAAAATGATATTTTTTGAAATCCCAATTTCGCGTAATACCACCCTGCTATCTCCTAGAGTAAGGAAATATTTCACTGAAACACGTTATTATACATCGAAAGTAAGCAGCCTGAACATATTTCATCTCGACAGTCGTTTGCTAAATCAATGAAAAATCATATTTTTTGAATTTCCTATTTTGCGTAATACTAACCTGCTATCCTCTAGAGCAAGGAATTATTTCACTAAAACACGTTAATATGCATCGAAAGTGAGCTTCCTGAACATATTTCAATCCGACGGTCGTTTGCTAAATCAATGAAAAATGATATTTTTCGAAATCTCAATTTTGCGTGATACCACCCTGCTATCTCCTAGAGCAAGGAGTTATTTCACTGAAACACGTTATTATACATCAAAAGTAAGCTGCCTGAACATATTTCATCTTGACAGTCGTTTGCTAAATCAATAAAAAATGATTTTTTTTGAATTCCCAATTTTGCGTGATACCACCCTGCTATCTCCTAGAGCAAGGAGTTATTTCACTGAAACACGTTATTATACATCGAAAGTAAGCAGCCTGAACATATTTCATCTTGACAGTCGTTTGCTAAATCAAAAAAAAATGATTTTTTTTGAATTCCTAATTTTGCGTGGTACCACACTGCTATCTTCTAGAGCAAGGAGTTATTTCACTGAAACACGTTATTATACATCGAAAGTAAGCAGCCTGAACATATTTCATCTTGACAGTCGTTTGCTAAATCGATGAAAAATTATATTTTTTGAAATCCCAATTTTGCGTAATACCACCCTGCTATTCCCTAGAGCAAGGAGATATTTCACTAAAACACGTTAATATGCATCGGGAGTAAGCTTCCTGAACATATTTCATCCCGACAGTCGTTTGCTAAATCAATGAAAAATGATATTTTTTGAAATCCAAATTTTGCGTAATACCACCCTGCTATCCCCTAGAGCAAGGAGAAATTTCACTAAAACACGTTATTAAGCATCGAAAGTAAGCTGCCCGAACATATTTCATCTTGACAGTCGTTTGCTAAATCAATGAAAAATGATATTTTTTGAATTCCCAATTTTGCGTAATACCACCCTGCTTTCCCCTAGAGCAAGGAGATATTTTACTAAAACACGTTAATGTGCATCGGAAGTGAGCTGCCTGAATATATTTCATCTTAACAGTCGTTTGCTAAATCAATGAAAAATGATATTTTTTGAAATCCCAATTTTGCGTAATACCACCCTGCTATCCACTAGAGAAAGGAGATATTCCACTAAAACACGTTAATATGCATCGAGAGTAAGCTTCCTGAACATATTTTATGCCGACAGTCGTTTGCTAAATCAATGAAAAATGATATTTTTTTGAAATCCCAATTTTGCGTAATACCACCCTGCTATCCCCTAGAGCAAGGTGAAATTTCACTAAAACAAGTTAATATGAATCGAAAGTAAGCTGCCTGGACATATTTCATCTTGACAGTCGTTTGCTAAATCAATGAAAAATGATATTTTTTGAAATCCCAATTTTGCGTAATACCACCCTGCTATCCCCTAGAGCAAGGAGAAATTTCACTAAAACACGTTAATATGCATCGAAAGTGAGCTGCCTGAACATATTTCATCTTGACAGTCGTTTGCTAAATCAATGAAAAATGATATTTTTTGAAATCCCAATTTCGCGTAATACCACCCTGCTATCCCCTAGAGCAAGGAGATATTTCACTAAAACATGTTAACATGCATCGAAAGTGAGCTTCCTAAACATATTTCATCCCGACAGTCGTTTGCTAAATCAATGAAAAATGATATTTTTTGAAATCCCAATTTTGCGTAATACCACCCTGCTATCCCCTAGAGCAAGGAGAAATTTCACTAAAACACGTTAATATGCATCGAAAGTAAGCTGCCTGAACATATTTCATCTTGACAGTCGTTTGCTAAATCTATAAAAAATGATTTTTATTTAATTCCCAATTTTGCATTATACCACCCTGCTATCCACTAGAGAAAGGAGATATTCCACTAAAACACGTTAATATGCTTCGAAAGTAAGCTTCCTGAACATATTTCATGCCGACAGTCGTTTGCTAAATCAATGAAAAATGATATTTTTTGAAAACCCAATTTTGCGTAATACCACCCTGCTATCTCCTAGAGTAAGGAGTTATTTCACTGAAACACGTTATTATACATCGGAAGTAAGCAGCCTGAACATATTTCATCTCGACAGTCGTTTGCTAAATCAATGAAAAATTATATTTTTTGAAATCCCAATTTTGCGTAATACCACCCTGCTTTCCCCTAGAGCAAGGAGATATTTCACTAAAACACGTTAATATGCTTCGAAAGTAAGCTGTCTGAACATATTTCATCTTGACAGTCGTTTGCTGAATCAAAGAAAAATGATTTTTTTTTAATTCCCAATTTTGCGTGATACCACCCTGCTATCTCCTAGAGCAAGGAGTTATTTCCCTGAAACACGTTATTATACAACGAAAATAAGCAGCCTGAACATATTTCATCTTGACAGTCGTTTGCTAAATCAATGAAAAATGATATTTTTTGAAATCCCAATTTTGCGTAATACCACCCTGCTATCCCCTAGAGCAAGGAGAAATTTCACTAAAACACGTTAATATGCATCGAGAGTAAGCTTCCTGAACATATTTCATCCCGAAAGTCGTTTGCTAAATCAATGAAAAATGATATTTTTTGAAATCCCAATTTCGCGTAATACCACCCTGCTATCTCCTAGAGTAAGGGAATATTTCACTGAAACACGTTATTATACATCGAAAGTAAGCTTCCTGAACATATTTCATCCCGACAGTCGTTTGCTAAATCAATGAAAAATGATATTTTTTGAAATCCAAATTTTGCGTAATACCACCCTGCTATCCCCTAGAGCAAGGAGAAATTTAACTAAAACACGTTATTAAGCATCGAAAGTAAGCTGCCTGAACATATTTCATCTCGACAGTCGTTTGCTGAATCAATGAAAAATCATATTTTTTGAATTTCCTATTTTGCGTAATACTAACCTGCTATCCTCTAGAGCAAGGAATTATTTCACTAAAACACGTTAATATGCATCGAAAGTGAGCTTCCTGAACATATTTCAATCCGACGGTCGTTTGCTAAATCAATGAAAAATGATATTTTTCGAAATCCCAATTTTGCGTGATACCACCCTGCTATCTCCTAGAGCAAGGAGTTATTTCACTGAAACACGTTATTATACATCGAAAGTAAGCTGCCTGAACATATTTCATCTTGACAGTCGTTTGCTAAATCAATAAAAAATGATTTTTTTTGAATTCCCAATTTTGCGGGATACCACAATGCTATCTCCTAGAGCAAGGAGTTATTTCACTGAAACACGTTATTATACATCGAAAGTAAGCAGCCTGAACATATTTCATCTTGACAGTCGTTTGCTAAATCGATGAAAAATGATATTTTTTGAAATCCCAATTTTGCGTAATACCACCCTGCTATTCCCTAGAGCAAGGAGATATTTCACTAAAACACGTTAATATGCATCGAGAGTAAGCTTCCTGAACATATTTCATCCCGACAGTCGTTTGCTAAATCAATGAAAAATGATATTTTTTGAAATCCAAATTTTGCGTAATACCACCCTGCTATCCCCTAGAGCAAGGAGATATTTCACTAAAACACGTTAATATGCATCGAGAGTAAGCTTCCTGAACATATTTCATCCCGACAGTCGTTTGCTAAATCAATGAAAAATGATATTTTTTGAAATCCAAATTTTGCGTAATACCACCCTGCTATCCCCTAGAGCAAGGAGAAATTTAACTAAAACACGTTATTAAGCATCGAAAGTAAGCTGCCTGAACATATTTCATCTTGACAGTCGTTTGCTAAATCAATGAAAAATTATATTTTTTGAAATCCCAATTTTGCGTAATACCACCCTGCTATCCCCTAGAGCAAGGAGATATTTTACTAAAACACGTTAATGTGCATCGGAAGTAAGCTGCCTGAATATATTTCATCTTAACAGTCGTTTGCTAAATCAATGAAAAATGATATTTTTTGAAATCCCAATTTTGCGTAATACCACCCTGCTATCCACTAGAGAAAGGAGATATTCCACTAAAACACGTTAATATGCATCGAGAGTAAGCTTCCTGAACATATTTTATGCCGACAGTCGTTTGCTAAATCAATGAAAAATGATATTTTTTTGAAATCCCAATTTTGCGTAATACCACCCTGCTATCCCCTAGAGCAAGGAGAAATTTCACTAAAACAAGTTAATATGCATCGAAAGTAAGCTGCCTGAAAATATTTCATCTTGACAGTCGTTTGCTAAATCAATGAAAAATGATATTTTTTGAAATCCCAATTTTGCGTAATACCACCCTGCTATCCCCTAGAGCAAGGAGAAATTTCACTAAAACACGTTAATATGCATCGAAAGTGAGCTGCCTGAACATATTTCATCTTGACAGTCGTTTGCTAAATCAATGAAAAATGATATTTTTTGAAATCCCAATTTCGCGTAATACCACCCTGCTATCCCCTAGAGCAAGGAGATATTTCACTAAAACATGTTGATATGCATCGAAAGTGAGCTTCCTGAACATATTTCATCCCGACAGCCGTTTGCTAAATCAATGAAAAATGATATTTTTCGAAATCCCAATTTTGCGTAATACCACCCTGCTATCCCGTAGAGCAAGGAGAAATTTCACTAAAACACGTTAATATGCATCGAAAGTAAGCTGCCTGAACATATTTCATCTTGACAGTCGTTTGCTAAATCTATAAAAAATGATTTTTATTTAATTCCCAATTTTGCGTAATACCACCCTGCTATCCACTAGAGAAAGGAGATATTCCACTAAAACACGTTGATATGCATCGAGAGTAAGCTTCCTGAACATATTTCATGCCGACAGTCGTTTGCTAAATCAATGAAAAATGATATTTTTTGAAAACCCAATTTTGCGTAATACCACCCTGCTATCTCCTAGAGTAAGGAGTTATTTCACTGAAACACGTTATTATACATCGGAAGTAAGCAGCCTGAACATATTTCATCTCGACAGTCGTTTGCTAAATCAATGAAAAATTATATTTTTTGAAATCCCAATTTTGCGTAATACCACCCTGCTTTCCCCTAGAGCAAGGAGATATTTCACTGAAACACGTTAATATGCATCGAGAGTAAGCTTCCTGAACATATTTCACCCCGACAGTCGTTTGCTAAATCAATGAAAAATGATATTTTTTGAAATCCCAATTTTGCGTAATACCACCCTGCTTTCCCCTAGAGCAAGGAGATATTTCACTGAAACACGTTAATATGCATCGAGAGTAAGCTTCCTGAACATATTTCACCCCGACAGTCGTTTGCTAAATCAATGAAAAATGATATTTTTTTGAAATCCCAATTTTGCGTAATACCACCCTGCTATCCCCTAGAGCAAGGAGAAATTTCACTAAAACAAGTTAATATGCATCGAAAGTAAGCTGCCTGAAAATATTTCATCTTGACAGTCGTTTGCTAAATCAATGAAAAATGATATTTTTTGAAATCCCAATTTTGCGTAATACCACCCTGCTATCCCCTAGAGCAAGGAGAAATTTCACTAAAACACGTTAATATGCATCGAAAGTGAGCTGCCTGAACATATTTCATCTTGACAGTCGTTTGCTAAATCAATGAAAAATGATATTTTTTGAAATCCCAATTTCGCGTAATACCACCCTGCTATCCCCTAGAGCAAGGAGATATTTCACTAAAACATGTTGATATGCATCGAAAGTGAGCTTCCTGAACATAT
Organism: Lochmaea capreae; assembly: GCA_949126875.1. NCBI lineage: Eukaryota > Metazoa > Arthropoda > Insecta > Coleoptera > Chrysomelidae > Lochmaea > Lochmaea capreae. The sequence continues at coordinate 21,358,384 of OX421408.1, forward strand.
TTCATCCCGACAGCCGTTTGCTAAATCAATGAAAAATGATATTTTTCGAAATCCCAATTTTGCGTAATACCACCCTGCTATCCCGTAGAGCAAGGAGAAATTTCACTAAAACACGTTAATATGCATCGAAAGTAAGCTGCCTGAACATATTTCATCTTGACAGTCGTTTGCTAAATCTATAAAAAATGATTTTTATTTAATTCCCAATTTTGCGTAATACCACCCTGCTATCCACTAGAGAAAGGAGATATTCCACTAAAACACGTTGATATGCATCGAGAGTAAGCTTCCTGAACATATTTCATGCCGACAGTCGTTTGCTAAATCAATGAAAAATGATATTTTTTGAAAACCCAATTTTGCGTAATACCACCCTGCTATCTCCTAGAGTAAGGAGTTATTTCACTGAAACACGTTATTATACATCGGAAGTAAGCAGCCTGAACATATTTCATCTCGACAGTCGTTTGCTAAATCAATGAAAAATTATATTTTTTGAAATCCCAATTTTGCGTAATACCACCCTGCTTTCCCCTAGAGCAAGGAGATATTTCACTGAAACACGTTAATATGCATCGAGAGTAAGCTTCCTGAACATATTTCACCCCGACAGTCGTTTGCTAAATCAATGAAAAATGATATTTTTTGAAATCCCAATTTTGCGTAATACCACCCTGCTATCTCCTAGAGTGAGGAGTTATTTCACTGAAACACATTATTTTACATCGGAAGTAAGCAGCCTGAACATATTTCATCTTGACAGTCGTTTGCTAAATCAATGAAAAATCATATTTTTTAAATTTCCTATTTTTCGTAATACTAACCTGCTATCCTCTAGGGCAAGGAATTATTTCACTGAAACACGTATGCATCGAAAGTGAGCTTCCTGAACGTATTTCATCCCGACAGTCGTTTGCCAAATCAAAGAAAAATGATTTTTTTCGAATTCCCAATTTTGCGTGATACCACCCTGCTATCTCCTAGAGCAAGGAGTTTTTTCACTGAAACACGTTATTATACATCGAACGTAAGCAGCCTGAACATATTTCATCTTGACAGTCGTTTGCTAAATCAATGAAAAATGATATTTTTTGAAATCCCAATTTTGCGTAATACCACCCTGCTATCCCCTAGAGCAAGGAGAAATTTCACTAAAACACGTTAATATGCATCGAAAGTAAGCTTCCTGAACATATTTCATCTTGACAGTCGTTTGCTAAATCATAGAAAAATGATATTTTTTAAATTTCCCATTTTGCGTAATACTAACCTGCTATCCTCTAGAGCAAGGAATTATTTCACTGAAACACGTTAATATGCATCGAAAAAAAGCTGCCTGTACATATTTCCTCTTGACAGTCGTTTGCTAAATCAAAGAAAAATGATTTTTTTTTGAATTCCCAATTTTGCGTAATACTACCCTGCTATTCCCTGGAGCAAGGAGATATTTCACTGAAACACGGTAATATGCATCGAAAGTAAGCTGTCTGAACATATTTCATCTTAACAGTCGTTTGCTAAATCAATGAAAAATGATTTTTTTTGAATTCCCAATTTTGCGTGATACCTCCCTGCTATCCCCTAGAGCAAGGAGATATTTCACTAAAACACGTTGATATGCATCGGAAGTAACCTGCCTGAACATACTTCATCTTGACAGTCGTTTGCTAAATCAATGGAAAATGATTTTTTTTGAATTCCCAATTTTGCGTGATACCACCCTGCTATCTCCTAGAACAAAGAATTATTCCACTAAAACACGTTAATATGCATCGAAAGTATGCTTCCTGAACATATTTCATCCCGACAGCCGTTTGCTAAATCAATGGAAAATGATATTTTTTTAAATCCCAATTTTGCGTAATACCACACTGCTATCCCCTAGAGCGAGGAGATATTTCACTAAAACACGTTAATATGCATCGAGAGTGAGCTTCCTGAACATATTTTATACCGACAGTCGTTTGCTAAATCAATGAAAAATGATATTTATTGAAATCCCAATTTTGCGTAATACCACCCTGCTATCTCCTAGAGCAAGGAGTTATTACACTGAAACACGTTATTATACATCGAAAGTAAGCAGCCTGAACATATTTTATCTTGAACGTCGTTTGCTAAATCAATGAAAAATGATATTTTTTAAATTTCCTATTTTGCGTGATACTAACCTGCTATCCTCTAGAGCAAAGGATTATTCCACTAAAACACGTCAATATGCATCGAAAGTATGCTTCCTGAACATATTTCATCCCGACAGTCGTTTGCTAAATCAATGGAAAATGATATTTTTTTAAATCCCAATTTTGCGTAATACCACCCTGCTATCCCCTGGAGCAAGAAGAAATTCCACTAAAACACGTTAATATGCATCGAAAGTAAGCTGCCTGAACATATTCCATCTTGACAGTCGTTTGCTAAATCAATGAAAAATGATATTCTTTGAAATCCCAATTTTGCGTAATACCACCCTGCTATCCCATAGAGCAAGGAAATATTTCACCAAAACACGTTAATATGCATCGGAAGTAAGCTGCCTGAACATATTTCAGCTTGACAGTCGTTTGCTAAATCAATGGAAAATGATATTTTTTGAAATCCCAATTTTGCGTAATACCACCCTGCTATCCCCTAGAGCAAGGAGATATTCCACTACAACACGTTAATATGCATCGAGAGTAAGCTTCCTGAACATATTTCATCCCGACAGTCGTTTGATAAATCAATGAATAATGATATTTTTTGAAATCCCAATTTTGCGTAATACCACCCTGCTATCCCCTGGAGCAAGGAGAAACTTCACTAAAACACGTTAATATGCATCGAAAGTAAGCTGCCTGAACATATTTCTCATTGACAGTCGTTTGCTAAATCAATGAAAAATGATATTTTTTGAAATCCCAATTTTGCGTAATACCACCCTGCTATCCCCTAGAGCAAGGAGATATTTCACTACAACACGTTAATATGCATCGAGAGTAAGCTTCCTGAACATATTTCATCCCGACAGTCGTTTGCTAAATCAATGAATAATGATATTTTTTGAAATCCCAATTTTGCGTAATACCACCCTGCTATCCCATAGAGCAAGGAAATATTTTACTAAAACACGTTAATATGCATCGGAAGTAAGCTGCCTGAACATATTTCAGCTTGACAGTCGTTTGCTAAATCAATGAAAAATGATATTTTTTGAAATCCCAATTTTGCGTAATACCACCCTGCTATCCCCTAGAGCAAGGAGATATTCCACTACAACACGTTAATATGCATCGAGAGTAAGCTTCCTGAACATATTTCATCCCGACAGTCGTTTGATAAATCAATGAATAATGATATTTTTTGAAATCCCAATTTTGCGTAATACCACCCTGCTATCTCCTAGAGTATGGAGTTATTTCACTGAAACACGTTATTATACATCGAAAGTGAGCAGCCTGAACATATTTCATCTTGACAGTCGTTTGCTAAATCAATGAAAAATCATATTTTTTAAATTTCCTATTTTGCGTAATACTAACCTGCTATCCTCTAGAGCAAGGAATTATTTTACTGAAACACGTTATTATACATCGAAAGTAAGCAGCCTGAACATATTTCATCTTGACAGTCGTTTGCTAAATCAATGAAAAATTATATTTTTTGAAATCCCAATTTTGCGTAATACCACCCTGCTATCCCCTAGAGCAAGGAGATATTTCACTAAAACCCGTTAATATGCATCGAGAGAAAGCTTCCTGAACATATTTCACCCCGACAGTCGTTTGCTAAATCAATGGAAAATGATATTTTTTAAATTTCCTATTTTGCGTAATACTAACCTGCTATCCTCTAGAGCATCGAAAGTAAGCTGTCTGAACATATTTCATCTTGACAGTCGTTTGCTAAATCAAAGAAAAATAATTTTTTTTGAATTCCCAATTTTGCGTGATACCACCCTGCTATCTCCTAGAGCAAGTGGTTATTTCACTGGAACACGTTATTTTACATCGAAAGTAAGCAGCCTGAACATATTTCATCTTGACAGTCGTTTGCTAAATCAATGAAAAATTATATTTTTTAAATTTCCTATTTTGCGTAATACTAACCTGCTATCCTCTAAAGCAAGGAATTATTTCACTAGAACACGTTAATATGCATCGAGAGTATGCTTCCTGAACATATTTCATCCCGACAGTCGTTTGCTAAATCAATGAAAAATGATATTTTTTAAATTTCCTATTTTGCGTAATACTAACCTGCTATTCTCTAGAGCAAGGAGAAATTTTACTGAAACACGTTAATATGCATCGAAAGTAAGCAGCCTGAACATATTTCATCTCGACAGTCGTTTGCTAAATCAATGAAAAATTATATTTTTTGAAATCCCAATTTTGCGTAATACTACCCTGCTCTCCCCTAGAGCAAGGAGATATTTCACTAAAACATGTTGATATGCATCGAAAGTGAGCTTCCTGAACATATTTCATCCCGACAGCCGTTTGCTGAATCAATGAAAAATGATATTTTTCGAAATACCAATTTTGCGTAATACCACCCTGCTATCCCGTAGAGCAAGGAGAAATTTCACTAAAACACGTTAATATGCATCGAAAGTAAGCTGCCTGAACATATTTCATCTTGACAGTCGTTTGCTTAATCTATAAAAAATGATTTTTATTTAATTCCCAATTTTGCGTAATACCACCCTGCTATCCACTAGAGAAAGGAGATATTCCACTAAAACACGTCGATATGCATCGAGAGTAAGCTTCCTGAACATATTTCATGCCGACAGTCGTTTGCTAAATCAATGAAAAATGATATTTTTTGAAAACCCAATTTTGCGTAATACCACCCTGCTATCTCCTAGAGTAAGGAGTTATTTCACTGAAACACGTTATTATACATCGGAAGTAAGCAGCCTGAACATATTTCATCTCGACAGTCGTTTGCTAAATCAATGAAAAATTATATTTTTTGAAATCCCAATTTTGCGTAATACAACCCTGCTTTCCCCTAGAGCAAGGAGATATTTCACTGAAACACGTTAATATGCATCGAGAGTAAGCTTCCTGAACATATTTCACCCCGACAGTCGTTTGCTAAATCAATGAAAAATGATATTTTTTGAAATCCCAATTTTGCGTAATACCACCCTGCTATCTCCTAGAGTGAGGAGTTATTTCACTGAAACACATTATTTTACATCGAAAGTAAGCAGCCTGAACATATTTCATCTTGACAGTCGTTTGCTAAATCAATGAAAAATCATATTTTTTAAATTTCCTATTTTTCGTAATACTAACCTGCTATCCTCTAGAGCAAGGAATTATTTCACTGAAACACGTATGCATCGAAAGTGAGCTTCCTGAACGTATTTCATCCCGACAGTCGTTTGCCAAATCAAAGAAAAATGATTTTTTTCGAATTCCCAATTTTGCGTGATACCACCCTGCTATCTCCTAGAGCAAGGAGTTATTTCACTGAAACACGTTATTATACATCGAAAGTAAGCAGCCTGAACATATTTCATCTTGACAGTCGTTTGCTAAATCAATGAAAAATTATATTTTTTGAAATCCCAATTTTGCGTAATACCACCCTGCTATCCCCTAGAGCAAGGAGATATTCCACTAAAACACGTTAATATGCATCGAGATTAAGCTTCCTGAACATATATCATCCCGACAGTCGTTTGCTAAATCAATGAAAAATGATTTTTTTTTAATTCCCAATTTTGCGTGATACCACCCTGCTATCTCCTAGAGCAAGAAGTTTTTTCACTGAAACACGTTATTATACATCGAACGTAAGCAGCCTGAACTTATTTCATCTTGACAGTCGTTTGCTAAATCAATGAAAAATGATATTTTTTGAAATCCCAATTTTGCGTAATACCACCCTGCTATCCCCTAGAGCAAGGAGAAATTTCACTAAAACACGTTAATATGCATCGAAAGTAAGCTTCCTGAACATATTTCATCTTGGCAGTCGTTTGCTAAATCATAGAAATTGATATTTTTTAAATTTCCCATTTTGCGTAATACTAACCTGCTATCCTCTAGAGCAAGGAATTATTTCACTGAAACACGTTAATATGCATCGAAAAAAAGCTGCCTGTACATATTTCCTCTTGACAGTCGTTTGCTAAATCAAAGAAAAATGATTTTTTTTTTGAATTCCCAATTTTGCGTAATACTACCCTGCTATTCCCTGGAGCAAGGAGATATTTCACTGAAACACGGTAATATGCATCGAAAGTAAGCTGTCTGAACATCGTTTGCTAAATCAATGAAAAATGATTTTTTTTGAATTCCCAATTTTGCGTGATACCACCCTGCTATCCCCTAGAGCAAGGAGATATTTCACTAAAACACGTTAATATGCATCGGAAGTAACCTGCCTGAACATACTTCATCTTGACAGTCGTTTGCTAAATCAATGAAAAATCATATTTTTTAAATTTCCTATTTTTCGTAATACTAACCTGCTATCCTCTAGGGCAAGGAATTATTTCACTGAAACACGTATGCATCGAAAGTGAGCTTCCTGAACGTATTTCATCCCGACAGTCGTTTGCCAAATCAAAGAAAAATGGTTTTTTTCGAATTCCCAATTTTGCGTGATACCACCCTGCTATCTCCTAGAGCAAGGAGTTTTTTCCCTGAAACACGTTATTATACATCGAACGTAAGCAGCCTGAACATATTTCATCTTGACAGTCGTTTGCTAAATCAATGAAAAATGATATTTTTTGAAATCCCAATTTTGCGTAATACCACCCTGCTATCCCCTAGAGCAAGGAGAAATTTCACTAAAACACGTTAATATGCATCGAAAGTAAGCTTCCTGAACATATTTCATCTTGACAGTCGTTTGCTAAATCATAGAAAAATGATATTTTTTAAATTTCCCATTTTGCGTAATACTAACCTGCTATCCTCTAGAGCAAGGAATTATTTCACTGAAACACGTTAATATGCATCGAAAAAAAGCTGCCTGTACATATTTCCTCTTGACAGTCGTTTGCTAAATCAAAGAAAAATGATTTTTTTTTGAATTCCCAATTTTGCGTAATACTACCCTGCTATTCCCTGGAGCAAGGAGATATTTCACTGAAACACGGTAATATGCATCGAAAGTAAGCTGTCTGAACATATTTCATCTTAACAGTCGTTTGCTAAATCAATGAAAAATGATTTTTTTTGAATTCCCAATTTTGCGTGATACCTGCCTGCTATCCCCTAGAGCAAGGAGATATTTCACTAAAACACGTTAATATGCATCGGAAGTAACCTGCCTGAACATACTTCATCTTGACAGTCGTTTGCTAAATCAATGGGAAATGATTTTTTTTGAATTCCCAATTTTGCGTGATACCACCCTGCTATCTCCTAGAGCAAAGAATTATTCCAGTTAATATGCATCGAAAGTATGCTTCCTGAACATATTTCATCCCGACAGCCGTTTGCTAAATCAATGGAAAATGATATTTTTTTAAATCCCAATTTTGCGTAATACCACACTGCTATCCCCTAGAGCGAGGAGATATTTCACTAAAACACGTTAATATGCATCGAGAGTGAGCTTCCTGAACATATTTCATACCGACAGTCGTTTGCTAAATCAATGAAAAATGATATTTATTGAAATCCCAATTTTGCGTAATACCACCCTGCTATCTCCTAGAGCAAGGAGTTATTACACTGAAACACGTTATTATACATCGAAAGTAAGCAGCCTGAACATATTTTATCTTGAACGTCGTTTGCTAAATCAATGAAAAATGATATTTTTTAAATTTCCTATTTTGCGTGATACTAACCTGCTATCCTCTAGAGCAAAGGATTATTCCACTAAAACACGTCAATATGCATCGAAAGTATGCTTCCTGAACATATTTCATCCCGACAGTCGTTTGCTAAATCAATGGAAAATGATATTTTTTTAAATCCCAATTTTGCGTAATACCACCCTGCTATCCCCTGGAGCAAGAAGAAATTCCACTAAAACACGTTAATATGCATCGAAAGTAAGCTGCCTGAACATATTCCATCTTGACAGTCGTTTGCTAAATCAATGAAAAATGATATTCTTTGAAATCCCAATTTTGCGTAATACCACCCTGCTATCCCATAGAGCAAGGAAATATTTCACTAAAACACGTTAATATGCATCGGAAGTAAGCTGCCTGAACATATTTCAGCTTGACAGTCGTTTGCTAAATCAATGGAAAATGATATTTTTTGAAATCCCAATTTTGCGTAATACCACCCTGCTATCCCCTAGAGCAAGGAGATATTCCACTACAACACGTTAATATGCATCGAGAGTAAGCTTCCTGAACATATTTCATCCCGACAGTCGTTTGATAAATCAATGAATAATGATATTTTTTGAAATCCCAATTTTGCGTAATACCACCCTGCTATCCCCTGGAGCAAGGAGAAACTTCACTAAAACACGTTAATATGCATCGAAAGTAAGCTGCCTGAACATATTTCTCATTGACAGTCGTTTGCTAAATCAATGAAAAATGATATTTTTTGAAATCCCAATTTTGCGTAATACCACCCTGCTATCCCCTAGAGCAAGGAGATATTTCACTACAACACGTTAATATGCATCGAGAGTAAGCTTCCTGAACATATTTCATCCCGACAGTCGTTTGCTAAATCAATGAATAATGATATTTTTTGAAATCCCAATTTTGCGTAATACCACCCTGCTATCCCCTGGAGCAAGAAGAAATTCCACTAAAACACGTTAATATGCATCGAAAGTAAGCTGCCTGAACATATTCCATCTTGACAGTCGTTTGCTAAATCAATGAAAAATGATATTCTTTGAAATCCCAATTTTGCGTAATACCACCCTGCTATCCCATAGAGCAAGGAAATATTTTACTAAAACACGTTAATATGCATCGGAAGTAAGCTGCCTGAACATATTTCAGCTTGACAGTCGTTTGCTAAATCAATGAAAAATGATAATTTTTGAAATCCCAATTTTGCGTAATACCACCCTGCTATCCCCTAGAGCAAGGAGATATTCCACTACAACACGTTAATATGCATCGAGAGTAAGCTTCCTGAACATATTTCATCCCGACAGTCGTTTGATAAATCAATGAATAATGATATTTTTTGAAATCCCAATTTTGCGTAATACCACCCTGCTATCTCCTAGAGTAAGGAGTTATTTCACTGAAACACGTTATTATACATCGAAAGTAAGCAGCCTGAACATATTTCATCTTGACAGTCGTTTGCTAAATCAATGAAAAATCATATTTTTTAAATTTCCTATTTTGCGTAATACTAACCTGCTATCCTCTAGAGCAAGGAATTATTTTACTGAAACACGTTATTATACATCGAAAGTAAGCAGCCTGAACATATTTCATCTTGACAGTCGTTTGCTAAATCAATGAAAAATTATATTTTTTGAAATCCCAATTTTGCGTAATACCACCCTGCTATCCCCTAGAGCAAGGAGATATTTCACTAAAACCCGTTAATATGCATCGAGAGTAAGCTTCCTGAACATATTTCACCCCGACAGTCGTTTGCTAAATCAATGGAAAATGATATTTTTTAAATTTCCTATTTTGCGTAATACTAACCTGCTATCCTCTAGAGCATCGAAAGTAAGCTGTCTGAACATATTTCATCTTGACAGTCGTTTGCTAAATCAAAGAAAAATAATTTTTTTTGAATTCCCAATTTTGCGTGATACCACCCTGCTATCTCCTAGAGCAAGTGGTTATTTCACTGAAACACGTTATTTTACATCGAAAGTAAGCAGCCTGAACATATTTCATCTTGACAGTCGTTTGCTAAATCAATGAAAAATTATATTTTTTAAATTTCCTATTTTGCGTAATACTAACCTGCTATCCTCTAAAGCAAGGAATTATTTCACTAGAACACGTTAATATGCATCGAGAGTATGCTTCCTGAACATATTTCATCCCGACAGTCGTTTGCTAAATCAATGAAAAATGATATTTTTTAAATTTCCTATTTTGCGTAATACTAACCTGCTATTCTCTAGAGCAAGGAGAAATTTTACTGAAACACGTTAATATGCATCGAAAGTAAGCAGCCTGAACATATTTCATCTCGACAGTCGTTTGCTAAATCAATGAAAAATTATATTTTTTGAAATCCCAATTTTGCGTAATACCACCCTGCTCTCCCCTAGAGCAAGGAAATATTTCACTAAAACATGTTGATATGCATCGAAAGTGAGCTTCCTGAACATATTTCATCCCGACAGCCGTTTGCTGAATCAATGAAAAATGATATTTTTCGAAATCCCAATTTTGCGTAATACCACCCTGCTATCCCGTAGAGCAAGGAGAAATTTCACTAAAACACGTTAATATGCATCGAAAGTAAGCTGCCTGAACATATTTCATCTTGACAGTCGTTTGCTAAATCTATAAAAAATGATTTTTATTTAATTCCCAATTTTGCGTAATACCACCCTGCTATCCACTAGAGAAAGGAGATATTCCACTAAAACACGTCGATATGCATCGAGAGTAAGCTTCCTGAACATATTTCATGCCGACAGTCGTTTGCTAAATCAATGAAAAATGATATTTTTTGAAAACCCAATTTTGCGTAATACCACCCTGCTATCTCCTAGAGTAAGGAGTTATTTCACTGAAACACGTTATTATACATCGGAAGTAAGCAGCCTGAACATATTTCATCTCGACAGTCGTTTGCTAAATCAATGAAAAATTATATTTTTTGAAATCCCAATTTTGCGTAATACAACCCTGCTTTCCCCTAGAGCAAGGAGATATTTCACTGAAACACGTTAATATGCATCGAGAGTAAGCTTCCTGAACATATTTCACCCCGACAGTCGTTTGCTAAATCAATGAAAAATGATATTTTTTGAAATCCCAATTTTGCGTAATACCACCCTGCTATCTCCTAGAGTGAGGAGTTATTTCACTGAAACACATTATTTTACATCGAAAGTAAGCAGCCTGAACATATTTCATCTTGACAGTCGTTTGCTAAATCAATGAAAAATCATATTTTTTAAATTTCCTATTTTTCGTAATACTAACCTGCTATCCTCTAGAGCAAGGAATTATTTCACTGAAACACGTATGCATCGAAAGTGAGCTTCCTGAACGTATTTCATCCCGACAGTCGTTTGCCAAATCAAAGAAAAATGATTTTTTTCGAATTCCCAATTTTGCGTGATACCACCCTGCTATCTCCTAGAGCAAGGAGTTATTTCACTGAAACACGTTATTATACATCGAAAGTAAGCAGCCTGAACATATTTCATCTTGACAGTCGTTTGCTAAATCAATGAAAAATTATATTTTTTGAAATCCCAATTTTGCGTAATACCACCCTGCTATCCCCTAGAGCAAGGAGATATTCCACTAAAACACGTTAATATGCATCGAGAGTAAGCTTCCTGAACATATAAATATCATCCCGACAGTCGTTTGCTAAATCAATGAAAAATGATTTTTTTTTAATTCCCAATTTTGCGTGATACCACCCTGCTATCTCCTAGAGCAAGAAGTTTTTTCACTGAAACACGTTATTATACATCGAACGTAAGCAGCCTGAACTTATTTCATCTTGACAGTCGTTTGCTAAATCAATGAAAAATGATATTTTTTGAAATCCCAATTTTGCGTAATACCACCCTGCTATCCCCTAGAGCAAGGAGAAATTTCACTAAAACACGTTAATATGCATCGAAAGTAAGCTTCCTGAACATATTTCATCTTGGCAGTCGTTTGCTAAATCATAGAAAAATGATATTTTTTAAATTTCCCATTTTGCGTAATACTAACCTGCTATCCTCTAGAGCAAGGAATTATTTCACTGAAACACGTTAATATGCATCGAAAAAAAGCTGCCTGTACATATTTCCTCTTGACAGTCGTTTGCTAAATCAAAGAAAAATGATTTTTTTTTTGAATTCCCAATTTTGCGTAATACTACCCTGCTATTCCCTGGAGCAAGGAGATATTTCACTGAAACACGGTAATATGCATCGAAAGTAAGCTGTCTGAACATCGTTTGCTAAATCAATGAAAAATGATTTTTTTTGAATTCCCAATTTTGCGTGATACCACCCTGCTATCCCCTAGAGCAAGGAGATATTTCACTAAAACACGTTAATATGCATCGGAAGTAACCTGCCTGAACATACTTCATCTTGACAGTCGTTTGCTAAATCAATGGAAAATGATTTTTTTTGAATTCCCAATTTTGCGTGATACCACCCTGCTATCTCCTAGAGCAAAGAATTATTCCACTAAAACACGTTAATATGCATCGAAAGTATGCTTCCTGAACATATTTCATCCCGACAGCCGTTTGCTGAATCAATGGAAAATGATATTTTTTTAAATCCCAATTTTGCGTAATACCACACTGCTATCCCCTAGAGCGAGGAGATATTTCACTAAAACACGTTAATATGCATCGAGAGTGAGCTTCCTGAACATATTTCATACCGACAGTCGTTTGCTAAATCAATGAAAAATGATATTTTTTGAAATCCCAATTTTGCGTAATACCACCCTGCTATCTCCTAGAGCAAGGAGTTATTTCACTGAAACACGTTATTATACATCGAAAGTAAGCAGCCTGAACATATTTTATCTTGAACGTCGTTTGCTAAATCAATGAAAAATGATATTTTTTAAATTTCCTATTTTGCGTGATACTAACCTGCTATCCTCTAGAGCAAAGAATTATTCCACTAAAACACGTCAATATGCATCGAAAGTATGCTTCCTGAACATATTTCATCCCGACAGTCGTTTGCTTAATCAATGGAAAATGATATTTTTTTAAATCCCAATTTTGCGTAATACCACCCTGCTATCCCCTGGCGCAAGAAGAAATTCCACTAAAACACGTTAATATGCATCGAAAGTAAGCTGCCTGAACATATTCCATCTTGACAGTCGTTTGCTAAATCAATGAAAAATGATATTCTTTGAAATCCCAATTTTGCGTAATACCACCCTGCTATCCCCTAGAGCAAGGAAATATTTTACTAAAACACGTTAATATGCATCGGAAGTAAGCTGCCTGAACATATTTCAGCTTGACAGTCGTTTGCTAAATCAATGAAAAATGATATTTTTTGAAATCCCAATTTTGCGTAATACCACCCTGCTATCCCCTAGAGCAAGGAGATATTTCACTACAACACGTTAATATGCATCGAGAGTAAGCTTCCTGAACATATATTTCATCCCGACAGTCGTTTGATAAATCAATGAATAATGATATTTTTTGAAATCCCAATTTTGCGTAATACCACCCTGCTATCTCCTAGAGTAAGGAGTTATTTCACTGAAACACGTTATTATACATCGAAAGTAAGCAGCCTGAACATATTTCATCTTGACAGTCGTTTGCTAAATCAATGAAAAATCTTTTTTTTTTAATTTCCTATTTTGCGTAATACTAACCTGCTATCCTCTGGAGCAAGGAATTATTTCACTGAAACACGTTATTATACATCGAAAGTAAGCAGCCTGAACATATTTCATCTTGACAGTCGTTTGCTAAATCAATGAAAAATTATATTTTTTGAAATCCCAATTTTGCGTAATACAACCCTGCTTTCCCCTAGAGCAAGGAGATATTTCACTGAAACACGTTAATATGCATCGAGAGTAAGCTTCCTGAACATATTTTACCCCGACAGTCGTTTGCTAAATCAATGAAAAATGATATTTTTTGAAATCCCAATTTTGCGTAATACCACCCTGCTATCTCCTAGAGTGAGGAGTTATTTCACTGAAACACATTATTTTACATCGAAAGTAAGCAGCCTGAACATATTTCATCTTGACAGTCGTTTGCTAAATCAATGAAAAATCATATTTTTTAAATTTCCTATTTTTCGTAATACTAACCTGCTATCCTCTAGAGCAAGGAATTATTTCACTGAAACACGTATGCATCGAAAGTGAGCTTCCTGAACGTATTTCATCCCGACAGTCGTTTGCCAAATCAAGGAAAAATGATTTTTTTCGAATTCCCAATTTTGCGTGATACCACCCTGCTATCTCCTAGAGCAAGGAGTTATTTCACTGAAACACGTTATTATACATCGAAAGTAAGCAGCCTGAACATATTTCATCTTGACAGTCGTTTGCTAAATCAATGAAAAATTATATTTTTTGAAATCCCAATTTTGCGTAATACCACCCTGCTATCCCCTAGAGCAAGGAGATATTCCACTAAAACACGTTAATATGCATCGAGAGTAAGCTTCCTGAACATATATCATCCCGACAGTCGTTTGCTAAATCAATGAAAAATGATTTTTTTTTAATTCCCAATTTTGCGTGATACCACCCTGCTATATCCTAGAGCAAGAAGTTTTTTCACTGAAACACGTTATTATACATCGAACGTAAGCAGCCTGAACTTATTTCATCTTGACAGTCGTTTGCTAAATCAATGAAAAATTATATTTTTTGAAATCCCAATTTTGCGTAATACCACCCTGCTATCCCCTAGAGCAAGGAGAAATTTCACTAAAACACGTTAATATGCATCGAAAGTAAGCTTCCTGAACATATTTCATCTTGGCAGTCGTTTGCTAAATCATAGAAAAATGATATTTTTTAAATTTCCCATTTTGCGTAATACTAACCTGCTATCCTCTAGAGCAAGGAATTATTTCACTGAAACACGTTAATATGCATCGAAAAAAAGCTGCCTGTACATATTTCCTCTTGACAGTCGTTTGCTAAATCAAAGAAAAATTAAATCAAAGAAAAATGATTTTTTTTTTGAATTCCCAATTTTGCGTAATACTACCCTGCTATTCCCTGGAGCAAGGAGATATTTCACTGAAACACGGTAATATGCATCGAAAGTAAGCTGTCTGAACATCGTTTGCTAAATCAATGAAAAATGATTTTTTTTGAATTCCCAATTTTGCGTGATACCACCCTGCTATCCCCTAGAGCAAGGAGATATTTCACTAAAACACGTTAATATGCATCGGAAGTAACCTGCCTGAACATACTTCATCTTGACAGTAGTTTGCTAAATCAATGGAAAATGATTTTTTTTGAATTCCCAATTTTGCGTGATACCACCCTGCTATCTCCTAGAGCAAAGAATTATTCCACTAAAACACGTTAATATGCATCGAAAGTATGCTTCCTGAACATATTTCATCCCGACAGCCGTTTGCTGAATCAATGGAAAATGATATTTTTTTAAATCCCAATTTTGCGTGATACCACACTGCTATCCCCTAGAGCGAGGAGATATTTCACTAAAACACGTTAATATGCATCGAGAGTGAGCTTCCTGAACATATTTCATACCGACAGTCGTTTGCTAAATCAAAGAAAAATGATTTTTTTCGAATTCCCAATTTTGCGTGATACCACCCTGCTATCTCCTAAAGCAAGGAGTTATTTCACTGAAACACGTTATTATACATCGAAAGTAAGCAGCCTGAAAATATTTCATCTTGACAGTCGTATGCTAAATCAATGAAAAATTATATTTTTTGAAATCCCAATTTTGCGTAATACCACCCTGCTATCCCCTAGAGCAAGAAGATATTCCACTAAAACACGTTAATATGCATCGAGAGTAAGCTTCCTGAACATATATCATCCCGACAGTCGTTTGCTAAATCAATGAAAAATGATTTTTTTTTTAATTCCCAATTTTGCGTGATACCACCCTGCTATTCCCTGGAGCAAGGAGATATTTCACTGAAACACGGTAATATGCATCGAAAGTAAGCTGTCTGAACATATTTCATCTTAACAGTCGTTTGCTAAATCAATGAAAAATGATTTTTTTTGAATTCCCAATTTTGCGTGATACCTCCCTGCTATCCCCTAGAGCAAGGAGATATTTCACTAAAACACGTTAATATGCATCGGAAGTAACCTGCCTGAACATACTTCATCTTGACAGTCGTTTGCTAAATCAATGGAAAATGATTTTTTTTGAATTCCCAATTTTGCGTGATACCACCCTGCTATCTCCTAGAGCAAAGAATTATTCCACTAAAACACGTTAATATGCATCGAAAGTATGCTTCCTGAACATATTTCATCCCGACAGCCGTTTGCTAAATCAATGGAAAATGATATTTTTTTAAATCCCAATTTTGCGTAATACCACACTGCTATCCCCTAGAGCGAGGAGATATTTCACTAAAACACGTTAATATGCATCGAGAGTGAGCTTCCTGAACATATTTCATACCGACAGTCGTTTGCTAAATCAATGAAAAATGATATTTATTGAAATCCCAATTTTGCGTAATACCACCCTGCTATCTCCTAGAGTAAGGAGTTATTTCACTGAAACACGTTATTATACATCGAAAGTAAGCAGCCTGAACATATTTCATCTTGACAGTCGTTTGCTAAATCAATGAAAAATCTTTTTTTTTTAATTTCCTATTTTGCGTAATACTAACCTGCTATCCTCTGGAGCAAGGAATTATTTCACTGAAACACGTTATTATACATCGAAAGTAAGCAGCCTGAACATATTTCATCTTGACAGTCGTTTGCTAAATCAATGAAAAATTATATTTTTTGAAATCCCAATTTTGCGTAATACAACCCTGCTTTCCCCTAGAGCAAGGAGATATTTCACTGAAACACGTTAATATGCATCGAGAGTAAGCTTCCTGAACATATTTTACCCCGACAGTCGTTTGCTAAATCAATGAAAAATGATATTTTTTGAAATCCCAATTTTGCGTAATACCACCCTGCTATCTCCTAGAGTGAGGAGTTATTTCACTGAAACACATTATTTTACATCGAAAGTAAGCAGCCTGAACATATTTCATCTTGACAGTCGTTTGCTAAATCAATGAAAAATCATATTTTTTAAATTTCCTATTTTTCGTAATACTAACCTGCTATCCTCTAGAGCAAGGAATTATTTCACTGAAACACGTATGCATCGAAAGTGAGCTTCCTGAACGTATTTCATCCCGACAGTCGTTTGCCAAATCAAGGAAAAATGATTTTTTTCGAATTCCCAATTTTGCGTGATACCACCCTGCTATCTCCTAGAGCAAGGAGTTATTTCACTGAAACACGTTATTATACATCGAAAGTAAGCAGCCTGAACATATTTCATCTTGACAGTCGTTTGCTAAATCAATGAAAAATTATATTTTTTGAAATCCCAATTTTGCGTAATACCACCCTGCTATCCCCTAGAGCAAGGAGATATTCCACTAAAACACGTTAATATGCATCGAGAGTAAGCTTCCTGAACATATATCATCCCGACAGTCGTTTGCTAAATCAATGAAAAATGATTTTTTTTTAATTCCCAATTTTGCGTGATACCACCCTGCTATATCCTAGAGCAAGAAGTTTTTTCACTGAAACACGTTATTATACATCGAACGTAAGCAGCCTGAACTTATTTCATCTTGACAGTCGTTTGCTAAATCAATGAAAAATTATATTTTTTGAAATCCCAATTTTGCGTAATACCACCCTGCTATCCCCTAGAGCAAGGAGAAATTTCACTAAAACACGTTAATATGCATCGAAAGTAAGCTTCCTGAACATATTTCATCTTGGCAGTCGTTTGCTAAATCATAGAAAAATGATATTTTTTAAATTTCCCATTTTGCGTAATACTAACCTGCTATCCTCTAGAGCAAGGAATTATTTCACTGAAACACGTTAATATGCATCGAAAAAAAGCTGCCTGTACATATTTCCTCTTGACAGTCGTTTGCTAAATCAAAGAAAAATTAAATCAAAGAAAAATGATTTTTTTTTTGAATTCCCAATTTTGCGTAATACTACCCTGCTATTCCCTGGAGCAAGGAGATATTTCACTGAAACACGGTAATATGCATCGAAAGTAAGCTGTCTGAACATCGTTTGCTAAATCAATGAAAAATGATTTTTTTTGAATTCCCAATTTTGCGTGATACCACCCTGCTATCCCCTAGAGCAAGGAGATATTTCACTAAAACACGTTAATATGCATCGGAAGTAACCTGCCTGAACATACTTCATCTTGACAGTAGTTTGCTAAATCAATGGAAAATGATTTTTTTTGAATTCCCAATTTTGCGTGATACCACCCTGCTATCTCCTAGAGCAAAGAATTATTCCACTAAAACACGTTAATATGCATCGAAAGTATGCTTCCTGAACATATTTCATCCCGACAGCCGTTTGCTGAATCAATGGAAAATGATATTTTTTTAAATCCCAATTTTGCGTGATACCACACTGCTATCCCCTAGAGCGAGGAGATATTTCACTAAAACACGTTAATATGCATCGAGAGTGAGCTTCCTGAACATATTTCATACCGACAGTCGTTTGCTAAATCAAAGAAAAATGATTTTTTTCGAATTCCCAATTTTGCGTGATACCACCCTGCTATCTCCTAAAGCAAGGAGTTATTTCACTGAAACACGTTATTATACATCGAAAGTAAGCAGCCTGAAAATATTTCATCTTGACAGTCGTATGCTAAATCAATGAAAAATTATATTTTTTGAAATCCCAATTTTGCGTAATACCACCCTGCTATCCCCTAGAGCAAGAAGATATTCCACTAAAACACGTTAATATGCATCGAGAGTAAGCTTCCTGAACATATATCATCCCGACAGTCGTTTGCTAAATCAATGAAAAATGATTTTTTTTTTAATTCCCAATTTTGCGTGATACCACCCTGCTATTCCCTGGAGCAAGGAGATATTTCACTGAAACACGGTAATATGCATCGAAAGTAAGCTGTCTGAACATATTTCATCTTAACAGTCGTTTGCTAAATCAATGAAAAATGATTTTTTTTGAATTCCCAATTTTGCGTGATACCTCCCTGCTATCCCCTAGAGCAAGGAGATATTTCACTAAAACACGTTAATATGCATCGGAAGTAACCTGCCTGAACATACTTCATCTTGACAGTCGTTTGCTAAATCAATGGAAAATGATTTTTTTTGAATTCCCAATTTTGCGTGATACCACCCTGCTATCTCCTAGAGCAAAGAATTATTCCACTAAAACACGTTAATATGCATCGAAAGTATGCTTCCTGAACATATTTCATCCCGACAGCCGTTTGCTAAATCAATGGAAAATGATATTTTTTTAAATCCCAATTTTGCGTAATACCACACTGCTATCCCCTAGAGCGAGGAGATATTTCACTAAAACACGTTAATATGCATCGAGAGTGAGCTTCCTGAACATATTTCATACCGACAGTCGTTTGCTAAATCAATGAAAAATGATATTTATTGAAATCCCAATTTTGCGTAATACCACCCTGCTATCTCCTAGAGCAAGGAGTTATTTCACTGAAACACGTTATTATACATCGAAAGTAAGCAGCCTGAATATATTTTATCTTGAACGTCGTTTGCTAAATCAATGAAAAATGATATTTTTTAAATTTCCTATTTTGCGTGATACTAACCTGCTATCCTCTAGAGCAAAGGATTATTCCACTAAAACACGTCAATATGCATCGAAAGTATGCTTCCTGAACATATTTCATCCCGACAGTCGTTTGCTAAATCAATGGAAAATGATATTTTTTTAAATCCCAATTTTGCGTAATACCACCCTGCTATCCCCTGGAGCAAGAAGAAATTCCACTAAAACACGTTAATATGCATCGAAAGTAAGCTGCCTGAACATATTCCATCTTGACAGTCGTTTGCTAAATCAATGAAAAATGATATTCTTTGAAATCCCAATTTTGCGTAATACCACCCTGCTATCCCATAGAGCAAGGAAATATTTTACTAAAACACGTTAATATGCATCGGGAGTACGCTGCCTGAACATATTTCAGCTTGACAGTCGTTTGCTAAATCAATCGAAAATGATATTTTTTGAAATCCCAATTTTGCGTAATACCACCCTGCTATCCCCTAGAGCAAGGAGATATTCCACTACAACACGTTAATATGCATCGAGAGTAAGCTTCCTGAAAATATTTCATCCCGACAGTCGTTTGATAAATCAATGAATAATGATATTTTTTGAAATCCCAATTTTGCGTAATACCACCCTGCTATCCCCTGGAGCAAGGAGAAACTTCACTAAAACACGTTAATATGCATCGAAAGTAAGCTGCCTGAACATATTTCTCATTGACAGTCGTTTGCTAAATCAATGAAAAATGATATTTTTTGAAATCCCAATTTTGCGTAATACCACCCTGCTATCCCCTAGAGCAAGGAGATATTTCACTACAACACGTTAATATGCATCGAGAGTAAGCTTCCTGAACATATTTCATCCCGACAGTCGTTTGATAAATCAATGAATAATGATATTTTTTGAAATCCCAATTTTGCGTAATACCACCCTGCTATCTCCTAGAGTAAGGAGTTATTTCACTGAAACACGTTATTATACATCGAAAGTGAGCAGCCTGAACATATTTCATCTTGACAGTCGTTTGCTAAATCAATGAAAAATCTTTTTTTTTTAATTTCCTATTTTGCGTAATACTAACCTGCTATCCTCTGGAGCAAGGAATTATTTCACTGAAACACGTTATTATACATCGAAAGTAAGCAGCCTGAACATATTTCATCTTGACAGTCGTTTGCTAAATCAATGAAAAATTACATTTTTTGAAATCCCAATTTTGCGTAATACCACCCTGCTATCCCCTAGAGCAAGGAGATATTTCACTACAACACGTTAATATGCATCGAGAGTAAGCTTCCTGAACATATTTCATCCCGACAGTCGTTTGCTAAATCAATGAATAATGATATTTTTTGAAATCCCAATTTTGCGTAATACCACCCTGCTATCCCCTGGAGCAAGAAGAAATTCCACTAAAACACGTTAATATGCATCGAAAGTAAGCTGCCTGAACATATTCCATCTTGACAGTCGTTTGCTAAATCAATGAAAAATGATATTCTTTGAAATCCCAATTTTGCGTAATACCACCCTGCTATCCCATAGAGCAAGGAAATATTTTACTAAAACACGTTAATATGCATCGGAAGTAAGCTGCCTGAACATATTTCAGCTTGACAGTCGTTTGCTAAATCAATGAAAAATGATATTTTTTGAAATCCCAATTTTGCGTAATACCACCCTGCTATCCCCTAGAGCAAGGAGATATTCCACTACAACACGTTAATATGCATCGAGAGTAAGCTTCCTGAACATATTTCATCCCGACAGTCGTTTGATAAATCAATGAATAATGATATTTTTTGAAATCCCAATTTTGCGTAATACCACCCTGCTATCTCCTAGAGTAAGGAGTTATTTCACTGAAACACGTTATTATACATCGAAAGTGAGCAGCCTGAACATATTTCATCTTGACAGTCGTTTGCTAAATCAATGAAAAATCATATTTTTTAAATTTCCTATTTTGCGTAATACTAACCTGCTATCCTCTAGAGCAAGGAATTATTTTACTGAAACACGTTATTATACATCGAAAGTAAGCAGCCTGAACATATTTCATCTTGACAGTCGTTTGCTAAATCAATGAAAAATTATATTTTTTGAAATCCCAATTTTGCGTAATACCACCCTGCTATCCCCTAGAGCAAGGAGATATTTCACTAAAACCCGTTAATATGCATCGAGAGTAAGCTTCCTGAACATATTTCACCCCGACAGTCGTTTGCTAAATCAATGGAAAATGATATTTTTTAAATTTCCTATTTTGCGTAATACTAACCTGCTATCCTCTAGAGCATCGAAAGTAAGCTGTCTGAACATATTTCATCTTGACAGTCGTTTGCTAAATCAAAGAAAAATAATTTTTTTTGAATTCCCAATTTTGCGTGATACCACCCTGCTATCTCCTAGAGCAAGTGGTTATTTCACTGAAACACGTTATTTTACATCGAAAGTAAGCAGCCTGAACATATTTCATCTTGACAGTCGTTTGCTAAATCAATGAAAAATTATATTTTTTAAATTTCCTATTTTGCGTAATACTAACCTGCTATCCTCTAAAGCAAGGAATTATTTCACTAGAACACGTTAATATGCATCGAGAGTATGCTTCCTGAACATATTTCATCCCGACAGTCGTTTGCTAAATCAATGAAAAATGATATTTTTTAAATTTCCTATTTTGCGTAATACTAACCTGCTATTCTCTAGAGCAAGGAGAAATTTTACTGAAACACGTTAATATGCATCGAAAGTAAGCAGCCTGAACATATTTCATCTCGACAGTCGTTTGCTAAATCAATGAAAAATTATATTTTTTGAAATCCCAATTTTGCGTAATACCACCCTGCTCTCCCCTAGAGCAAGGAGATATTTCACTAAAACATGTTGATATGCATCGAAAGTGAGCTTCCTGAACATATTTCATCCCGACAGCCGTTTGCTGAATCAATGAAAAATGATATTTTTCGAAATCCCAATTTTGCGTAATACCACCCTGCTATCCCGTAGAGCAAGGAGAAATTTCACTAAAACACGTTAATATGCATCGAAAGTAAGCTGCCTGAACATATTTCATCTTGACAGTCGTTTGCTAAATCTATAAAAAATGATTTTTATTTAATTCCCAATTTTGCGTAATACCACCCTGCTATCCACTAGAGAAAGGAGATATTCCACTAAAACACGTCGATATGCATCGAGAGTAAGCTTCCTGAACATATTTCATGCCGACAGTCGTTTGCTAAATCAATGAAAAATGATATTTTTTGAAAACCCAATTTTGCGTAATACCACCCTGCTATCTCCTAGAGTAAGGAGTTATTACACTGAAACACGTTATTATACATCGAAAGTAAGCAGCCTGAACATATTTTATCTTGAACGTCGTTTGCTAAATCAATGAAAAATGATATTTTTTAAATTTCCTATTTTGCGTGATACTAACCTGCTATCCTCTAGAGCAAAGGATTATTCCACTAAAACACGTCAATATGCATCGGAAGTATGCTTCCTGAACATATTTCATCCCGACAGTCGTTTGCTAAATCAATGGAAAATGATATTTTTTTAAATCCCAATTTTGCGTAATACCACCCTGCTATCCCCTGGAGCAAGAAGAAATTCCACTAAAACACGTTAATATGCATCGAAAGTAAGCTGCCTGAACATATTCCATCTTGACAGTCGTTTGCTAAATCAATGAAAAATGATATTCTTTGAAATCCCAATTTTGCGTAATACCACCCTGCTATCCCATAGAGCAAGGAAATATTTTACTAAAACACGTTAATATGCATCGGAAGTAAGCTGCCTGAACATATTTCAGCTTGACAGTCGTTTGCTAAATCAATCGAAAATGATATTTTTTGAAATCCCAATTTTGCGTAATACCAC
The DNA here is from genome assembly GCA_949126875.1 of Lochmaea capreae. NCBI lineage: Eukaryota > Metazoa > Arthropoda > Insecta > Coleoptera > Chrysomelidae > Lochmaea > Lochmaea capreae. The sequence continues at coordinate 21,381,710 of OX421408.1, forward strand.
CCTGCTATCCCCTAGAGCAAGGAGATATTCCACTACAACACGTTAATATGCATCGAGAGTAAGCTTCCTGAACATATTTCATCCCGACAGTCGTTTGATAAATCAATGAATAATGATATTTTTTGAAATCCCAATTTTGCGTAATACCACCCTGCTATCCCCTGGAGCAAGGAGAAACTTCACTAAAACACGTTAATATGCATCGAAAGTAAGCTGCCTGAACATATTTCTCATTGACAGTCGTTTGCTAAATCAATGAAAAATGATATTTTTTGAAATCCCAATTTTGCGTAATACCACCCTGCTATCCCCTAGAGCAAGGAGATATTTCACTACAACACGTTAATATGCATCGAGAGTAAGCTTCCTGAACATATTTCATCCCGACAGTCGTTTGATAAATCAATGAATAATGATATTTTTTGAAATCCCAATTTTGCGTAATACCACCCTGCTATCTCCTAGAGTAAGGAGTTATTTCACTGAAACACGTTATTATACATCGAAAGTGAGCAGCCTGAACATATTTCATCTTGACAGTCGTTTGCTAAATCAATGAAAAATCTTTTTTTTTTAATTTCCTATTTTGCGTAATACTAACCTGCTATCCTCTGGAGCAAGGAATTATTTCACTGAAACACGTTATTATACATCGAAAGTAAGCAGCCTGAACATATTTCATCTTGACAGTCGTTTGCTAAATCAATGAAAAATTACATTTTTTGAAATCCCAATTTTGCGTAATACCACCCTGCTATCCCCTAGAGCAAGGAGATATTTCACTACAACACGTTAATATGCATCGAGAGTAAGCTTCCTGAACATATTTCATCCCGACAGTCGTTTGCTAAATCAATGAATAATGATATTTTTTGAAATCCCAATTTTGCGTAATACCACCCTGCTATCCCCTGGAGCAAGAAGAAATTCCACTAAAACACGTTAATATGCATCGAAAGTAAGCTGCCTGAACATATTCCATCTTGACAGTCGTTTGCTAAATCAATGAAAAATGATATTCTTTGAAATCCCAATTTTGCGTAATACCACCCTGCTATCCCATAGAGCAAGGAAATATTTTACTAAAACACGTTAATATGCATCGGAAGTAAGCTGCCTGAACATATTTCAGCTTGACAGTCGTTTGCTAAATCAATGAAAAATGATATTTTTTGAAATCCCAATTTTGCGTAATACCACCCTGCTATCCCCTAGAGCAAGGAGATATTCCACTACAACACGTTAATATGCATCGAGAGTAAGCTTCCTGAACATATTTCATCCCGACAGTCGTTTGATAAATCAATGAATAATGATATTTTTTGAAATCCCAATTTTGCGTAATACCACCCTGCTATCTCCTAGAGTAAGGAGTTATTTCACTGAAACACGTTATTATACATCGAAAGTGAGCAGCCTGAACATATTTCATCTTGACAGTCGTTTGCTAAATCAATGAAAAATCATATTTTTTAAATTTCCTATTTTGCGTAATACTAACCTGCTATCCTCTAGAGCAAGGAATTATTTTACTGAAACACGTTATTATACATCGAAAGTAAGCAGCCTGAACATATTTCATCTTGACAGTCGTTTGCTAAATCAATGAAAAATTATATTTTTTGAAATCCCAATTTTGCGTAATACCACCCTGCTATCCCCTAGAGCAAGGAGATATTTCACTAAAACCCGTTAATATGCATCGAGAGTAAGCTTCCTGAACATATTTCACCCCGACAGTCGTTTGCTAAATCAATGGAAAATGATATTTTTTAAATTTCCTATTTTGCGTAATACTAACCTGCTATCCTCTAGAGCATCGAAAGTAAGCTGTCTGAACATATTTCATCTTGACAGTCGTTTGCTAAATCAAAGAAAAATAATTTTTTTTGAATTCCCAATTTTGCGTGATACCACCCTGCTATCTCCTAGAGCAAGTGGTTATTTCACTGAAACACGTTATTTTACATCGAAAGTAAGCAGCCTGAACATATTTCATCTTGACAGTCGTTTGCTAAATCAATGAAAAATTATATTTTTTAAATTTCCTATTTTGCGTAATACTAACCTGCTATCCTCTAAAGCAAGGAATTATTTCACTAGAACACGTTAATATGCATCGAGAGTATGCTTCCTGAACATATTTCATCCCGACAGTCGTTTGCTAAATCAATGAAAAATGATATTTTTTAAATTTCCTATTTTGCGTAATACTAACCTGCTATTCTCTAGAGCAAGGAGAAATTTTACTGAAACACGTTAATATGCATCGAAAGTAAGCAGCCTGAACATATTTCATCTCGACAGTCGTTTGCTAAATCAATGAAAAATTATATTTTTTGAAATCCCAATTTTGCGTAATACCACCCTGCTCTCCCCTAGAGCAAGGAGATATTTCACTAAAACATGTTGATATGCATCGAAAGTGAGCTTCCTGAACATATTTCATCCCGACAGCCGTTTGCTGAATCAATGAAAAATGATATTTTTCGAAATCCCAATTTTGCGTAATACCACCCTGCTATCCCGTAGAGCAAGGAGAAATTTCACTAAAACACGTTAATATGCATCGAAAGTAAGCTGCCTGAACATATTTCATCTTGACAGTCGTTTGCTAAATCTATAAAAAATGATTTTTATTTAATTCCCAATTTTGCGTAATACCACCCTGCTATCCACTAGAGAAAGGAGATATTCCACTAAAACACGTCGATATGCATCGAGAGTAAGCTTCCTGAACATATTTCATGCCGACAGTCGTTTGCTAAATCAATGAAAAATGATATTTTTTGAAAACCCAATTTTGCGTAATACCACCCTGCTATCTCCTAGAGTAAGGAGTTATTTCACTGAAACACGTTATTATACATCGGAAGTAAGCAGCCTGAACATATTTCATCTCGACAGTCGTTTGCTAAATCAATGAAAAATTATATTTTTTGAAATCCCAATTTTGCGTAATACAACCCTGCTTTCCCCTAGAGCAAGGAGATATTTCACTGAAACACGTTAATATGCATCGAGAGTAAGCTTCCTGAACATATTTCACCCCGACAGTCGTTTGCTAAATCAATGAAAAATGATATTTTTTGAAATCCCAATTTTGCGTAATACCACCCTGCTATCTCCTAGAGTGAGGAGTTATTTCACTGAAACACATTATTTTACATCGAAAGTAAGCAGCCTGAACATATTTCATCTTGACAGTCGTTTGCTAAATCAATGAAAAATCATATTTTTTAAATTTCCTATTTTTCGTAATACTAACCTGCTATCCTCTAGAGCAAGGAATTATTTCACTGAAACACGTATGCATCGAAAGTGAGCTTCCTGAACGTATTTCATCCCGACAGTCGTTTGCCAAATCAAAGAAAAATGATTTTTTTCGAATTCCCAATTTTGCGTGATACCACCCTGCTATCTCCTAGAGCAAGGAGTTATTTCACTGAAACACGTTATTATACATCGAAAGTAAGCAGCCTGAACATATTTCATCTTGACAGTCGTTTGCTAAATCAATGAAAAATTATATTTTTTGAAATCCCAATTTTGCGTAATACCACCCTGCTATCCCCTAGAGCAAGGAGATATTCCACTAAAACACGTTAATATGCATCGAGAGTAAGCTTCCTGAACATATATCATCCCGACAGTCGTTTGCTAAATCAATGAAAAATGATTTTTTTTTAATTCCCAATTTTGCGTGATACCACCCTGCTATCTCCTAGAGCAAGAAGTTTTTTCACTGAAACACGTTATTATACATCGAACGTAAGCAGCCTGAACTTATTTCATCTTGACAGTCGTTTGCTAAATCAATGAAAAATGATATTTTTTGAAATCCCAATTTTGCGTAATACCACCCTGCTATCCCCTAGAGCAAGGAGAAATTTTACTAAAACACGTTAATATGCATCGAAAGTAAGCTTCCTGAACATATTTCATCTTGGCAGTCGTTTGCTAAATCATAGAAAAATGATATTTTTTAAATTTCCCATTTTGCGTAATACTAACCTGCTATCCTCTAGAGCAAGGAATTATTTCACTGAAACACGTTAATATGCATCGAAAAAAAGCTGCCTGTACATATTTCCTCTTGACAGTCGTTTGCTAAATCAAAGAAAAATGATTTTTTTTTTGAATTCCCAATTTTGCGTAATACTACCCTGCTATTCCCTGGAGCAAGGAGATATTTCACTGAAACACGGTAATATGCATCGAAAGTAAGCTGTCTGAACATCGTTTGCTAAATCAATGAAAAATGATTTTTTTTGAATTCCCAATTTTGCGTGATACCACCCTGCTATCCCCTAGAGCAAGGAGATATTTCACTAAAACACGTTAATATGCATCGGAAGTAACCTGCCTGAACATACTTCATCTTGACAGTCGTTTGCTAAATCAATGGAAAATGATTTTTTTTGAATTCCCAATTTTGCGTGATACCACCCTGCTATCTCCTAGAGCAAAGAATTATTCCACTAAAACACGTTAATATGCATCGAAAGTATGCTTCCTGAACATATTTCATCCCGACAGCCGTTTGCTGAATCAATGGAAAATGATATTTTTTTAAATCCCAATTTTGCGTAATACCACACTGCTATCCCCTAGAGCGAGGAGATATTTCACCAAAACACGTTAATATGCATCGAGAGTGAGCTTCCTGAACATATTTCATACCGACAGTCGTTTGCTAAATCATTGAAAAATGATATTTTTTGAAATCCCAATTTTGCGTAATACCACCCTGCTATCTCCTAGAGCAAGGAGTTATTTCACTGAAACACGTTATTATACATCGAAAGTAAGCAGCCTGAACATATTTTATCTTGAACGTCGTTTGCTAAATCAATAAAAAATGATATTTTTTAAATTTCCTATTTTGCGTGATACTAACCTGCTATCCTCTAGAGCAAAGAATTATTCCACTAAAACACGTCAATATGCATCGAAAGTATGCTTCCTGAACATATTTCATCCCGACAGTCGTTTGCTAAATCAATGGAAAATGATATTTTTTTAAATCCCAATTTTGCGTAATACCACCCTGCTATCCCCTGGCGCAAGAAGAAATTCCACTAAAACACGTTAATATGCATCGAAAGTAAGCTGCCTGAACATATTCCATCTTGACAGTCGTTTGCTAAATCAATGAAAAATGATATTCTTTGAAATCCCAATTTTGCGTAATACCACCCTGCTATCCCCTAGAGCAAGGAAATATTTTACTAAAACACGTTAATATGCATCGGAAGTAAGCTGCCTGAACATATTTCAGCTTGACAGTCGTTTGCTAAATCAATGAAAAATGATATTTTTTTAAATCCCAATTTTGCGTAATACCACCCTGCTATCCCCTAGAGCAAGGAGATATTTCACTACAACACGTTAATATGCATCGAGAGTAAGCTTCCTGAACATATATTTCATCCCGACAGTCGTTTGATAAATCAATGAATAATGATATTTTTTGAAATCCCAATTTTGCGTAATACCACCCTGCTATCTCCTAGAGTAAGGAGTTATTTCACTGAAACACGTTATTATACATCGAAAGTAAGCAGCCTGAACATATTTCATCTTGACAGTCGTTTGCTAAATCAATGAAAAATCTTTTTTTTTTAATTTCCTATTTTGCGTAATACTAACCTGCTATTCTCTGGAGCAAGGAATTATTTCACTGAAACACGTTATTATACATCGAAAGTAAGCAGCCTGAACATATTTCATCTTGACAGTCGTTTGCTAAATCAATGAAAAATTATATTTTTTGAAATCCCAATTTTGCGTAATACAACCCTGCTTTCCCCTAGAGCAAGGAGATATTTCACTGAAACACGTTAATATGCATCGAGAGTAAGCTTCCTGAACATATTTCACCCTGACAGTCGTTTGCTAAATCAATGAAAAATGATATTTTTTGAAATCCCAATTTTGCGTAATACCACCCTGCTATCTCCTAGAGTGAGGAGTTATTTCACTGAAACACATTATTTTACATCGAAAGTAAGCAGCCTGAACATATTTCATCTTGACAGTCGTTTGCTAAATCAATGAAAAATCATATTTTTTAAATTTCCTATTTTTCGTAATACTAACCTGCTATCCTCTAGAGCAAGGAATTATTTCACTGAAACACGTATGCATCGAAAGTGAGCTTCCTGAACGTATTTCATCCCGACAGTCGTTTGCCAAATCAAAGAAAAATGATTTTTTTCGAATTCCCAATTTTGCGTGATACCACCCTGCTATCTCCTAGAGCAAGGAGTTATTTCACTGAAACACGTTATTATACATCGAAAGTAAGCAGCCTGAACATATTTCATCTTGACAGTCGTTTGCTAAATCAATGAAAAATTATATTTTTTGAAATCCCAATTTTGCGTAATACCACCCTGCTATCCCCTAGAGCAAGGAGATATTCCACTAAAACACGTTAATATGCATCGAGAGTAAGCTTCCTGAACATATATCATCCCGACAGTCGTTTGCTAAATCAATGAAAAATGATTTTTTTTTAATTCCCAATTTTGCGTGATACCACCCTGCTATCTCCTAGAGCAAGAAGTTTTTCCACTGAAACACGTTATTATACATCGAACGTAAGCAGCCTGAACTTATTTCATCTTGACAGTCGTTTGCTAAATCAATGAAAAATGATATTTTTTGAAATCCCAATTTTGCGTAATACCACCCTGCTATCCCCTAGAGCAAGGAGAAATTTCACTAAAACACGTTAATATGCATCGAAAGTAAGCTTCCTGAACATATTTCATCTTGGCAGTCGTTTGCTAAATCATAGAAAAATGATATTTTTTAAATTTCCCATTTTGCGTAATACTAACCTGCTATCCTCTAGAGCAAGGAATTATTTCACTGAAACACGTTAATATGCATCGAAAAAAAGCTGCCTGTACATATTTCCTCTTGACAGTCGTTTGCTAAATCAAAGAAAAATGATTTTTTTTTTGAATTCCCAATTTTGCGTAATACTACCCTGCTATTCCCTGGAGCAAGGAGATATTTCACTGAAACACGGTAATATGCATCGAAAGTAAGCTGTCTGAACATCGTTTGCTAAATCAATGAAAAATGATTTTTTTTGAATTCCCAATTTTGCGTGATACCACCCTGCTATCCCCTAGAGCAAGGAGATATTTCACTAAAACACGTTAATATGCATCGGAAGTAACCTGCCTGAACATACTTCATCTTGACAGTCGTTTGCTAAATCAATGGAAAATGATTTTTTTTGAATTCCCAATTTTGCGTGATACCACCCTGCTATCTCCTAGAGCAAAGAATTATTCCACTAAAACACGTTAATATGCATCGAAAGTATGCTTCCTGAACATATTTCATCCCGACAGCCGTTTGCTGAATCAATGGAAAATGATATTTTTTTAAATCCCAATTTTGCGTAATACCACACTGCTATCCCCTAGAGCGAGGAGATATTTCACTAAAACACGTTAATATGCATCGAGAGTGAGCATCCTGAACATATTTCATACCGACAGTCGTTTGCTAAATCAATGAAAAATGATATTTTTTGAAATCCCAATTTTGCGTAATACCACCCTGCTATCTCCTAGAGCAAGGAGTTATTTCACTGAAACACGTTATTATACATCGAAAGTAAGCAGCCTGAACATATTTTATCTTGAACGTCGTTTGCTAAATCAATGAAAAATGATATTTTTTAAATTTCCTATTTTGCGTGATACTAACCTGCTATCCTCTAGAGCAAAGAATTATTCCACTAAAACACGTCAATATGCATCGAAAGTATGCTTCCTGAACATATTTCATCCCGACAGTCGTTTGCTAAATGAATGGAAAATGATATTTTTTTAAATCCCAATTTTGCGTAATACCACCCTGCTATCCCCTGGCGCAAGAAGAAATTCCACTAAAACACGTTAATATGCATCGAAAGTAAGCTGCCTGAACATATTCCATCTTGACAGTCGTTTGCTAAATCAATGAAAAATGATATTCTTTGAAATCCCAATTTTGCGTAATACCACCCTGCTATCCCCTAGAGCAAGGAAATATTTTACTAAAACACGTTAATATGCATCGGAAGTAAGCTGCCTGAACATATTTCAGCTTGACAGTCGTTTGCTAAATCAATGAAAAATGATATTTTTTGAAATCCCAATTTTGCGTAATACCACCCTGCTATCCCCTAGAGCAAGGAGATATTTCACTACAACACGTTAATATGCATCGAGAGTAAGCTTCCTGAACATATATTTCATCCTGACAGTCGTTTGATAAATCAATGAATAATGATATTTTTTGAAATCCCAATTTTGCGTAATACCACCCTGCTATCTCCTAGAGTAAGGAGTTATTTCACTGAAACACGTTATTATACATCGAAAGTAAGCAGCCTGAACATATTTCATCTTGACAGTCGTTTGCTAAATCAATGAAAAATCTTTTTTTTTAATTTCCTATTTTGCGTAATACTAACCTGCTATCCTCTGGAGCAAGGAATTATTTCACTGAAACACGTTATTATACATCGAAAGTAAGCAGCCTGAACATATTTCATCTTGACAGTCGTTTGCTAAATCAATGAAAAATTACATTTTTTGAAATCCCAATTTTGCGTAATACCACCCTGCTATCCCCTAGAGCAAGGAGATATTTCACTACAACACGTTAATATGCATCGAGAGTAAGCTTCCTGAACATATTTCATCCCGACAGTCGTTTGCTAAATCAATGAATAATGATGTTTTTTGAAATCCCAATTTTGCGTAATACCACCCTGCTATCTCCTAGAGTAAGGAGTTATTTCACTGAAACACGTTAATATACATCGAAAATAAGCAGCCTGAACATATTTCATCTTGACAGTCGTTTGCTAAATCAATGAAAAATCATATTTTTTAAATTTCCTATTTTGCGTAATACTAACCTGCTATCCTCTAGAGCAAGGAATTATTTTACTGAAACACGTTATTATACATCGAAAGTAAGCAGCCTGAACATATTTCATCTTGACAGTCGTTTGCTAAATCAATGAAAAATTATATTTTTTGAAATCCCAATTTTGCGTAATACCACCCTGCTATCCCCTAGAGCAAGGAGATATTTCACTAAAACCCGTTAATATGCATCGAGAGTAAGCTTCCTGAACATATTTCACCCCGACAGTCGTTTGCTAAATCAATGGAAAATGATATTTTTAAAATTTCCTATTTTGCGTAATACTAACCTGCTATCCTCTAGAGCATCGAAAGTAAGCTGTCTGAACATATTTCATCTTGACAGTCGTTTGCTAAATCAAAGAAAAATAATTTTTTTTGAATTCCCAATTTTGCGTGATACCACCCTGCTATCTCCTAGAGCAAGTGGTTATTTCACTGAAACAGGTTATTTTACATCGAAAGTAAGCAGCCTGAACATATTTCATCTTGACAGTCGTTTGCTAAATCAATGAAAAATTATATTTTTTAAATTTCCTATTTTGCGTCATACTAACCTGCTATTCTCTAGAGCAAGGAGAAATTTTACTGAAACACGTTAATATGCATCGGAAGTAAGCAGCCTGAACATATTTCATCTCGACAGTCGTTTGCTAAATCAATGAAAAATTATATTTTTTGAAATCCCAATTTTGCGTAATACCACCCTGCTTTCCCCTAGAGCAAGGAGATATTTCACTAAAACACGTTAATATGCTTCGAAAGTAAGCTGTCTGAACATATTTCATCTTGACAGTCGTTTGCTGAATCAAAGAAAAATGATTTTTTTTTAATTCCCAATTTTGCGTGATACCACCCTGCTATCTCCTAGAGCAAGGAGTTATTTCCCTGAAACACGTTATTATACAACGAAAATAAGCAGCCTGAACATATTTCATCTTGACAGTCGTTTGCTAAATCAATGAAAAATGATATTTTTTGAAATCCCAATTTTGCGTAATACCACCCTGCTATCCCCTAGAGCAAGGAGAAATTTCACTAAAACACGTTAATATGCATCGAGAGTAAGCTTCCTGAACATATTTCATCCCGAAAGTCGTTTGCTAAATCAATGAAAAATGATATTTTTTGAAATCCCAATTTCGCGTAATACCACCCTGCTATCTCCTAGAGTAAGGGAATATTTCACTGAAACACGTTATTATACATCGGAAGTAAGCTTCCTGAACATATTTCATCCGGACAGTCGTTTGCTAAATCAATGAAAAATGATATTTTTTGAAATCCAAATTTTGCGTAATACCACCCTGCTATCCCCTAGAGCAAGGAGAAATTTAACTAAAACACGTTATTAAGCATCGAAAGTAAGCTGCCTGAACATATTTCAGCTTGACAGTCGTTTGCTAAATCAATGAAAAATGATATTTTTTGAATTCCCAATTTTGCGTAATACCACCCTGCTATCCCCTAGAGCAAGGAGATATTTTACTAAAACACGTTAATGTGCATCGAAAGTAAGCTGCCTGAATATATTTCATCTTGACAGTCGTTTGCTAAATCAATGGAAAATGATATTTTTTGAAATCCCAATTTTGCGTAATACCACCCTGCTATCCCCTAGAGCAAGGAGATATTTTACTAAAACACGTTAATGTGCATCGAAAGTAAGCTGCCTGAATATATTTCATCTTGACAGTCGTTTGCTAAATCAATGAAAAATGATATTTTTTGAAATCCCAATTTTGCGTAATACCACCCTGCTATTCCCTAGAGCAAGGAGATATTTCACTAAAACACGTTAATATGCATCGAGAGTAAGCTTCCTGAACATATTTCATACCGACAGTCGTTTGCTAAATCAATGAAAAATTATATTTTTTGAAATCCCAATTTTGCGTAATACCACCCTGCTATCCCCTAGAGCAAGGAGAAATTTCACTAAAACACGTTATTATGCATCGAAGGTAAGCTGCCTGAACATATTTCATCTTGACAGTCGTTTGCTAAATCAATGAAAAATGATATTTTTTGAATTCCCAATTTTGCGTAATACCACCCTGCTATCCCCTAGAGCAAGGAGATATTTTACTAAAACACGTTAATGTGCATCGAAAGTAAGCTGCCTGAATATATTTCATCTTGACAGTCGTTTGCTGAATCAATGAAAAATCATATTTTTTGAATTTCCTATTTTGCGTAATACTAACCTGCTATCCTCTAGAGCAAGGAATTATTTCACTAAAACACGTTAATATGCATCGGAAGTGAGCTTCTTGAACATATTTCAATCCGACGGTCGTTTGCTAAATCAATGAAAAATGATATTTTTCGAAATCCCAATTTTGCGTGATACCACCCTGCTATCTCCTAGAGCAAGGAGTTATTTCACTGAAACACGTTATTATACATCGAAAGTAAGCTGCCTGAACATATTTCATCTTGACAGTCGTTTGCTAAATCAATAAAAAATGATTTTTTTTTAATTCCCAATTTTGCGTGATACCACCCTGCTATCTCCTAGAGCAAGGAGTTATTTCACTGAAACACGTTATTATACATCAAAAGTAAGCAGCCTGAACATATTTCATCTTGACAGTCGTTTGCTAAATCGATGAAAAATGATATTTTTTGAAATCCCAATTTTGCGTAATACCACCCTGCTATTCCCTAGAGCAAGGAGATATTTCACTAAAACACGTTAATATGCATCGAGAGTAAGCTTCCTGAACATATTTCATCCCGACAGTCGTTTGCTAAATCAATGAAAAATGATATTTTTTGAAATCCAAATTTTGCGTAATACCACCCTGCTATCCCCTAGAGCAAGGAGATATTTCACTAAAACACGTTAATATGCATCGAGAGTAAGCTTCCTGAACATATTTCATCCCGACAGTCGTTTGCTAAATCAATGAAAAATGATATTTTTTGAAATCCAAATTTTGCGTAATACCACCCTGCTATCCCCTAGAGCAAGGAGAAATTTAACTAAAACACGTTATTAAGCATCGAAAGTAAGCTGCCTGAACATATTTCATCTTGACAGTCGTTTGCTAAATCAATGAAAAATGATATTTTTTGAAATCCCAATTTTGCGTAATACCACCCTGCTATCCCCTAGAGCAAGGAGATATTTTACTAAAACAAGTTAATGTGCATCGGAAGTAAGCTGCCTGAATATATTTCATCTTAACAGTCGTTTGCTAAATCAATGAAAAATGATATTTTTTGAAATCCCAATTTTGCGTAATACCACCCTGCTATCCACTAGAGAAAGGAGATATTCCACTAAAACACGTTAATATGCATCGAGAGTAAGCTTCCTGAACATATTTTATGCCGACAGTCGTTTGCTAAATCAATGAAAAATGATATTTTTTTGAAATCCCAATTTTGCGTAATACCACCCTGCTATCCCCTAGAGCAAGGAGAAATTTCACTAAAACAAGTTAATATGCATCGAAAGTAAGCTGCCTGAAAATATTTCATCTTGACAGTCGTTTGCTAAATCAATGAAAAATGATATTTTTTGAAATCCCAATTTTGCGTAATACCACCCTGCTATCCCCTAGAGCAAGGAGAAATTTCACTAAAACACGTTAATATGCATCGAAAGTGAGCTGCCTGAACATATTTCATCTTGACAGTCGTTTGCTAAATCAATGAAAAATGATATTTTTTGAAATCCCAATTTCGCGTAATACCACCCTGCTATCCCCTAGAGCAAGGAAATATTTCACTAAAACATGTTGATATGCATCGAAAGTGAGCTTCCTGAACATATTTCATCCCGACAGCCGTTTGCTAATTCAATGAAAAATGATATTTTTCGAAATCCCAATTTTGCGTAATACCACCCTGCTATCCCGTAGAGCAAGGAGAAATTTCACTAAAACACGTTAATATGCATCGAAAGTAAACTGCCTGAACATATTTCATCTTGACAGTCGTTTGCTAAATCTATAAAAAATGATTTTTATTTTATTCCCAATTTTGCGTAATACCACCCTGCTATCCACTAGAGAAAGGAGATATTCCACTAAAACACGTTGATATGCATCGAGAGTAAGCTTCCTGAACATATTTCATGCCGACAGTCGTTTGCTAAATCAATGAAAAATGATATTTTTTGAAAACCCAATTTTGCGTAATACCACCCTGCTATCTCCTAGAGTAAGGAGTTATTTCACTGAAACACGTTATTATACATCGGAAGTAAGCAGCCTGAACATATTTCATCTCGACAGTCGTTTGCTAAATCAATGAAAAATTATATTTTTTGAAATCCCAATTTTGCGTAATACCACCCTGCTTTCCCCTAGAGCAAGGAGATATTTCACTGAAACACGTTAATATGCATCGAGAGTAAGCTTTCTGAACATATTTCACCCCGACAGTCGTTTGCTAAATCAATGAAAAATGATATTTTTTGAAATCCCAATTTTGCGTAATACCACCCTGCTATCTCCTAGAGTGAGGAGTTATTTCACTGAAACACATTATTTTACATCGAAAGTAAGCAGCCTGAACATATTTCATCTTGACAGTCGTTTGCTAAATCAATGAAAAATCATATTTTTTAAATTTCCTATTTTTCGTAATACTAACCTGCTATCCTCTAGAGCAAGGAATTATTTCACTGAAACACGTATGCATCGAAAGTGAGCTTCCTGAACGTATTTCATCCCGACAGTCGTTTGCCAAATCAAAGAAAAATGATTTTTTTCGAATTCCCAATTTTGCGTGATACCACCCTGCTATCTCCTAGAGCAAGGAGTTATTTCACTGAAACACGTTATTATACATCGAAAGTAAGCAGCCTGAACATATTTCATCTTGACAGTCGTTTGCTAAATCAATGAAAAATTATATTTTTTGAAATCCCAATTTTGCGTAATACCACCCTGCTATCCCCTAGAGCAAGGAGATATTCCACTAAAACACGTTAATATGCATCGAGAGTAAGCTTCCTGAACATATATCATCCCGACAGTCGTTTGCTAAATCAATGAAAAATGATTTTTTTTTTAATTCCCAATTTTGCGTGATACCACCCTGCTATCTCCTAGAGCAAGGAGTTTTTTCACTGAAACACGTTATTACACATCGAACGTAAGCAGCCTGAACACATTTCATCTTGACAGTCGTTTGCTAAATCAATGAAAAATGATATTTTTTGAAATCCCAATTTTGCGTAATACCACCCTGCTATCCCCTAGAGCAAGGAGAAATTTCACTAAAACACGTTAATATGCATCGAAAGTAAGCTTCCTGAACATATTTCATCTTGACAGTCGTTTGCCAAATCATAGAAAAATGATATTTTTTAAATTTCCCATTTTGCGTAATACTAACCTGCTATCCTCTAGAGCAAGGAATTATTTCACTGAAACACGTTAATATGCATCGAAAAAAAGCTGCCTGTACATATTTCCTCTTGACAGTCGTTTGCTAAATCAAAGAAAAATGATTTTTTTTTTGAATTCCCAATTTTGCGTAATACTACCCTGCTATTCCCTGGAGCAAGGAGATATTTCACTGAAACACGGTAATATGCATCGAAAGTATGCTGTCTGAACATATTTCATCTTAACAGTCGTTTGCTAAATCAATGAAAAATGATTTTTTTTGAATTCCCAATTTTGCCTGATACCACCCTGCTATCCCCTAGAGCAAGGAGATATTTCACTAAAACACGTTAATATGCATCGGAAGTAACCTGCCTGAACATACTTCATCTTGACAGTCGTTTGCTAAATCAATGAAAAATGATATTTTATGAAATCCCAATTTTGCGTAATACCACCCTGCTATCTCCTAGAGTGAGGAGTTATTTCACTGAAACACATTATTTTACATCGAAAGTAAGCAGCCTGAACATATTTCATCTTGACAGTCGTTTGCTAAATCAATGAAAAATCATATTTTTTAAATTTCCTATTTTTCGTAATACTAACCTGCTATCCTCTAGAGCAAGGAATTATTTCACTGAAACACGTATGCATCGAAAGTGAGCTTCCTGAACGTATTTCATCCCGACAGTCGTTTGCCAAATCAAAGAAAAATGATTTTTTTCGAATTCCCAATTTTGCGTGATACCACCCTGCTATCTCCTAGAGCAAGGAGTTATTTCACTGAAACACGTTATTATACATCGAAAGTAAGCAGCCTGAACATATTTCATCTTGACAGTCGTTTGCTAAATCAATGAAAAATTATATTTTTTGAAATCCCAATTTTGCGTAATACCACCCTGCTATTCCCTAGAGCAAGGAGATATTCCACTAAAACACGTTAATATGCATCGAGAGTAAGCTTCCTGAACATATATCATCCCGACAGTCGTTTGCTAAATCAATGAAAAATGATTTTTTTTTAATTCCCAATTTTGCGTGATACCACCCTGCTATCTCCTAGAGCAAGAAGTTTTTTCACTGAAACACGTTATTATACATCGAACGTAAGCAGCCTGAACTTATTTCATCTTGACAGTCGTTTGCTAAATCAATGAAAAATGATATTTTTTGAAATCCCAATTTTGCGTAATACCACCCTGCTATCCCCTAGAGCAAGGAGAAATTTTACTAAAACACGTTAATATGCATCGAAAGTAAGCTTCCTGAACATATTTCATCTTGGCAGTCGTTTGCTAAATCATAGAAAAATGATATTTTTTAAATTTCCCATTTTGCGTAATACTAACCTGCTATCCTCTAGAGCAAGGAATTATTTCACTGAAACACGTTAATATGCATCGAAAAAAAGCTGCCTGTACATATTTCCTCTTGACAGTCGTTTGCTAAATCAAAGAAAAATGATTTTTTTTTTGAATTCCCAATTTTGCGTAATACTACCCTGCTATTCCCTGGAGCAAGGAGATATTTCACTGAAACACGGTAATATGCATCGAAAGTAAGCTGTCTGAACATCGTTTGCTAAATCAATGAAAAATGATTTTTTTTGAATTCCCAATTTTGCGTGATACCACCCTGCTATCCCCTAGAGCAAGGAGATATTTCACTAAAACACGTTAATATGCATCGGAAGTAACCTGCCTGAACATACTTCATCTTGACAGTCGTTTGCTAAATCAATGGAAAATGATTTTTTTTGAATTCCCAATTTTGCGTGATACCACCCTGCTATCTCCTAGAGCAAAGAATTATTCCACTAAAACACGTTAATATGCATCGAAAGTATGCTTCCTGAACATATTTCATCCCGACAGCCGTTTGCTGAATCAATGGAAAATGATATTTTTTTAAATCCCAATTTTGCGTAATACCACACTGCTATCCCCTAGAGCGAGGAGATATTTCACCAAAACACGTTAATATGCATCGAGAGTGAGCTTCCTGAACATATTTCATACCGACAGTCGTTTGCTAAATCAATGAAAAATGATATTTTTTGAAATCCCAATTTTGCGTAATACCACCCTGCTATCTCCTAGAGCAAGGAGTTATTTCACTGAAACACGTTATTATACATCGAAAGTAAGCAGCCTGAACATATTTTATCTTGAACGTCGTTTGCTAAATCAATAAAAAATGATATTTTTTAAATTTCCTATTTTGCGTGATACTAACCTGCTATCCTCTAGAGCAAAGAATTATTCCACTAAAACACGTCAATATGCATCGAAAGTATGCTTCCTGAACATATTTCATCCCGACAGTCGTTTGCTAAATCAATGGAAAATGATATTTTTTTAAATCCCAATTTTGCGTAATACCACCCTGCTATCCCCTGGCGCAAGAAGAAATTCCACTAAAACACGTTAATATGCATCGAAAGTAAGCTGCCTGAACATATTCCATCTTGACAGTCGTTTGCTAAATCAATGAAAAATGATATTCTTTGAAATCCCAATTTTGCGTAATACCACCCTGCTATCCCCTAGAGCAAGGAAATATTTTACTAAAACACGTTAATATGCATCGGAAGTAAGCTGCCTGAACATATTTCAGCTTGACAGTCGTTTGCTAAATCAATGAAAAATGATATTTTTTTAAATCCCAATTTTGCGTAATACCACCCTGCTATCCCCTAGAGCAAGGAGATATTTCACTACAACACGTTAATATGCATCGAGAGTAAGCTTCCTGAACATATATTTCATCCCGACAGTCGTTTGATAAATCAATGAATAATGATATTTTTTGAAATCCCAATTTTGCGTAATACCACCCTGCTATCTCCTAGAGTAAGGAGTTATTTCACTGAAACACGTTATTATACATCGAAAGTAAGCAGCCTGAACATATTTCATCTTGACAGTCGTTTGCTAAATCAATGAAAAATCTTTTTTTTTTAATTTCCTATTTTGCGTAATACTAACCTGCTATTCTCTGGAGCAAGGAATTATTTCACTGAAACACGTTATTATACATCGAAAGTAAGCAGCCTGAACATATTTCATCTTGACAGTCGTTTGCTAAATCAATGAAAAATTATATTTTTTGAAATCCCAATTTTGCGTAATACAACCCTGCTTTCCCCTAGAGC
The DNA here is from genome assembly GCA_949126875.1 of Lochmaea capreae. Lineage (NCBI taxonomy): Eukaryota > Metazoa > Arthropoda > Insecta > Coleoptera > Chrysomelidae > Lochmaea > Lochmaea capreae. Next base: position 21,399,163 of record OX421408.1, read on the forward strand.
AAGGAGATATTTCACTGAAACACGTTAATATGCATCGAGAGTAAGCTTCCTGAACATATTTCACCCTGACAGTCGTTTGCTAAATCAATGAAAAATGATATTTTTTGAAATCCCAATTTTGCGTAATACCACCCTGCTATCTCCTAGAGTGAGGAGTTATTTCACTGAAACACATTATTTTACATCGAAAGTAAGCAGCCTGAACATATTTCATCTTGACAGTCGTTTGCTAAATCAATGAAAAATCATATTTTTTAAATTTCCTATTTTTCGTAATACTAACCTGCTATCCTCTAGAGCAAGGAATTATTTCACTGAAACACGTATGCATCGAAAGTGAGCTTCCTGAACGTATTTCATCCCGACAGTCGTTTGCCAAATCAAAGAAAAATGATTTTTTTCGAATTCCCAATTTTGCGTGATACCACCCTGCTATCTCCTAGAGCAAGGAGTTATTTCACTGAAACACGTTATTATACATCGAAAGTAAGCAGCCTGAACATATTTCATCTTGACAGTCGTTTGCTAAATCAATGAAAAATTATATTTTTTGAAATCCCAATTTTGCGTAATACCACCCTGCTATCCCCTAGAGCAAGGAGATATTCCACTAAAACACGTTAATATGCATCGAGAGTAAGCTTCCTGAACATATATCATCCCGACAGTCGTTTGCTAAATCAATGAAAAATGATTTTTTTTTAATTCCCAATTTTGCGTGATACCACCCTGCTATCTCCTAGAGCAAGAAGTTTTTCCACTGAAACACGTTATTATACATCGAACGTAAGCAGCCTGAACTTATTTCATCTTGACAGTCGTTTGCTAAATCAATGAAAAATGATATTTTTTGAAATCCCAATTTTGCGTAATACCACCCTGCTATCCCCTAGAGCAAGGAGAAATTTCACTAAAACACGTTAATATGCATCGAAAGTAAGCTTCCTGAACATATTTCATCTTGGCAGTCGTTTGCTAAATCATAGAAAAATGATATTTTTTAAATTTCCCATTTTGCGTAATACTAACCTGCTATCCTCTAGAGCAAGGAATTATTTCACTGAAACACGTTAATATGCATCGAAAAAAAGCTGCCTGTACATATTTCCTCTTGACAGTCGTTTGCTAAATCAAAGAAAAATGATTTTTTTTTTGAATTCCCAATTTTGCGTAATACTACCCTGCTATTCCCTGGAGCAAGGAGATATTTCACTGAAACACGGTAATATGCATCGAAAGTAAGCTGTCTGAACATCGTTTGCTAAATCAATGAAAAATGATTTTTTTTGAATTCCCAATTTTGCGTGATACCACCCTGCTATCCCCTAGAGCAAGGAGATATTTCACTAAAACACGTTAATATGCATCGGAAGTAACCTGCCTGAACATACTTCATCTTGACAGTCGTTTGCTAAATCAATGGAAAATGATTTTTTTTGAATTCCCAATTTTGCGTGATACCACCCTGCTATCTCCTAGAGCAAAGAATTATTCCACTAAAACACGTTAATATGCATCGAAAGTATGCTTCCTGAACATATTTCATCCCGACAGCCGTTTGCTGAATCAATGGAAAATGATATTTTTTTAAATCCCAATTTTGCGTAATACCACACTGCTATCCCCTAGAGCGAGGAGATATTTCACTAAAACACGTTAATATGCATCGAGAGTGAGCATCCTGAACATATTTCATACCGACAGTCGTTTGCTAAATCAATGAAAAATGATATTTTTTGAAATCCCAATTTTGCGTAATACCACCCTGCTATCTCCTAGAGCAAGGAGTTATTCCACTGAAACACGTTATTATACATCGAAAGTAAGCAGCCTGAACATATTTTATCTTGAACGTCGTTTGCTAAATCAATGAAAAATGATATTTTTTAAATTTCCTATTTTGCGTGATACTAACCTGCTATCCTCTAGAGCAAAGAATTATTCCACTAAAACACGTCAATATGCATCGAAAGTATGCTTCCTGAACATATTTCATCCCGACAGTCGTTTGCTAAATGAATGGAAAATGATATTTTTTTAAATCCCAATTTTGCGTAATACCACCCTGCTATCCCCTGGCGCAAGAAGAAATTCCACTAAAACACGTTAATATGCATCGAAAGTAAGCTGCCTGAACATATTCCATCTTGACAGTCGTTTGCTAAATCAATGAAAAATGATATTCTTTGAAATCCCAATTTTGCGTAATACCACCCTGCTATCCCCTAGAGCAAGGAAATATTTTACTAAAACACGTTAATATGCATCGGAAGTAAGCTGCCTGAACATATTTCAGCTTGACAGTCGTTTGCTAAATCAATGAAAAATGATATTTTTTGAAATCCCAATTTTGCGTAATACCACCCTGCTATCCCCTAGAGCAAGGAGATATTTCACTACAACACGTTAATATGCATCGAGAGTAAGCTTCCTGAACATATATTTCATCCTGACAGTCGTTTGATAAATCAATGAATAATGATATTTTTTGAAATCCCAATTTTGCGTAATACCACCCTGCTATCTCCTAGAGTAAGGAGTTATTTCACTGAAACACGTTATTATACATCGAAAGTAAGCAGCCTGAACATATTTCATCTTGACAGTCGTTTGCTAAATCAATGAAAAATCTTTTTTTTTAATTTCCTATTTTGCGTAATACTAACCTGCTATCCTCTGGAGCAAGGAATTATTTCACTGAAACACGTTATTATACATCGAAAGTAAGCAGCCTGAACATATTTCATCTTGACAGTCGTTTGCTAAATCAATGAAAAATTACATTTTTTGAAATCCCAATTTTGCGTAATACCACCCTGCTATCCCCTAGAGCAAGGAGATATTTCACTACAACACGTTAATATGCATCGAGAGTAAGCTTCCTGAACATATTTCATCCCGACAGTCGTTTGCTAAATCAATGAAAAATCATATTTTTTAAATTTCCTATTTTGCGTAATACTAACCTGCTATCCTCTAGAGCAAGGAATTATTTTACTGAAACACGTTATTATACATCGAAAGTAAGCAGCCTGAACATATTTCATCTTGACAGTCGTTTGCTAAATCAATGAAAAATTATATTTTTTGAAATCCCAATTTTGCGTAATACCACCCTGCTATCCCCTAGAGCAAGGAGATATTTCACTAAAACCCGTTAATATGCACCGAGAGTAAGCTTCCTGAACATATTTCACCCCGACAGTCGTTTGCTAAATCAATGGAAAATGATATTTTTAAAATTTCCTATTTTGCGTAATACTAACCTGCTATCCTCTAGAGCATCGAAAGTAAGCTGTCTGAACATATTTCATCTTGACAGTCGTTTGCTAAATCAAAGAAAAATAATTTTTTTTGAATTCCCAATTTTGCGTGATACCACCCTGCTATCTCCTAGAGCAAGGAGTTATTTCCCTGAAACACGTTATTATACAACGAAAATAAGCAGCCTGAACATATTTCATCTTGACAGTCGTTTGCTAAATCAATGAAAAATGATATTTTTTGAAATCCCAATTTTGCGTAATACCACCCTGCTATCCCCTAGAGCAAGGAGAAATTTCACTAAAACACGTTAATATGCATCGAGAGTAAGCTTCCTGAACATATTTCATCCCGAAAGTCGTTTGCTAAATCAATGAAAAATGATATTTTTTGAAATCCCAATTTCGCGTAATACCACCCTGCTATCTCCTAGAGTAAGGGAATATTTCACTGAAACACGTTATTATACATCGGAAGTAAGCTTCCTGAACATATTTCATCCGGACAGTCGTTTGCTAAATCAATGAAAAATGATATTTTTTGAAATCCAAATTTTGCGTAATACCACCCTGCTATCCCCTAGAGCAAGGAGAAATTTAACTAAAACACGTTATTAAGCATCGAAAGTAAGCTGCCTGAACATATTTCAGCTTGACAGTCGTTTGCTAAATCAATGAAAAATGATATTTTTTGAATTCCCAATTTTGCGTAATACCACCCTGCTATCCCCTAGAGCAAGGAGATATTTTACTAAAACACGTTAATGTGCATCGAAAGTAAGCTGCCTGAATATATTTCATCTTGACAGTCGTTTGCTAAATCAATGGAAAATGATATTTTTTGAAATCCCAATTTTGCGTAATACCACCCTGCTATCCCCTAGAGCAAGGAGATATTTTACTAAAACACGTTAATGTGCATCGAAAGTAAGCTGCCTGAATATATTTCATCTTGACAGTCGTTTGCTAAATCAATGAAAAATGATATTTTTTGAAATCCCAATTTTGCGTAATACCACCCTGCTATTCCCTAGAGCAAGGAGATATTTCACTAAAACACGTTAATATGCATCGAGAGTAAGCTTCCTGAACATATTTCATACCGACAGTCGTTTGCTAAATCAATGAAAAATTATATTTTTTGAAATCCCAATTTTGCGTAATACCACCCTGCTATCCCCTAGAGCAAGGAGAAATTTCACTAAAACACGTTATTATGCATCGAAGGTAAGCTGCCTGAACATATTTCATCTTGACAGTCGTTTGCTAAATCAATGAAAAATGATATTTTTTGAATTCCCAATTTTGCGTAATACCACCCTGCTATCCCCTAGAGCAAGGAGATATTTTACTAAAACACGTTAATGTGCATCGAAAGTAAGCTGCCTGAATATATTTCATCTTGACAGTCGTTTGCTGAATCAATGAAAAATCATATTTTTTGAATTTCCTATTTTGCGTAATACTAACCTGCTATCCTCTAGAGCAAGGAATTATTTCACTAAAACACGTTAATATGCATCGGAAGTGAGCTTCTTGAACATATTTCAATCCGACGGTCGTTTGCTAAATCAATGAAAAATGATATTTTTCGAAATCCCAATTTTGCGTGATACCACCCTGCTATCTCCTAGAGCAAGGAGTTATTTCACTGAAACACGTTATTATACATCGAAAGTAAGCTGCCTGAACATATTTCATCTTGACAGTCGTTTGCTAAATCAATAAAAAATGATTTTTTTTTAATTCCCAATTTTGCGTGATACCACCCTGCTATCTCCTAGAGCAAGGAGTTATTTCACTGAAACACGTTATTATACATCAAAAGTAAGCAGCCTGAACATATTTCATCTTGACAGTCGTTTGCTAAATCGATGAAAAATGATATTTTTTGAAATCCCAATTTTGCGTAATACCACCCTGCTATTCCCTAGAGCAAGGAGATATTTCACTAAAACACGTTAATATGCATCGAGAGTAAGCTTCCTGAACATATTTCATCCCGACAGTCGTTTGCTAAATCAATGAAAAATGATATTTTTTGAAATCCAAATTTTGCGTAATACCACCCTGCTATCCCCTAGAGCAAGGAGATATTTCACTAAAACACGTTAATATGCATCGAGAGTAAGCTTCCTGAACATATTTCATCCCGACAGTCGTTTGCTAAATCAATGAAAAATGATATTTTTTGAAATCCAAATTTTGCGTAATACCACCCTGCTATCCCCTAGAGCAAGGAGAAATTTAACTAAAACACGTTATTAAGCATCGAAAGTAAGCTGCCTGAACATATTTCATCTTGACAGTCGTTTGCTAAATCAATGAAAAATGATATTTTTTGAAATCCCAATTTTGCGTAATACCACCCTGCTATCCCCTAGAGCAAGGAGATATTTTACTAAAACACGTTAATGTGCATCGGAAGTAAGCTGCCTGAATATATTTCATCTTAACAGTCGTTTGCTAAATCAATGAAAAATGATATTTTTTGAAATCCCAATTTTGCGTAATACCACCCTGCTATCCACTAGAGAAAGGAGATATTCCACTAAAACACGTTAATATGCATCGAGAGTAAGCTTCCTGAACATATTTTATGCCGACAGTCGTTTGCTAAATCAATGAAAAATGATATTTTTTTGAAATCCCAATTTTGCGTAATACCACCCTGCTATCCCCTAGAGCAAGGAGAAATTTCACTAAAACAAGTTAATATGCATCGAAAGTAAGCTGCCTGAAAATATTTCATCTTGACAGTCGTTTGCTAAATCAATGAAAAATGATATTTTTTGAAATCCCAATTTTGCGTAATACCACCCTGCTATCCCCTAGAGCAAGGAGAAATTTCACTAAAACACGTTAATATGCATCGAAAGTGAGCTGCCTGAACATATTTCATCTTGACAGTCGTTTGCTAAATCAATGAAAAATGATATTTTTTGAAATCCCAATTTCGCGTAATACCACCCTGCTATCCCCTAGAGCAAGGAAATATTTCACTAAAACATGTTGATATGCATCGAAAGTGAGCTTCCTGAACATATTTCATCCCGACAGCCGTTTGCTAATTCAATGAAAAATGATATTTTTCGAAATCCCAATTTTGCGTAATACCACCCTGCTATCCCGTAGAGCAAGGAGAAATTTCACTAAAACACGTTAATATGCATCGAAAGTAAACTGCCTGAACATATTTCATCTTGACAGTCGTTTGCTAAATCTATAAAAAATGATTTTTATTTTATTCCCAATTTTGCGTAATACCACCCTGCTATCCACTAGAGAAAGGAGATATTCCACTAAAACACGTTGATATGCATCGAGAGTAAGCTTCCTGAACATATTTCATGCCGACAGTCGTTTGCTAAATCAATGAAAAATGATATTTTTTGAAAACCCAATTTTGCGTAATACCACCCTGCTATCTCCTAGAGTAAGGAGTTATTTCACTGAAACACGTTATTATACATCGGAAGTAAGCAGCCTGAACATATTTCATCTCGACAGTCGTTTGCTAAATCAATGAAAAATTATATTTTTTGAAATCCCAATTTTGCGTAATACCACCCTGCTTTCCCCTAGAGCAAGGAGATATTTCACTGAAACACGTTAATATGCATCGAGAGTAAGCTTTCTGAACATATTTCACCCCGACAGTCGTTTGCTAAATCAATGAAAAATGATATTTTTTGAAATCCCAATTTTGCGTAATACCACCCTGCTATCTCCTAGAGTGAGGAGTTATTTCACTGAAACACATTATTTTACATCGAAAGTAAGCAGCCTGAACATATTTCATCTTGACAGTCGTTTGCTAAATCAATGAAAAATCATATTTTTTAAATTTCCTATTTTTCGTAATACTAACCTGCTATCCTCTAGAGCAAGGAATTATTTCACTGAAACACGTATGCATCGAAAGTGAGCTTCCTGAACGTATTTCATCCCGACAGTCGTTTGCCAAATCAAAGAAAAATGATTTTTTTCGAATTCCCAATTTTGCGTGATACCACCCTGCTATCTCCTAGAGCAAGGAGTTATTTCACTGAAACACGTTATTATACATCGAAAGTAAGCAGCCTGAACATATTTCATCTTGACAGTCGTTTGCTAAATCAATGAAAAATTATATTTTTTGAAATCCCAATTTTGCGTAATACCACCCTGCTATCCCCTAGAGCAAGGAGATATTCCACTAAAACACGTTAATATGCATCGAGAGTAAGCTTCCTGAACATATATCATCCCGACAGTCGTTTGCTAAATCAATGAAAAATGATTTTTTTTTTAATTCCCAATTTTGCGTGATACCACCCTGCTATCTCCTAGAGCAAGGAGTTTTTTCACTGAAACACGTTATTACACATCGAACGTAAGCAGCCTGAACACATTTCATCTTGACAGTCGTTTGCTAAATCAATGAAAAATGATATTTTTTGAAATCCCAATTTTGCGTAATACCACCCTGCTATCCCCTAGAGCAAGGAGAAATTTCACTAAAACACGTTAATATGCATCGAAAGTAAGCTTCCTGAACATATTTCATCTTGACAGTCGTTTGCCAAATCATAGAAAAATGATATTTTTTAAATTTCCCATTTTGCGTAATACTAACCTGCTATCCTCTAGAGCAAGGAATTATTTCACTGAAACACGTTAATATGCATCGAAAAAAAGCTGCCTGTACATATTTCCTCTTGACAGTCGTTTGCTAAATCAAAGAAAAATGATTTTTTTTTTGAATTCCCAATTTTGCGTAATACTACCCTGCTATTCCCTGGAGCAAGGAGATATTTCACTGAAACACGGTAATATGCATCGAAAGTATGCTGTCTGAACATATTTCATCTTAACAGTCGTTTGCTAAATCAATGAAAAATGATTTTTTTTGAATTCCCAATTTTGCCTGATACCACCCTGCTATCCCCTAGAGCAAGGAGATATTTCACTAAAACACGTTAATATGCATCGGAAGTAACCTGCCTGAACATACTTCATCTTGACAGTCGTTTGCTAAATCAATGAAAAATGATATTTTATGAAATCCCAATTTTGCGTAATACCACCCTGCTATCTCCTAGAGTGAGGAGTTATTTCACTGAAACACATTATTTTACATCGAAAGTAAGCAGCCTGAACATATTTCATCTTGACAGTCGTTTGCTAAATCAATGAAAAATCATATTTTTTAAATTTCCTATTTTTCGTAATACTAACCTGCTATCCTCTAGAGCAAGGAATTATTTCACTGAAACACGTATGCATCGAAAGTGAGCTTCCTGAACATATTTCATCCCGACAGCCGTTTGCTAAATCAATGGAAAATGATATTTTTTTAAATCCCAATTTTGCGTAATACCACACTGCTATCCCCTAGAGCGAGGAGATATTTCACTAAAACACGTTAATATTCATCGAGAGTGAGCTTCCTGAACATATTTCATACCGACAGTCGTTTGCTAAATCAATGAAAAATGATATTTTTTGAAATCCCAATTTTGCGTAATACCACCCTGCTATCTCCTAGAGCAAGGAGTTATTTCACTGAAACACGTTATTATACATCGAAAGTAAGCAGCCTGAACATATTTTATCTTCAACGTCGTTTGCTAAATCAATGAAAAATGATATTTTTTAAATTTCCTATTTTGCGTGATACTAACCTGCTATCCTCTAGAGCAAAGAATTATTCCACTAAAACACGTTAATATTCATCGGGAGTAAGCTTCCTGAACATATTTCATACCGACAGTCGTTTGCTAAATCAATGAAAAATGATATTTTTTGAAATCCCAATTTTGCGTAATACCACCCTGCTATCCCCTAGAGCAAGGAGAAATTTCACTAAAACACGTTATTATGCATCGAAAGTAAGCTGCCTGAACATATTTCATCTTGACAGTCGTTTGCTAAATCAATGAAAAATGATATTTTTTGAATTCCCAATTTTGCGTAATACCACCCTGCTATCCCCTAGAGCAAGGAGATATTTTACTAAAACACGTCAATGTGCATCGAAAGTAAGCTGCCTGAATATATTTCATCTTGACAGTCGTTTGCTGAATCAATGAAAAATCATATTTTTTGAATTTCCTATTTTGCGTAATACTAACCTGCTATCCTCTAGAGCAAGGAATTATACCACTAAAACACGTTAATATGCATCGAAAGTGAGCTTCCTGAACATATTTCAATCCGACGGTCGTTTGCTAAATCAATGAAAAATGATATTTTTCGAAATCCCAATTTTGCGTGATACCACCCTGCTATCTCCTAGAGCAAGGAGTTATTTCACTGAAACACGTTATTATACATCGAAAGTAAGCTGCCTGAACATATTTCATCTTGACAGTCGTTTGCTAAATCAATAAAAAATGATTTTTTTTGAATTCCCAATTTTGCGTGATACCACCCTGCTATCTCCTAGAGCAAGGAGTTATTTCACTGAAACACGTTATTATACATCGAAAGTAAGCAGCCTGAACATATTTCATGTTGACAGTCGTTTGCTAAATCGATGAAAAATGATATTTTTTGAAATCCCAATTTTGCGTAATACCACCCTGCTATTCCCTAGAGCAAGGAGATATTTCACTAAAACACGTTAATATGCATCGAGAGTAAGCTTCCTGAACATATTTCATCCCGACAGTCGTTTGCTGAATCAATGAAAAATGATATTTTTTGAAATCCAAATTTTGCGTAATACCACCCTGCTTTCCCCTAGAGCAAGGAGATATTTCACTAAAACACGTTAATATGCATCGAGAGTAAGCTTCCTGAACATATTTCATCCCGACAGTCGTTTGCTAAATCAATGAAAAATGATATTTTTTGAAATCCAAATTTTGCGTAATACCACCCTGCTATCCCCTAGAGCAAGGAGAAATTTAACTAAAACACGTTATTAAGCATCGAAAGTAAGCTGCCTGAACATATTTCATCTTGACAGTCGTTTGCTAAATCAATGAAAAATGATATTTTTTGAAATCCCAATTTTGCGTAATACCACCCTGCTATCCCCTAGAGCAAGGAGATATTTTACTAAAACACGTTAATGTGCATCGGAAGTAAGCTGCCTGAAAATATTTCATCTTGACAGTCGTTTGCTAAATCAATGAAAAATGATATTTTTTGAAATCCCAATTTTGCGTAATACCACCCTGCTATCCCCTAGAGCAAGGAGAAATTCCACTAAAACACGTTAATATGCATCGAAAGTGAGCTGCCTGAACATATTTCATCTTGACAGTCGTTTGCTAAATCAATGAAAAATGATATTTTTTGAAATCCCAATTTCGCGTAATACCACCCTGCTATCCCCTAGAGCAAGGAGATATTTCACTAAAACATGTTGATATGCATCGAAAGTGAGCTGCCTGAACATATTTCATCTTGACAGTCGTTTGCTAAATCTATAAAAAATGATTTTTATTTAATTCCCAATTTTGCGTAATACCACCCTGCTATCCACTAGAGAAAGGAGATATTCCACTAAAACAAGTTAATATGCATCGAAAGTAAGCTGCCTGAAAATATTTCATCTTGACAGTCGTTTGCTAAATCAATGAAAAATGATATTTTTTGAAATCCCAATTTTGCGTAATACCACCCTGCTATCCCCTAGAGCAAGGAGAAATTCCACTAAAACACGTTAATATGCATCGAAAGTGAGCTGCCTGAACATATTTCATCTTGACAGTCGTTTGCTAAATCAATGAAAAATGATATTTTTTGAAATCCCAATTTCGCGTAATACCACCCTGCTATCCCCTAGAGCAAGGAGATATTTCACTAAAACATGTTGATATGCATCGAAAGTGAGCTGCCTGAACATATTTCATCTTGACAGTCGTTTGCTAAATCTATAAAAAATGATTTTTATTTAATTCCCAATTTTGCGTAATACCACCCTGCTATCCACTAGAGAAAGGAGATATTCCACTAAAACACGTTGATATGCATCGAGAGTAAGCTTCCTGAACATATTTCATGCCGACAGTCGTTTGCTAAATCAATGAAAAATGATATTTTTTGAAAACCCAATTTTGCGTAATACCACCCTGCTATCTACTAGAGTAAGGAGTTATTTCACTGAAACACATTATTTCACATCGAAAGTAAGCAGCCTGAACATATTTCATCTTGACAGTCGTTTGCTAAATCAATGAAAAATCATATTTTTTAAATTTCCTATTTTTCGTAATCCTAACCTGCTATCCTCTAGAGCAAGGAATTATTTCACTGAAACACGTTAATATGCATCGAAAGTGAGCTTCCTGAACGTATTTCATCTCGACAGTCGTTTGCTAAATCAATGAAAAATTATATTTTTTGAAATCCCAATTTTGCGTAATACCACCCTGCTTTCCCCTAGAGCAAGGAGATATTTCACTGAAACACGTTAATATGCATCGAGAGTAAGCTTCCTGAACATATTTCACCCCGACAGTCGTTTGCTAAATCAATGAAAAATGATATTTATTGAAATCCCAATTTTGCGTAATACCACCCTGCTATCTCCTAGAGTAAGGAGTTATTTCACTGAAACACATTATTTTACATCGAAAGTAAGCAGCCTGAACATATTTCATCTTGACAGTCGTTTGCTAAATCAATGAAAAATCATATTTTTTAAATTTCCTATTTTTCGTAATACTAACCTGCTATCCTCTAGAGCAAGGAATTATTTCACTGAAACACGTATGCATCGAAAGTGAGCTTCCTGAACGTATTTCATCCCGACAGTCGTTTGCCAAATCAAAGAAAAATGATTTTTTTCGAATTTCCAATTTTGCGTGATACCACCCTGCTATCTCCTAGAGCAAGGAGTTATTTCACTGAAACACGTTATTATACATCGAAGGTAAGCAGCCTGAACATATTTCATCTTGACAGTCGTTTGCTAAATCAATGAAAAATTATATTTTTTGAAATCCCAATTTTGCGTAATACCACCCTGCTATCCTCTAGAGCAAGGAGATATTCCACTAAAACACGTTAATATGCATCGAGAGTAAGCTTCCTGAACATATATCATCCCGACAGTCGTTTGCTAAATCAATGAAAAATCATATTTTTTAAATTTCCTATTTTGCGTAATACTAACCTGCTATCCTCTAGAGCAAGGAATTATTTTACTGGAACACGTTATTATACATTGGAAGTAAGCAGCCTGAACATATTTCATCTCGACAGTCGTTTGCTAAATCAATGAAAAATTATATTTTTTGAAATCCCAATTTTGCGTAATACCACCCTGCTTTCCCCTAGAGCAAGGAGATATTTCACTGAAACACGTTAATATGCATCGAGAGTAAGCTTCCTGAACATATTTCACCCCGACAGTCGTTTGCTAAATCAATGAAAAATGATATTTTTTGAAATCCAAATTTTGCGTAATACCACCCTGCTATCTCCTAGAGTGAGGAGTTATTTCACTGAAACACATTATTTTACATCGAAAGTAAGCAGCCTGAACATATTTCATCTTGACAGTCGTTTGCTAAATCAATGAAAAATCATATTTTTTAAATTTCCTTTTTTCGTAATACTAACCTGCTATCCTCTAGAGCAAGGAATTATTTCACTGAAACACGTATGCATCGAAAGTGAGCTTCCTGAACGTATTTTATCCCGACAGTTGTTTGCCAAATCAAAGAAAAATGATTTTTTTCGAATTCCCAATTTTGCGTGATACCACCCTGCTATCTCCTAGAGCAAGGAGTTATTTCACTGAAACACGTTATTATACATCGAAGGTAAGCAGCCTGAACATATTTCATCTTGACAGTCGTTTGCTAAATCAATGAAAAATTATATTTTTTGAAATCCCAATTTTGCGTAATACCACCCTGCTATCCCCTAGAGCAAGGAGATATTTCACTAAAACCCGTTAATATGCATCGAGAGTAAGCTTCCTGAACATATTTCACCCCGACAGTCGTTTGCTAAATCAATGGAAAATGATATTTTTTAAATTTCCTATTTTGCGTAATACTAACCTGCTATCCTCTAGAGCATCGAAAGTAAGCTGTCTGAACATATTTCATCTTGACAGTCGTTTGCTAAATCAATGAAAAATGATTTTTTTTGAATTCCCAATTTTGCGTGATACCACCGTGCTATCTCCTAGAGCAAGGAGTTATTTCACTTAAACACGTTATTATACATCGAAAGTAAGCAGCCTGAACATATTTCATCTTGACAGTCGTTTGCTAAATCAATGAAAAATGATATTTTTTTGAATTCCCAATTTTGCGTGATACCACCCTGCTATTTCCTAGAGCAAGGATTTATTTCACTGAAACACGTTATCATACATCGAAACTAAGCAGCCTGAACATATTCCATCTTGACAGTCGTTTGCTAAATCAATGAAAAATGATATTTTTTAAATTTCCTATTTTGCGTAATACTAACCTGCTATCCTCTAGAGCAAGGAGAAATTTCACTGAAACACGTTAATATGCATCGAAAGTAAGCTGCCGGACATATTTCATCTTGACAGTCGTTTGCTAAATCAATGAAAAATGATTTTTTTTTGAATTCCCAATTTTGCGTGATACCACCCTGCTATCTTATAGAGCGAGGAGTTATTCCACTGAAACACGTTATTAAACATCGGAAGTAAGTAGCGTGAACATATTTCATCTTGACAGTCGTTTGCTGAATCAATGAAAAATGATTTTTTTCGAATTCCCAGTTTTGCGTGATACCACCCTGCTATCTCCTAGAGCAAGGAGTTATTTCACTGAAACACGTTATTATACATCGAAAGTAAGCAGCCTGAACATATTTCATCTTGACAGTCGTTTGCTAAATCAATGAAAAATGATATTTTTTGAATTCCCAATTTTGCGTGATACCACCCTGCTATAATCCTAGAGCAAGGAGTTACTTCACTGAAACACGTTAATATGCATCGAAAGTAAGCTGCCTGAACATATTTCAACTTGACAGTCGTTTGCTAAATCAAAGAAAAATGATTTTTTTTGAAATCCCAATTTTGCGTGATACCACCCTGCTATCTCCTAGAGCAAGAAGTTATTCCACTGAAACACGTTATTATACATCGAAAGTAAGCAGCCTGAACATATTTCATCTTGACAGTCGTTTGCTAAATCAATGAAAAATGATAATTTTTAAATTTCCCATTTTGCGTAATACTAACCTGCTATCCTCTAGAGCAAGGAATTATTTCACTTAAACACGTTAATATGCATCGAAAGTAAGCTGCCTGAACATAATTCATCTTGACAGTCGTTTGCTAAATCAATGAAAAATGATATTTTTCAAATTTCCCATTTTGCGTAATACTAACCTGCTATCCTCTAGAGCAAGGAATTATTTCACTAAAACACGTTAATATGCATCGAAAGTAAGCTGCCTAAACATAATTCATCTTGACAGTCGTTTGCTAAATCAATGAAAAATGATATTTGTTAAATTTCCCATTTTGCGTAATACTAACCTGCTATCCTCTAGAGCAAAGAATTATTTCACTAAAACACGTTAATATGCATCGAAAGTAAGCTGCCAGAACATATTTCATTTTGACAGTTGTTTGCTAAATCAAAGAAAAATTATTTTTTTTGAATTCCCAATTTTGCGTGATACCACCCTGCTATCTCCTAGAGCAAGAGGTTATTTCACTGGAACACGTTATTATACATCGAACGTAAGCAGCCTGAACATATTTCATCTTGACAGTCGTTTGCTAAATCAATGAAAAATGATATTTTTTAAATTTCCCATTTTGCGTAATACTAACCTGCTATCCTCTAGAGCAAGGAATTATTTCACTAAAACACGTTAATATGCATCGGAAGTAAGCTGCCTGAACATATTTCATCTTGACAGTCGTTGCTAAATCAATGGAAAATGATATTTTTTGAAATCCCAATTTTGCGTAATACCACCCTGCTATCCCCTAGAGCAAAGAGAAATTTCACTAAAACACGTTAATATGCATCGAAAGTGAGCTGCCTGAACATATTTCATCTTGACAGTCGTTTGCTAAATCAATGAAAAATGATATTTTTTAAATTTCCCATTTTGCGTAATACTTACCTGCTATCCTCTAGAGCAAGGAATTATTTCACTGAAACACGTTAATATGCATCGAAAGTAAGCTGCCTAAACATAATTCATCTTGACAGTCGTTTGCTAAATCAATGAAAAATGATATTTGTTAAATTTCCCATTTTGCGTAATACTAACCTGCTATCCTCTAGAGCAAAGAATTATTTCACTAAAACACGTTAATATGCATCGAAAGTAAGCTGCCCGAACATATTTCATTTTGACAGTTGTTTGCTAAATCAAAGAAAAATGATTTTTTTTGAATTCCCAATTTTGCGTGATACCACCCTGCTATCTCCTAGAGCAAGGATTTATTTCACTGAAACACGTTATCATACATCGAAACTGAGCAGCCTGAACATATTCCATCTTGACAGTCGTTTGCTAAATCAATGAAAAATGATATTTTTTAAATTTCCTATTTTGCGTAATACTAACCTGCTATCCTCTAGAGCAAGGAGAAATTTCACTGAAACACGTTAATATGCATCGAAAGTAAGCTGCCGGACATATTTCATCTTGACAGTCGTTTGCTAAATCAATGAAAAATGATTTTTTTTGAATTCCCAATTTTGCGTGATACCACCCTGCTATCTCATAGAGCGAGGAGTTATTCCACTGAAACACGTTATTATACATCGGAAGTAAGTAGCGTGAACATATTTCATCTTGACAGTCGTTTGCTAAATCAATGAAAAATGATTTTTTTTTGAATTCCCAATTTTGCGTGATACCACCCTGCTATCTCCTAGAGCGAGGAGTTATTTCACTGAAACACGTTATTATACATCGGAAGTAAGTAGCGTGAACATATTTCATCTTGACAGTCGTTTGCTAAATCAATGAAAAATGATATTTTTTAAATTTCCCATTTTGCGTGATACCACCCTGCTATCTCCTAGAGCGAGGAGTTATTTCACTGAAACACGTTATTATACATCGGAAGTAAGTAGCGTGAACATATTTCAACTTGACAGTCGTTTGCTAAATCAAAGAAAAATGATTTTTTTTGAAATCCCAATTTTGCGTGATACCACCCTGCTATCTCCTAGAGCAAGAAGTTATTTCACTGAAACACGTTATTATACATCGAAAGTAAGCAGCCTGAGCATATTTCATCTTGACAGTCGTTTGCTAAATCAATGAAAAATGATAATTTTTAAATTTCCC
The DNA here is from genome assembly GCA_949126875.1 of Lochmaea capreae. NCBI lineage: Eukaryota > Metazoa > Arthropoda > Insecta > Coleoptera > Chrysomelidae > Lochmaea > Lochmaea capreae. Next base: position 21,415,683 of record OX421408.1, read on the forward strand.
ATTTTGCGTAATACTAACCTGCTATCCTCTAGAGCAAGGAATTATTTCACTAAAACACGTTAATATGCATCGAAAGTAAGCTGCCTGAACATAATTCATCTTGACAGTCGTTTGCTAAATCAATGAAAAATGATATTTGTTAAATTTCCCATTTTGCGTAATACTAACCTGCTATCCTCTAGAGCAAAGAATTATTCCACTAAAACACGTTAATATGCATCGAAAGTAAGCTGCCCGAACATATTTCATCTTGACAGTTGTTTGCTAAATCAAAGAAAAATGATTTTTTTTGAATTCCCAATTTTGCGTGATACCACCCTGCTATCTCCTAGAGCAAGAGGTTATTTCACTGGAACACGTTATACTACATCGAACGTAAGCAGCCTGAACATATTTCATCTTGACAGTCGTTTGCTAAATCAATGAAAAATGATATTTTTTAAATCTCCCATTTTGCGTAATACTAACCTGCTATCCTCTAGAGCAAGGAATTATTTCACTGAATCACGTTAATATGCATCGGAAGTAAGCTGCCTGAACATATTTCATTTTGACAGTCGTTTGCTAAATCAAAGAAAAATGATTTTTTTTTGAATTCCCAATTTTACGTGATACCACCCTGCTATCTCATAAAGCCAGGAGTTATTTCACTGAAACACGTTATTATTCATCGAAAGTAAGCAGCCTGAACATATTTCATCTTGACAGTCGTTTGCTAAATCAATGGAAAATAATATTTTTTAAATTTCCCATTTTGCGTAATACTAACGTGCTATCCTCTAGAGCAAGGAATCATTTCACTAAAACACGTTAATATGCATCGGAAATAAGCTGCCTAAACATATTCCATCTTGACAGTCGTTTGCTAAATCAATGAAAAATGATATTTTTTAAATTTCCTATTTTGCGTAATACTAGCCTGCTATCCTCTAGAGCAAGGAGAAATTTCACTAAAACACGTTAATATGCATCGAGAGTAAGCTTCCTGAACATATTTCATCCCAAAAGTCGTTTGCTAAATCAATGAAAAATGATATTTTTTGAACTCCCAATTTCGCGTAATACCACCCTGCTATCTCCTAGAGTAAGGAAATATTTCACTGAAACACGTTATTATACATCGGAAGTAAGCAGCCTGAACATATTTCATCTCGACAGTCGTTTGCTAAATCAATGAAAAATCATATTTTTTGAATTTCCTATTTTGCGTAATACTAACCTGCTATCCTCTAAAGCAAGGAATTATTTCACTAAAACACGTTAATATGCATCGAAAGTGAGCTTCCTGAACATATTTCAATCCGACGGTCGTTTGCTAAGTCAATGAAAAATGATATTTTTCGAAATCCCAATTTTGCGTGATACCACCCTGCTATCTCCTAGAGCAAGGAGTTATTTCACTGAAACACGTTATTATACATCGAAAGTAAGCTGCCTGAACATATTTCATTTTGACAGTCGTTTGCTAAATCAAAGAAAAATGATTTTTTTTTGAATTCCCAATTTTACGTGATACCACCCTGCTATCTCATAAAGCCAGGAGTTATTTCACTGAAACACGTTATTATTCATCGAAAGTAAGCAGCCTGAACATATTTCATCTTGACAGTCGTTTGCTAAATCAATGGAAAATAATATTTTTTAAATTTCCCATTTTGCGTAATACTAACGTGCTATCCTCTAGAGCAAGGATTCATTTCACTAAAACACGTTAATATGCATCGGAAATAAGCTGCCTAAACATATTCCATCTTGACAGTCGTTTGCTAAATCAATGACAAATGATATTTTTTAAATTTCCTATTTTGCGTAATACTAGCCTGCTATCCTCTAGAGCAAGGAGAAATTTCACTAAAACACGTTAATATGCATCGAGAGTAAGCTTCCTGAACATATTTCATCCCGAAAGTCGTTTGCTAAGTCAAAGAAAAATGATTTTTTTTGAATTCCCAATTTTGCGTGATACCACCCTGCTATCTCCTAGAGCAAGAGGTTATTTCACTGGAACACGTTATACTACATCGAACGTAAGCAGCCTGAACATATTTCATCTTGACAGTCGTTTGCTAAATCAATGAAAAATGATATTTTTTAAATCTCCCATTTTGCGTAATACTAACCTGCTATCCTCTAGAGCCAGGAATTATTCCACTAAATCACGTTAATATGCCTCGGAAGTAAGCTGCCTGAACATATTTCATTTTGACAGTCGTTTGCTAAATCAAAGAAAAATGATTTTTTTTTGAATTCCCAATTTTACGTGATACCACCCTGCTATCTCATAAAGCCAGGAGTTATTTCACTGAAACACGTTATTATTCATCGAAAGTAAGCAGCCTGAACATATTTCATCTTGACAGTCGTTTGCTAAATCAATGGAAAATAATATTTTTCAAATTTCCCATTTTGCGTAATACTAACGTGCTATCCTCTAGAGCAAGGAATCATTTCACTAAAACACGTTAATATGCATCGGAAATAAGCTGCCTAAACATATTCCATCTTGACAGTCGTTTGCTAAATCAATGAAAAATGATATTTTTTAAATTTCCTATTTTGCGTAATACTAGCCTGCTATCCTCTAGAGCAAGGAGAAATTTCACTAAAACACGTTAATATGCATCGAGAGTAAGCTTCCTGAACATATTTCATCCCGAAAGTCGTTTGCTAAATCAATGAAAAATGATATTTTTTGAACTCCCAATTTCGCGTAATACCACCCTGCTATCTCCTAGAGTAAGGAAATATTTCACTGAAACACGTTATTATACATCGAAAGTAAGCAGCCTGAACATATTTCATCTCGACAGTCGTTTGCTGAATCAATGAAAAATCATATTTTTTGAATTTCCTATTTTGCGTAATACTAACCTGCTATCCTCTAGAGCAAGGAATTATTTCACTAAAACACGTTAATATGCATCGAAAGTGAGCTTCCTGAACATATTTCAATCCGACGGTCGTTTGCTAAATCAATGAAAAATGATATTTTTCGAAATCCCAATTTTGCGTGATACCACCCTGCTATCTCCTAGAGCAAGGAGTTATTTCACTGAAACACGTTATTATACATCGAAAGTAAGCTGCCTGAACATATTTCATCTTGACAGTCGTTTGCTAAATCAATAAAAAATGATTTTTTTTGAATTCCCAATTTTGCGTGATACCACCCTGCTATCTCCTAGAGCAAGGAGTTATTTCACTGAAACACGTTATTATACATCGAAAGTAAGCAGCCTGAACATATTTCATCTTGACAGTCGTATGCTAAATCAATGAAAAATTATATTTTTTGAAATCCCAATTTTGCGTAATACCACCTTGCTATCCCCTAGAGCAAGGAGAAATTTAACTAAAACACGTTATTAAGCATCGAAAGTAAGCTGCCTGAACATATTTCATCTTGACAGTCGTTTGCTAAATCAATGAAAAATGATATTTTTTGAAATCCCAATTTTGCGTAATACCACCCTGCTATCCCCTAGAGCAAGGAGATATTTTACTAAAACACGTTAATGTGCATCGGAAGTAAGCTGCCTGAATATATTTCATCTTAACAGTGGTTTGCTAAATCAATGAAAAATGATATTTTTTGAAATCCCAATTTTGCGTAATACCACCCTGCTATCCACTAGAGAAAGGAGATATTCCACTTAAACACGTTAATATGCATCGAGAGTAAGCTTCCTGAACATATTTTATGCCGACAGTCGTTTGCTAAATCAATGAAAAATGATATTTTTTTGAAATCCCAATTTTGCGTAATACCACCCTGCTATCCCCTAGAGCAAGGAGAAATTTCACTAAAACAAGTTAATATGCATCGAAAGTAAGCTGCCTGAAAATATTTCATCTTGACAGTCGTTTGCTAAATCAATGAAAAATGATATTTTTTGAAATCCCAATTTTGCGTAATACCACCCTGCTATCTCCTAGAGCAAGGAGAAATTTCCCTAAAACACGTTAATATGCATCGAAAGTGAGCTGCCTGAACATATTTCATCTTGACAGTCGTTTGCTAAATCAATGAAAAATGATATTTTTTGAAATCCCAATTTCGCGTAATACCACCCTGCTATCCCCTAGAGCAAGGAGATATTTCACTAAAACATGTTGATATGCATCGAAAGTGAGCTGCCTGAACATATTTCATCTTGACAGTCGTTTGCTAAATCTATAAAAAATGATTTTTATTTAATTCCCAATTTTGCGTAATACCACCCTGCTATCCACTAGAGAAAGGAGATATTCCACTAAAACACGTTGATATGCATCGAGAGTAAGCTTCCTGAACATATTTCATGCCGACAGTCGTTTGCTAAATCAATGAAAAATGATATTTTTTGAAAACCCAATTTTGCGTAATACCACCCTGCTATCTCCTAGAGTAAGGAGTTATTTCACTGAAACACGTTATTATACATTGGAAGTAAGCAGCCTGAACATATTTCATCTCGACAGTCGTTTGCTAAATCAATGAAAAATTATATTTTTTGAAATCCCAATTTTGCGTAATACCACCCTGCTTTCCCCTAGAGCAAGGGGATATTTCACTGAAACACGTTAATATGCATCGAGAGTAAGCTTCCCGAACATATTTCACCCCGACAGTCGTTTGCTAAATCAATGAAAAATGATATTTTTTGAAATCCCAATTTTGCGTAATACCACCCTGCTATCTCCTAGAGTGAGGAGTTATTTCACTGAAACACATTATTTTACATCGAAAGTAAGCAGCCTGAACATATTTCATCTTGACAGTCGTTTGCTAAATCAATGAAAAATCATATTTTTTAAATTTCCTATTTTTCGTAATACTAACCTGCTATCCTCTAGAGCAAGGAATTATTCCACTGAAACACGTATGCATCGAAAGTGAGCTTCCTGAACGTATTTCATCCCGACAGTCGTTTGCCAAATCAAAGAAAAATGATTTTTTTCGAATTCCCAATTTTGCGTGATACCACCCTGCTATCTTCTAGAGCAAGGAGTTATTTCACTGAAACACGTTATTATACATCGAAAGTAAGCAGCCTGAACATATTTCATCTTGACAGTCGTTTGCTAAATCAATGAAAAATTATATTTTTTGAAATCCCAATTTTGCGTAATACCCCCCTGCTATCCCCTAGAGCAAGGAGATATTCCACTAAAACACGTTAATATGCATCGAGAGTAAGCTTCCTGAACATATATCATCCCGACAGTCGTTTGCTAAATCAATGAAAAATCATATTTTTTAAATTTCCTATTTTGCGTAATACTAACCTGCTATCCTCTAGAGCAAGGAATTATTTTACTGAAACACGTTATTATACATCGAAAGTAAGCAGCCTGAACATATTTCATCTCCACAGTCGTTTGCTAAATCAATGAAAAATTATATTTTTTGAAATCCCAATTTTGCGTAATACCACCCTGCTATCCTCTAGAGCAAGGAGATATTTCACTAAAACCCGTTAATATGCATCGAGAGTAAGCTTCCTGAACATATTTCACCCCGACAGTCGTTTGCTAAATCAATGGAAAATGATATTTTTTAAATTTCCTATTTTGCGTAATACTAACCTGCTATCCTCTAGAGCATCGAAAGTAAGCTGTCTGAACATATTTCATCTTGACAGTCGTTTGCTAAATCAAAGAAAAATAATTTTTTTTGAATTCCCATTTTTGCGTGATACCACCCTGCTATCTCCTAGAGCAAGTGGTTATTTCACTGAAACACGTTATTTTACATCGAAAGTAAGCAGCCTGAACATATTTCATCTTGACAGTCGTTTGCTAAATCAATAAAAAATTATATTTTTTAAATTTCCTATTTTGCGTAATACTAACCTGCTATCCTCTAAAACAAGGAATTATTTCACTAGAACACGTTAATATGCATCGAGAGTATGCTTCCTGAACATATTTCATCCCGACAGTCGTTTGCTGAATTAATGAAAAATGATATTTTTTTAAATCCCAATTTTGCGTAATACCACCCAGCTATCCCCTAGAGCATGGAGAAATTTCACTAAAACACGTTAATATGCATCGAAAGTAAGCTGCCTGAACATATTTCATCTTGACAGTCGTTTGCTAAATCAATGAAAAATGATATTTTTTGAAATCCCAATTTTGCGTGATACCACCCTGCTACTCCCTAGAGCAAGGAGATACTTCACTAAAACCCGTTAATATACATCGAGAGAAAGCTTCCTGAACATATTTCATCCCGACAGTCGTTTGCTAAATCAATGAAAAATGATATTTTTTGAAATCCCAATTTTGCGTAATACCACCCTGCTATCTCCTAGAGCAAAGAGAAATTTCACTAAAACACGTTAATATGCATCAAAAGTAAGCTGCCGGAACATATTTCATCTTGACAGTCGTTTGCTGAATCAATGAAAAATGATTTTTTTCGAATTCCCAATTTTGCGTGATACCACCCTGCTATCTCCTAGAGCAAGGAGTTATTTCACTGAAAAACGTTATTATACATCGAAAGTAAGCAGACTGAACATATTTCATCTTGACTGTCGTTTGCTAAATCAATGAAAAATGATATTTTTTAAATTTCCTATTTTGCGTAATACTAACCTGCTATTCTCTAGAGCAAGGAGAAATTTCACTGAAACACGTTAATATGCAACGAAAGTAAGCTGCCGGAACATATTTCATCTTGACAGTCGTTTGCTAAATCAATGAAAAATGATTTTTTTTGAAATCCCAATTTTGCGTGATACCACCCTGCTATCTCCTAGAGCAAGGAGTTATTTCACTGAAACACGTTATTATACATCGAAAGTAAGCAGCCTGAACATATTTCATCTTGACAGTCGTTTGCTAAATCAATGAAAAATGATATTTTTTGAATTCCCAATTTTGCGTGATACCACCCTGCTATCTCTTAGAGCAAGGAGTTACTTCACTGAAACACGTTAATATGCATCGAAAGTAAGCTGCCTGAACATATTTCAACTTGACAGTCGTTTGCTAAATCAAAGAAAAATGATTTTTTTCGAAATCCCAATTTTGCGTGATACCACCCTGCTATCTCCTAGAGCAAGAAGTTATTTCACTGAAACACGTTATTATACATCGGAAGTAAGCAGCCTGAACATATTTCATCTTGACAGTCGTTTGCTAAATCAATGAAAAATGATAATTTTTAAATTTCCCATTTTGCGTAATACTAACCTGCTATCCTCTAGAGCAAGGAATTATTTCACTTAAACACGTTAATATGCATCGAAAGTAAGCTGCCTAAACATAATTCATCCTGACAGTCGTTTGCTAAATCAATGAAAAATGATATTTTTCAAATTTCCCATTTTGCGTAATACTAACCTGCTATCCTCTAGAGCAAGGAATTATTTCACTAAAACACGTTAATATGCATCGAAAGTAAGCTGCCTAAACATAATTCATCTTGACAGTCGTTTGCTAAATCAAAGAAAAATGATTTTTTTTGAATTCCCAATTTTGCGTGATACCACCCTGCTATCTCCTAGAGCAAGAGGTTATTTCACTGGAACACGTTATTATACATCGAACGTAAGCAGCCTGAACATATTTCATCTTGACAGTCGTTTGCTAAATCAATGAAAAATGATATTTTTTAAATTTCCCATTTTGCGTAATACTAACCTGCTATCCTCTAGAGCAAGGAATTATTTCACTAAAACACGTTGATATGCATCGGAAGTAAGCTGCCTGAACATATTTCATCTTGACAGTCGTTGCTAAATCAATGGAAAATGATATTTTTTGAAATCCCAATTTTGCGTAATACCACCCTGCTATCTCCTAGAGCAAGGAGTTATTTCACTGAAACACGTTATTATACATCAAAAGTAAGCAGCCTGAACATATTTCATCTTGACAGTCGTTTGCTAAATCAATGAAAAATGATATTTTTTAAATTTCCTATTTTGCGTAATACTAACCTGCTATTCTCTAGAGCAAGGAGAAATTTTACTGAAACACGTTAATATGTAACGAAAGTAAGCTGCCGGAACATATTTCATCTTGACAGTCGTTTGCTAAATCAATGAAAAATGATTTTTTTTGAGATCCCAATTTTGCGTGATACCACCCTGCTATCTCCTAGAGCAAGGGGTTATTTCACTGAAACACGTTATTATACATCGAAAGTAAGCAGCCTGAACATATTTCATCTTGACAGTCGTTTGCTAAATCAATGAAAAATGATATTTTTTGAATTCCCAATTTTGCGTGATACCACCCTGCTATCTCCTAGAGCAAGGAGTTACTTCACTGAAACACGTTAATATGCATCGAAAGTAAGCTGCCTGAACATATTTCAACTTGACAGTCGTTTGCTAAATCAAAGAAAAATGATTTTTTTTGAAATCCCAATTTTGCGTGATACCACCCTGCTATCTCCTAGAGCAAGAAGTTATTTCACTGAAACACGTTATTATACATCGAAAGTAAGCAGCCTGAACATATTTCATCTTGACAGTCGTTTGCTAAATCAATGAAAAATGATAATTTTTAAATTTCCCATTTTGCGTAATACTAACCTGCTATCCTCTAGAGCAAGGAATTATTTCACTCAAACACGTTAATATGCATCGAAAGTAAGCTGCCTGAACATAATTCATCTTGACAGTCGTTTGCTAAATCAATGAAAAATGATATTTTCCAAATTTCCCATTTTGCGTAATACTAACCTGCTATCCTCTAGAGCAAGGAATTATTTCACTAAAACACGTTAATATGCATCGGAAGTAAGCTGCCTAAACATAATTCATCTTGACAGTCGTTTGCTAAATCAATGAAAAATGATATTTGTTAAATTTCCCATTTTGCGTAATACTAACCTGCTATCCTCTAGAGCAAAGAATTATTTCACTAAAACACGTTAATATGCATCGAAAGTAAGCTGCCCGAACATATTTCATTTTGACAGTTGTTTGCTAAATCAAAGAAAAATGATTTTTTTCGAATTCCCAATTTTGCGTGATACCACCCTGCTATCTCCTAGAGCAAGGAGTTATTTCACTGAAAAACGTTATTATACATCGAAAGTAAGCAGACTGAACATATTTCATCTTGACAGTCGTTTGCTAAATCAATGAAAAATGATATTTTTTAAATTTCCTATTTTGCGTAATACTAACCTGCTATTCTCTAGAGCAAGGAGAAATTTCACTGAAACACGTTAATATGCAACGAAAGTAAGCTGCCGGAACATATTTCATCTTGACAGTCGTTTGCTAAATCAATGAAAAATGATTTTTTTTGAAATCCCAATTTTGCGTGATACCACCCTGCTATCTCCTAGAGCAAGGAGTTATTTCACTGAAACACGTTATTATACATCGAAAGTAAGCAGCCTGAACATATTTCATCTTGACAGTCGTTTGCTAAATCAATGAAAAATGATATTTTTTGAATTCCCAATTTTGCGTGATACCACCCTGCTATCTCCTAGAGCAAGGAGTTACTTCACTGAAACACGTTAATATGCATCGAAAGTAAGCTGCCTGAACATATTTCAACTTGACAGTCGTTTGCTAAATCAAAGAAAAATGATTTTTTTCGAAATCCCAATTTTGCGTGATACCACCCTGCTATCTCCTAGAGCAAGAAGTTATTTCACTGAAACACGTTATTATACATCGAAAGTAAGCAGCCTGAACATATTTCATCTTGACAGTCGTTTGCTAAATCAATGAAAAATGATAATTTTTAAATTTCCCATTTTGCGTAATACTAACCTGCTATCCTCTAGAGCAAGGAATTATTTCACTAAAACACGTTAATATGCATCGAAAGTAAGCTGCCTAAACATAATTCATCTTGACAGTCGTTTGCTAAATCAATGAAAAATGATATTTGTTAAATTTCCCATTTTGCGTAATACTAACCTGCTATCCTCTAGAGCAAGGAATTATTTCACTTAAACACGTTAATATGCATCGAAAGTAAGCTGCCTAAACATAATTCATCCTGACAGTCGTTTGCTAAATCAATGAAAAATGATATTTTTCAAATTTCCCATTTTGCGTAATACTAACCTGCTATCCTCTAGAGCAAGGAATTATTTCACTAAAACACGTTAATATGCATCGAAAGTAAGCTGCCTAAACATAATTCATCTTGACAGTCGTTTGCTAAATCAATGAAAAATGATATTTGTTAAATTTCCCATTTTGCGTAATACTAACCTGCTATCCTCTAGAGCAAAGAATTATTTCACTAAAACACGTTAATATGCATCGAAAGTAAGCTGCCCGAACATATTTCATTTTGACAGTTGTTTGCTAAATCAAAGAAAAATGATTTTTTTTGAATTCCCAATTTTGCGTGATACCACCCTGCTATCTCCTAGAGCAAGAGGTTATTTCACTGGAACACGTTATTATACATCGAACGTAAGCAGCCTGAACATATTTCATCTTGACAGTCGTTTGCTAAATCAATGAAAAATGATATTTTTTAAATTTCCCATTTTGCGTAATACTAACCTGCTATCCTCTAGAGCAAGGAATTATTTCACTAAAACACGTTAATATGCATCGGAAGTAAGCTGCCTGAACATATTTCATCTTGACAGTCGTTGCTAAATCAATGGAAAATGATATTTTTTGAAATCCCAATTTTGCGTAATACCACCCTGCTATCTCCTAGAGCAAGGAGTTATTTCACTGAAACACGTTATTATACATCAAAAGTAAGCAGCCTGAACATATTTCATCTTGACAGTCGTTTGCTAAATCAATGAAAAATGATATTTTTTAAATTTCCTATTTTGCGTAATACTAACCTGCTATTCTCTAGAGCAAGGAGAAATTCTACTGAAACACGTTAATATGCAACGAAAGTAAGCTGCCGGAACATATTTCATCTTGACAGTCGTTTGCTAAATCAATGAAAAATGATTTTTTTTGAGATCCCAATTTTGCGTGATACCACCCTGCTATCTCCTAGAGCAAGGAGTTATTTCACTGAAACACGTTATTATACATCGAAAGTAAGCAGCCTGAACATATTTCATCTTGACAGTCGTTTGCTAAATCAATGAAAAATGATATTTTTTGAATTCCCAATTTTGCGTGATACCACCCTGCTATCTCCTAGAGCAAGGAGTTACTTCACTGAAACACGTTAATATGCATCGAAAGTAAGCTGCCTGAACATATTTCAACTTGACAGTCGTTTGCTAAATCAAAGAAAAATGATTTTTTTTGAAATCCCAATTTTGCGTGATACCACCCTGCTATCTCCTAGAGCAAGAAGTTATTTCACTGAAACACGTTATTATACATCGAAAGTAAGCAGCCTGAACATATTTCATCTTGACAGTCGTTTGCTAAATCAATGAAAAATGATAATTTTTAAATTTCCCATTTTGCGTAATACTAACCTGCTATCCTCTAGAGCAAGGAATTATTTCACTCAAACACGTTAATATGCATCGAAAGTAAGCTGCCTGAACATAATTCATCTTGACAGTCGTTTGCTAAATCAATGAAAAATGATATTTTCCAAATTTCCCATTTTGCGTAATACTAACCTGCTATCCTCTAGAGCAAGGAGTTATTTCACTAAAACACGTTAATATGCATCGGAAGTAAGCTGCCTGAACATATTTCATCTTGACAGTCGTTGCTAAATCAATGGAAAATGATATTTTTTGAAATCCCAATTTTGCGTAATACCACCCTGCTATCCCCTAGAGCAAAGAGAAATTTCACTAAAACACGTTAATATGCATCGAAAGTGAGCTGCCTGAACATATTTCATCTTGACAGTCGTTTGCTAAATCAATGAAAAATGATTTTTTTTGAATTCCCAATTTTGCGAGATACCACCGTGCTATCTCCTAGAGCAAGCAGTTATTTCACTTAAACACGTTATTATTCATCGAAAGTAAGCAGCCTGAACATATTTCATCTTGACAGTCGTTTGCTAAATCAATGAAAAATGATATTTTTTTGAATTCCCAATTTTGCGTGATACCACCCTGCTATCTCCTAGAGCAAGGATTTATTTCACTGAAACACGTTATCATACATCGAAACTAAGCAGCCTGAACATATTCCATCTTGACAGTCGTTTGCTAAATCAATGAAAAATGATATTTTTTAAATTTCCTATTTTGCGTAATACTAACCTGCTATCCTCTAGAGCAAGGAGAAATTTCACTGAAACACGTTAATATGCATCGAAAGTAAGCTGCCGGACATATTTCATCTTGACAGTCGTTTGCTAAATCAATGAAAAATGATTTTTTTTTGAACTCCCAATTTTGCGTGATACCACCCTGCTATCTCATAGAGCGAGGAGTTATTCCACTGAAACACGTTATTATACATCGGAAGTAAGTAGCGTGAACATATTTCATCTTGACAGTCGTTTGCTGAATCAATGAAAAATGATTTTTTTCGAATTCCCAATTTTGCGTGATACCACCCTGCTATCTCCTAGAGCAAGGAGTTATTTCACTGAAACACGTTATTATACATCGAAAGTAAGCAGCCTGAACATATTTCATCTTGACAGTCGTTTGCTAAATCAATGAAAAATGATATTTTTTGAATTCCCAATTTTGCGTGATACCACCCTGCTATTATCCTAGAGCAAGGAGTTACTTCACTGAAACACGTTAATATGCATCGAAAGTAAGCTGCCTGAACATATTTCAACTTGACAGTCGTTTGCTAAATCAAAGAAAAATGATTTTTTTTGAAATCCCAATTTTGCGTGATACCGCCCTGCTATCTCCTAGAGCAAGAAGTTATTTCACTGAAACACGTTATTATACATCGAAAGTAAGCAGCCTGAACATATTTCATCTTGACAGTCGTTTGCTAAATCAATGAAAAATGATAATTTTTAAATTTCCCATTTTGCGTAATACTAACCTGCTATCCTCGAGAGCAAAGAATTATTTCAATTGAACACGTTAATATGCATCGAAAGTAAGCTGCCTGAACAAAATTCATCTTGACAGTCGTTTGCTAAATCAATGAAAAATGATATTTTTCAAATTTCCCATTTTGCGTAATACTAACCTGCTATCCTCTAGAGCAAGGAATTATTTCACTAAAACACGTTAATATGCATCGAAAGTAAGCTGCCTAAACATAATTCATCTTGACAGTCGTTTGCTAAATCAATGAAAAATGATATTTGTTAAATTTCCCATTTTGCGTAATACTAACCTGCTATCCTCTAGAGCGAAGAATTATTTCACTAAAACACGTTAATATGCATCGAAAGTAAGCTGCCCGAACATATTTCATCTTGACAGTTGTTTGCTAAATCAAAGAAAAATGATTTTTTTTGAATTCCCAATTTTGCGTGATACCACCCTGCTATCTCCTAGAGCAAGAGGTTATTTCACTGGAACACGTTATTATACATCGAACGTAAGCAGCCTGAACATATTTCATCTTGACAGTCGTTTGCTAAATCAATGAAAAATGATATTTTTTAAATTTCCCATTTTGCGTAATACTAACCTGCTATCCTCTAGAGCAAGGAATTATTTCACTAAAACACGTTAATATGCATCGGAAGTAAGCTGCCTGAACATATTTCATCTTGACAGTCGTTGCTAAATCAATGGAAAATGATATTTTTTGAAATCCCAATTTTGCGTAATACCACCCTGCTATCCCCTAGAGCAAAGAGAAATTTCACTAAAACACGTTAATATGCATCGAAAGTGAGCTGCCTGAACATATTCCATCTTGACAGTCGTTTGCTAAATCAATGAAAAATGATATTTTTTAAATTTCCCATTTTGCGTAATACTAACCTGCTATCCTCTAGAGCAAGGAATTATTTCACTAAAACACGTTAAAATGCATCGAAAGTAAGCTGCCTAAACATAATTCATCTTGACAGTCGTTTGCTAAATCAATGAAAAATGATATTTGTTAAATTTCCCATTTTGCGTAATACTAACCTGCTATCCTCTAGAGCAAAGAATTATTTCACTAAAACACGTTAATATGCATCGAAAGTAAGCTGCCCGAACATATTTCATTTTGACAGTTGTTTGCTAAATCAAAGAAAAATGATTTTTTTTGAATTCCCAATTTTGCGTGATACCACCCTGCTATCTCCTAGAGCAAGGATTTATTTCACTGAAACACGTTATCATACATCGAAACTGAGCAGCCTGAACATATCCCATCTTGACAGTCGTTTGCTAAATCAATGAAAAATGATATTTTTTAAATTTCCTATTTTGCGTAATACTAACCTGCTATCCTCTAGAGCAAGGAGAAATTTCACTGAAACACGTTAATATGCATCGAAAGTAAGCTGCCGGACATATTTCATCTTGACAGTCGTTTGCTAAATCAATGAAAAATGATTTTTTTTTGAATTCCCAATTTTGCGTGATACCACCCTGCTATCTCATAGAGCGAGGAGTTATTCCACTGAAACACGTTATTATACATCGGAAGTAAGTAGCGTGAACATATTTCATCTTGACAGTCGTTTGCTAAATCAATATAAAATGATTTTTTTTTGAATTCCCAATTTTGCGTGATACCACCCTGCTATCTCCTAGAGCGAGGAGTTATTTCACTGAAACACGTTATTATACATCGGAAGTAAGTAGCGTGAACATATTTCATCTTGACAGTCGTTTGCTAAATCAATGAAAAATGATATTTTTTAAATTTCCCATTTTGCGTGATACCACCCTGCTATCTCCTAGAGCAAGGAGTTATTTCACTGAAACACGTTATTATACATCGGAAGTAAGCTGTCTGAACATATTTCAACTTGACAGTCGTTTGCTAAATCAATGAAAAATGATATTTTTTGAATTCCCAATTTTGCGTGATACCACCCTGCTATCTCCTAGAGCAAGGAGTTACTTCACTGAAACACGTTAATATGCATCGAAAGTAAGCTGTCTGAACATATTTCAACTTGACAGTCGTTTGCTAAATCAAAGAAAAATGATTTTTTTTGAAATCCCAATTTTGCGTGATACCACCCTGCTATCTCCTAGAGCAAGAAGTTATTTTACTGAAACACGTTATTATACATCGAAAGTAAGCAGCCTGAACATATTTCATCTTGACAGTCGTTTGCTAAATCAATGAAAAATGATAATTTTTAAATTTCCCATTTTGCGTAATACTAACCTGCTATCCTCTAGAGCAAGGAATTATTTCACTAAAACACGTTAATATGCATCGAAAGTAAGCTGCCTGAACATAATTCATCTTGACAGTCGTTTGCTAAATCAATGAAAAATGATATTTGTTAAATTTCCCATTTTGCGTAATACTAACCTGCTATCCTCTAGAGCGAAGAATTATTTCACTAAAACACGTTAATATGCATCGAAAGTAAGCTGCCCGAACATATTTCATCTTGACAGTTGTTTGCTAAATCAAAGAAAAATGATTTTTTTTGAATTCCCAATTTTGCGTGATACCACCCTGCTATCTCCTAGAGCAAGAGGTTATTTCACTGGAACACGTTATACTACATCGAACGTAAGCAGCCTGAACATATTTCATCTTGACAGTCGTTTGCTAAATCAATGGAAAATAATATTTTTTAAATTTCCCATTTTGCTTAATACTAACGTGCTATCCTCTAGAGCGAAGAATTATTCCACTAAAACACGTTAATATGCATCGAGAGTAAGCTTCCTGAACATATTTTATGCCGACAGTCGTTCGCTAAATCAATGAAAAATGATATTTTTTTGAAACCCCAATTTTGCGTAATACCACCCTGCTATCCCCTAGAGCAAGGAGAAATTTCACTAAAACAAGTTAATATGCATCAAAAGTAAGCTGCCTGAACATATTTCATCTTTACAGTCGTTTGCTAAATCAATGAAAAATGATATTTTTTGAAATCCCAATTTTGCGTAATACCACCCTGCTATCCCCTAGAGCAATTTCACTAAAACACGTTAATATGCATCGAAAGTGAGCTGCCTGAACATATTTCATCTTGACAGTCGTTGGCTAAATCAATGAAAAATGATATTTTTTGAAATCCCAATTTCGCGTAATACCACCCTGCTATCCCCTAGAGCAAGGAGATATTTCACTAAAACATGTTAATATGCATCGAAAGTGAGCTTCCTGAACATATTTCATCCCGACAGTCGTTTGCTAAATTAATGAAAAATGATATTTTTCGAAATCCCAATTTTGCGTAATACCACCCTGCTATCCCCTAGAGCAAGGAGAAATTTCACTAAAACACGTTAATATGCATCGAAAGTAAGCTGCCTGAACATATTTCATCTTGACAGTCGTTTGCTAAATCTATAAAAAATGATTTTTATTTAATTCCCAATTTTGCGTAATACCACCCTGCTATCCACTAGAGAAAGGAGATATTCCACTAAAACACGTTGATATGCATCGGGAGTAAGCTTCCTGAACATATTTCATGCCGACAGTCGTTTGCTAAATCAATGAAAAATGATATTTTTTGAAAACCCAATTTTGCGTAATACCACCCTGCTATCTCCTAGAGTAAGGAGTTATTTCACTGAAACACGTTATTATACATCGGAAGTAAGCAGCCTGAACATATTTCATCTCGACAGTCGTTTGCTAAATCAATGAAAAATTATATTTTTTGAAATCCTAATTTTGCGTAATACCACCCTGCTTTCCCCTAGAGCAAGAAGATATTCCACTGAAATACGTTCATATGCATCGAGAGTAAGCTTCCTGAACATATTTCACCCCGACAGTCGTTTGCTAAATCAATGGAAAATGATATTTTTTGAAATCCCAATTTTGCGTAATACCACCCTGCTATCTCCTAGAGTGAGGAGTTATTTCACTGAAACACATTATTTTACATCGAAAGTAAGCAGCCTGAACATATTTCATCTTGACAGTCGTTTGCTAAATCAATGAAAAATCATATTTTTTAAATTTCCTATTTTTCGTAATACTAACCTGCTATCCTCTAGAGCAAGGAATTATTTCACTGAAACACGTTAATATGCATCGAAAGTGAGCTTCCTGAACGTATTTCATCCCGACAGTCGTTTGCCAAATCAAAGAAAAATGATTTTTTTCGAATTCCCAATTTTGCGTGATACCACCCTGCTATCTCCTAGAGCAAGGAGTTATTTCACTGAAACACGTTATTATACATCGAAAGTAAGCAGCCTGAACATATTTCATCTTGACAGTCGTTTGCTAAATCAATGAAAAATTATATTTTTTGAAATCCCAATTTTGCGTAATACCACCCTGCTATCCCCTATAGCAAGGAGATATTCCACTAAAACACGTTAATATGCATCGAGAGTAAGCTTCCTGAACATATATCATCCCGACAGTCGTTTGCTAAATCAATGAAAAATGATTTTTTTTTAATTCCCAATTTTGCGTGATACCACCCTGCTATCTCCTAGAGTAAGGAGTTATTTCACTGAAACACGTTATTATACATCGGAGGTAAGCTGCCTGAACATATTTCATCTTGACAGTCGTTTGCTAAATCAATAAAAAATGATTTTTTTTGAATTCCCAATTTTGCGTGATACCACCCTGCTATCTCCTAGAGCAAGGAGTTATTTCACTGAAACACGTTATTATACATCGAAAGTAAGCAGCCTGAACATATTTCATCTTGACAGTCGTTTGCTAAATCAATGAAAAATTATATTTTTTGAAATCCCAATTTTGCGTAATACCACCCTGCTATCCCCTATAGCAAGGAGATATTCCACTAAAACACGTTAATATGCATCGAGAGTAAGCTTCCTGAACATATATCATCCCGACAGTCGTTTGCTAAATCAATGAAAAATGATTTTTTTTTAATTCCCAATTTTGCGTGATACCACCCTGCTATCTCCTAGAGTAAGGAGTTATTTCACTGAAACACGTTATTATACATCGGAGGTAAGCTGCCTGAACATATTTCATCTTGACAGTCGTTTGCTAAATCAATAAAAAATGATTTTTTTTGAATTCCCAATTTTGCGTGATACCACCCTGCTATCTCCTAGAGCAAGGAGTTTTTTCACTGAAACACGTTATTATACATCGAACGTAAGCAGCCTGAACATATTTCATCTTCACAGTCGTTTGCTAAGTCAATGAAAAATGATATTTTTTGAAATCCCAATTTTGCGTAATACCACCCTGCTATCCCCTAGAGCAAGGAGAAAATTCACTAAAACACGTTAATATGCATCGAGAGTAAGCTTCCTGAACATATTTCATCTTGACAGTCGTTTGCTAAATCATAGAAAAATGATATTTTTTAAATTTCCCATTTTGCGTAATACTACCCTGCTATTCCCTGGAGCAAGGAGATATTTCACTGAAACACGGTAATATGCATGGAAAGTAAGCTGTCTGAACATATTTCATCTTAACAGTCGTTTGCTAAATCAATGAAAAATGATTTTTTTTGAATTCCCAATTTTGCGTGATACCACCCTGCTATCCCCTAGAGCAAGGAGATATTGCACTAAAACACGTTAATATGCATCGAAAGTATGCTTCCTGAACATATTTCATCCCGACAGCCGTTTGCTAAATCAATGGAAAATGATATTTTTTTAAATCCCAATTTTGCGTAATACCACACTGCTATCCCGTAGAGCGAGGAGATATTTCACTAAAACACGTTAATATGCATCGAGAGTGAGCTTCCTGAACATATTTTATACCGACAGTCGTTTGCTAAATCAATGAAAAATGATATTTTTTGAAATCCCAATTTTGCGTAATACCACCCTGCTATCTCCTAGAGCAAGGAGTTATTTCACTGAAACACGTTATTATACATCGAAAGTAAGCAGCCTGAACATATTTTATCTTGAACGTCGTTTGCTAAATCAATGAAAAATGATATTTTTTAAATTTCCTATTTTGCGTGATACTAACCTGCTATCCTCTAGAGCAAAGAATTATTCCACTAAAACACGTCAATATGCATCGAAAGTATGCTTCCTGAACATATTTCATCCCGACAGTCGTTTGCTAAATCAATGGAAAATGATATTTTTTTAAATCCCAATTTTGCGTAATACCACCCTGCTATCCCCTAGAGCAAGAAGAAATTCCACTAAAACACGTTAATATTCATCGGAAGTAAGCTGCCTGAACATATTCCATCTTGACAGTCGTTTGCTAAATCAATGAAAAATGATATTCTTTGAAATCCCAATTTTGCGTAATACCACCCTGCTATCCCCTAGAGCAAGGAAATATTTTACTAAAACACGTTAATATGCATCGGAAGTGAGCTGCCTGAACATATTTCATCTTGACAGTCGTTTGCTAAATCATAGGAAAATGATATTTTTTAAATTTCCCATTTTGCGTAATACTAACCTGCTATCCTCTAGAGCAAGGAATTATTTCACTGAAACACGTTAATATGCATCGAAAAAAAGCTGCCTGAACATATTTCCTCTTGACAGTCGTTTGCTAAATCAAAGAAAAATGATTTTTTTTTTAATTCCCAATTTTGCGTGATACCACCCTGCTATCCCCTGGAGCAAGGAGATATTTCACTAAAACACGTTAATATGCATCGGAAGTAACCTGCCTGAACATACTTCATCTTGACAGTCGTTTGCTAAATCAATGGAAAATGATTTTTTTTGAATTCCCAATTTTGCGTGATACCACCCTGCTATCTCCTAGAGCAAAGAATTATTCCACTAAAACACGTTAATATGCATCGAAAGTATGCTTCCTGAACATATTTCATCCCGACAGCCGTTTGCTAAATCAATGGAAAATGATATTTTTTTAAATCCCAATTTTGCGTAATACCACACTGCTATCCCCTAGAGCGAGGAGATATTTCACCAAAACACGTTAATATGCATCGAGAGTGAGCTTCCTGAACATATTTCATACCGACAGTCGTTTGCTAAATCAATGAAAAATGATATTTTTCAAATTTCCTATTTTGCGTGATACTAACCTGCTATCCTCTAGAGCAAAGAATTATTCCACTAAAACACGTCAATATGCATCGAAAGTATGCTTCCTGAACATATTTCATCCCGACAGTCGTTTGCTAAATCAATGGAAAATGATATTTTTTTAAATCCCAATTTTGCGTAATACCACCCTGCTATCCCCTAGAACAAGAAGAAATTCCACTAAAACACGTTAATATGCATCGAAAGTAAGCTGCCTGAACATATTCCATCTTGACAGTCGTTTGCTAAATCAATGAAAAATGATATTCTTTGAAATCCCAATTTTGCGTAATACCACCCTGCTATCCCCTAGAGCAAGGAAATATTTTACTAAAACACGTTAATATGCATCGGAAGTAAGCTGCCTGAACATATTTCAGCTTGACAGTCGTTTGCTAAATCAATGAAAAATGATATTTTTTGAAATCCCAATTTTGCGTAATACCACCCTGCTATCTCCTAGAGCAAGGAGTTATTTCACTGAAACACGTTATTATACATCGAAAGTAAGCAGCCTGAACATACTTTATCTTGAACGTCGTTTGCTAAATCAATGAAAAATGATATTTTTTAAATTTCCTATTTTGCGTGATACTAACCTGCTATCCTCTAGAGCAAAGAATTATTCCACTAAAACACGTCAATATGCATCGAAAGTATGCTTCCTGAACATATTTCATCCCGACAGTCGTTTGCTAAATCAATGGAAAATGATATTTTTTTAAATCCCAATTTTGCGTAATACCACCCTGCTATCCCCTAGAGCAAGAAGAAATTCCACTAAAACACGTTAATATTCATCGGAAGTAAGCTGCCTGAACATATTCCATCTTGACAGTCGTTTGCTAAATCAATGAAAAATGATATTCTTTGAAATCCCAATTTTGCGTAATACCACCCTGCTATCCCCTAGAGCAAGGAAATATTTTACTAAAACACGTTAATATGCATCGGAAGTGAGCTGCCTGAACATATTTCATCTTGACAGTCGTTTGCTAAATCATAGGAAAATGATATTTTTTAAATTTCCCATTTTGCGTAATACTAACCTGCTATCCTCTAGAGCAAGGAATTATTTCACTGAAACACGTTAATATGCATCGAAAAAAAGCTGCCTGAACATATTTCCTCTTGACAGTCGTTTGCTAAATCAAAGAAAAATGATTTTTTTTTAATTCCCAATTTTGCGTGATACCACCCTGCTATCCCCTGGAGCAAGGAGATATTTCACTAAAACACGTTAATATGCATCGGAAGTAACCTGCCCGAACATACTTCATCTTGACAGTCGTTTGCTAAATCAATGGAAAATGATTTTTTTTGAATTCCCAATTTTGCGTGATACCACCCTGCTATCTCCTAGAGCAAAGAATTATTCCACTAAAACACGTTAATATGCATCGAAAGTATGCTTCCTGAACATATTTCATCCCGACAGCCGTTTGCTAAATCAATGGAAAATGATATTTTTTTAAATCCCAATTTTGCGTAATACCACACTGCTATCCCCTAGAGCGAGGAGATATTTCACTAAAACACGTTAATATGCATCGAGAGTGAGCTTCCTGAACATATTTCATACCGACAGTCGTTTGCTAAATCAATGAAAAATGATATTTTTCAAATTTCCTATTTTGCGTGATACTAACCTGCTATCCTCGAGAGCAAAGAATTATTCCACTAAAACACGTCAATATGCATCGAAAGTATGCTTCCTGAACATATTTCATCCCGACAGTCGTTTGCTAAATCAATGGAAAATGATATTTTTTTAAATCCCAATTTTGCGTAATACCACCCTGCTATCCCCTAGAACACGAAGAAATTCCACTAAAACACGTTAATATGCATCGAAAGTAAGCTGCCTGAACATATTCCATCTTGACAGTCGTTTGCTAAATCAATGAAAAATGATATTCTTTGAAATCCCAATTTTGCGTAATACCACCCTGCTATCCCCTAGAGCAAGGAAATATTTTACTGAAACACGTTAATATGCATCGGAAGTAAGCTGCCTGAACATATTTCAGCTTGACAGTCGTTTGCTAAATCAATGAAAAATGATATTTTTTGAAATCCCAATTTTGCGTAATACCACCCTGCTATCTCCTAGAGCAAGGAGTTATTTCACTAAAACACGTTATTCTACATCGAAAGTAAGCAGCCTGAACATATTTTATCTTGAACGTCGTTTGCTAAATCAATGAAAAATGATATTTTTCAAATTTCCTATTTTGCGTGATACTAACCTGCTATCCTTTAGAGCAAAGAATTATTCCACTAAAACACGTCAATATGCATCGAAAGTATGCTTCCTGAACATATTTCATCCCGACAGTCGTTTGCTAAATCAATGGAAAATGATATTTTTTTAAATCCCAATTTTGCGTAATACCACCCTGCTATCCCCTAGAACAAGGAAATATTTTACTAAAACACGTTAATATGCATCGGAAGTAAGCTGCCTGAACATATTTCAGCTTGACAGTCGTTTGCTAAATCAATGAAAAACTCGATGAAAAATGATATTTTTTGAAATCCCAATTTTGCGTAATACCACCCTGCTATCTCCTAGAGCAAGGAGTTATTTCACTAAAACACGTTATTATACATCGAAAGTAAGCAGCCTGAACATATTTTATCTTGAACGTCGTTTGCTAAATCAATGAAAAATGATATTTTTCAAATTTCCTATTTTGCGTGATACTAACCTGCTATCCTCTAGAGCAAAGAATTATTCCACTAAAACACGTCAATATGCATCGAAAGTATGCTTCCTGAACATATTTCATCCCGACAGTCGCTTGCTAAATCAATGGAAAATGATATTTTTTTAAATCCCAATTTTGCGTAATACCACACTGCTATCCCCTAGAGCGAGGAGATATTTCACTAAAACACGTTAATATGCATCGAGAGTGAGCTTCCTGAACATATTTCATACCGACAGTCGTTTGCTAAATCAATGAAAAATGATATTTTTCAAATTTCCTATTTTGCGTGATACTAACCTGCTATCCTCTAGAGCAAAGAATTATTCCACTAAAACACGTCAATATGCATCGAAAGTATGCTTCCTGAACATATTTCATCCCGACAGTCGTTTGCTAAATCAATGGAAAATGATATTTTTTTAAATACCAATTTTGCGTAATACCACCCTGCTATCCCCTAGAACAAGAAGAAATTCCACTAAAACACGTTAATATGCATCGAAAGTAAGCTGCCTGAACATATTCCATCTTGAAAGTCGTTTGCTAAATCAATGAAAAATGATATTCTTTGAAATCCCAATTTTGCGTAATACCACCCTGCTATCCCCTAGAGCAAGGAAATATTTTACTAAAACACGTTAATATGCATCGGAAGTAAGCTGCCTGAACATATTTCAGCTTGACAGTCGTTTGCTAAATCAATGAAAAATGATATTTTTTGAAATCCCAATTTTGCGTAATACCACCCTGCTATCCCCTGGAGCAAGGAGAAACTTCACTAAAACACGTTAATCTGCATCCAAAGTAAGCTGCCTGAACATATTTCATCTTGACAGTCGTTTGCTAAATCAATGAAAAATGATATTTTTTGAAATCCCAATTTTGCGTAATACCACCCTGCTATCCCCTAGAGCAAGGAGATATTTCACTACAACACGTTATAATACATCGAAAGTAAGCAGCCTGAACATATTTCATCTTGACAGTCGTTTGCTAAATCAATGAAAAATTACATTTTTTGAAATCCCAATTTTGCGTAATACCACCCTGCTATCCCCTAGAGCAAGGAGATATTTCACTACAACACGTTAATATGCATCGAGAGTAAGCTTCCTGAACATATTTCATCCCGACAGTCGTTTGCTAAATCAATGAATAATGATATTTTTTGAAATCCCAATTTTGCGTAATACCACCCTGCTATCTCCTAGAGTAAGGAGTTATTTCACTGAAACACGTTAATATACATCGAAAGTAAGCAGCCTGAACATATTTCATCTTGACAGTCGTTTGCTAAATCAATGAAAAATCATATTTTTTAAATTTCCTATTTTGCGTAATACTAACCTGCTATCCTCTAGAGCAAGGAATTATTTTACTGAAACACGTTATTATACATCGAAAGTAAGCAGCCTGAACATATTTCATCTTGACAGTCGTTTGCTAAATCAATGAAAAATTATATTTTTTGAAATCCCAATTTTGCGTAATACCACCCTGCTATCCCCTAGAGCAAGGAGATATTTCACTAAAACCCGTTAATATGCATCGAGAGTAAGCTTCCTGAACATATTTCACCCCGACAGTCGTCTGCTAAATCAATGGAAAATGATATTTTTTAAATTTCCTATTTTGCGTAATACTAACCTGCTATCCTCTAGAGCATCGAAAGTAAGCTGTCTGAACATATTTCATCTTGACAGTCGTTTGCTAAATCAGAGAAAAATAATTTTTTTTGAATTCCCAATTTTGCGTGATACCACCCTGCTATCTCCTAGAGCAAGTGGTTATTTCACTGAAACACGTTATTATACATCGGAAGTAAGCAGCCTGAACATATTTCATCTTGACAGTCGTTTGCTAAATCAATGAAAAATTAGATTTTTTAAATTTCCTATTTTTCGTAATACTAACCTGCTATCCTCTAAAGCAAGGAATTATTCCACTAGAACACGTTAATATGCATCGAGAGTATGCTTCCTGAACATATTTCATCCCGACAGTCGTTTGCTGAATTAATGAAAAATGATATTTTTTTAAATCCCAATTTTGCGTAATACCACCCAGCTATCCCCTAGAGCATGGAGAAATTTCACTAAAACACGTTAATATGCATCGAAAGTAAGCTGCCTGAACATATTTCATCTTGACAGTCGTTTGCTAAATCAATGAAAAATGATATTTTTTGAAATCCCAATTTTGCGTGATACCACCCTGCTACTCCCTAGAGCAAGGAGATATTTCACTCAAACCCGTTAATATACATCGAGAGAAAGCTTCCTG
This sequence comes from Lochmaea capreae, assembly GCA_949126875.1. Taxonomy (NCBI): domain Eukaryota; kingdom Metazoa; phylum Arthropoda; class Insecta; order Coleoptera; family Chrysomelidae; genus Lochmaea; species Lochmaea capreae. Next base: position 21,440,610 of record OX421408.1, read on the forward strand.
AACATATTTCATCCCGACAGTCGTTTGCTAAATCAATGAAAAATGATATTTTTTGAAATCCCAATTTTGCGTAATACCACCCTGCTATCTCCTAGAGCAAAGAGAAATTTCACTAAAACACGTTAATATGCATCAAAAGTAAGCTGCCGGAACATATTTCATCTTGACAGTCGTTTGCTGAATCAATGAAAAATGATTTGTTTTGAATTCCCAATTTTGCGTGATACCACCCTGCTATCTCCTAGAGCAAGGAGTTATTTCACTGAAACACGTTATTATACATCGAAAGTAAGCAGCCTGAACATATTTCATCTTGACAGTCGTTTGCTAAATCAATGAAAAATGATATTTTTTAAATTTCCTATTTTGCGTAATACTAACCTGCTATTCTCTAGAGCAAGGAGGAATTTTACTGAAACACGTTAATATGCATCGAAAGTAAGCTGCCGGAACATATTTCATCTTGACAGTCGTTTGCTAAATCAATGAAAAATGATTTTTTTTGAAATCCCAATTTTGCGTGATACCACCCTGCTATCTCCTAGAGCAAGTAGTTATTTCACTGAAACACGTTATTATACATCGAAAGTAAGCAGCCTGAACATATTTCATCTTGACAGTCGTTTGCTAAATCAATGAAAAATGATTTTTTTTGAAATCCCAATTTTGCGTGATACCACCCTGCTATCTCCTAGAGCAAGAAGTTATTTCACTGAAACACGTTATTATACATCGAAAGTAAGCAGCCTGAACATATTTCATCTCGACAGTCGTTTGCTAAATCAATGAAAAATGATAATTTTTAAATTTCCCATTTTGCGTAATACTAACCTGCTATCCTCTAGAGCAAGGAATTATTTCACTTAAACACGTTAATATGCATCGAAAGTAAGCTGCCTGAACATAATTCATCTTGACAGTCGTTTGCTAAATCAATGAAAAATGATATTTTTCAAATTTCCCATTTTGCGTAATACTAACCTGCTATCCTCTAGAGCAAAGAATTATTTCACTAAAACACGTTAATATGCATCGAAAGTAAGCTGCCCGAACATATTTCATTTTGACAGTTGTTTGCTAAATCAAAGAAAAATGATTTTTTTTGAATTCCCAATTTTGCGTGATACCTCCCTGCTATCTCCTGGAGCAAGAGGTTATTTCACTGGAACACGTTATTATACATCGAACGTAAGCAGCCTGAACATATTTCATCTTGACAGTCGTTTGCTAAATCAATGAAAAATGATATTTTTTAAATTTCCCATTTTGCGTAATACTAACCTGCTATCCTCTAGAGCAAGGAATTATTTCACTAAAACACGTTAATATGCATCGGAAGTAAGCTGCCTGAACATATTTCATCTTGACAGTCGTTGCTAAATCAATGGAAAATGATATTTTTTGAAATCCCAATTTTGCGTAATACCACCCTGCTATCCCCTAGAGCAAAGAGAAATTTCACTAAAACACGTTAATATGCATCGAAAGTGAGCTGCCTGAACATATTTCATCTTGACAGTCGTTTGCTAAATCAATGAAAAATCATATTTTTTTGAATTCCCAATTTTGCGTGATACCACCCTGCTATCTCCTAGAGCAAGGATTTATTTCACTGAAACACGTTATTATACATCGAAACTAAGCAGCCTGAACATATTCCATCTTGATAGTCGTTTGCTAAATCAATGAAAAATGATATTTTTTAAATTTCCTATATTGCGTAATACTAACCTGCTATCCTCTAGAGCAAGGAGAAATTTCACTGAAACACGTTAATATGCATCGAAAGTAAGCTGCCGGACATATTTCATCTTGACAGTCGTTTGCTAAATCAATGAAAAGTGATTTTTTTTTGAATTCCCAATTTTGCGTGATACCACCCTGCTATCTCCTAGAGCGAGTAGTTATTTCACTGAAACACGTTATTATACATCGAAAGTAAGTAGCGTGAACATATTTCATCTTGACAGTCGTTTGCTATATCAATGAGAAACAATATTTTTCAAATTTCCCATTTTGCGTAACACTAACCTGCTATCCTCTAGAGCAAGGAATTATTTCACTAAAACACGTTAATATGCATCGAAAGTAAGCTGCCTGAACATATTTCATCTTGACAGTCCTTTGCTAAATCGAAGCAAAATGATTTTTTTTGAATTCCCAATTTTACGTGATACCACCCTGCTATCTCCTAAAGCCAGGAGTTATTTCACTGAAACACGTTATTATTCATCGGAAGTAAGCAGCCTGAACATATTTCATCTTGACAGTCGTTTGCTAAATCAATGGAAAATAATATTTTTTAAATTTCCCATTTTGCGTAATACTAACGTGCTATCCTCTAGAGCAAGGAATTATTTCACTAAAACACGTTAATATGCATCGAAAGTAAGCTGCCGGACATATTTCATCTTGACAGTCGTTTGCTAAATCAATGAAAAATGATTTGTTTTGAATTCCCAATTTTGCGTGATACCACCCTGCTATCTCCTAAAGCCAGGAGTTATTTCACTGAAACACGTTATTATTCATCGGAAGTAAGCAGCCTGAACATATTTCATCTTGACAGTCGTTTGCTAAATCAATGAAAAATGATATTTTTTAAATTTCCCATTTTGCGTAATACTAACCTGCTATCCTCTAGAGCAAGGAATTATTTCACTAAAACACGTTAATATGCATCGGAAGTAAGCTGCCTGAACATATTTCATCTTGACGGTCGTTTGCTAAATCAAAGAAAAATGATTTTTTTTGAATTCCCAATTTTACGTGATACCACCCTGCTATCTCCTAAAGCCAGGAGTGTTTCACTGAAACACGTTAATATGCATCGAAAGTAAGCTGCCGGACATATTTCATCTTGACGTTTGCTAAATCAATGAAAAATGATTTTTTTTTGAATTCCCAATTTTGCGTGATACCACCCTGCTATCTCCTAGAGCGAGGAGTTATTTCACTGAAACACGTTATTATACATCGAAAGTAAGCAGCCTGAACATATTTCATCTTGACAGTCGTTTGCTAAATCAAAGAAAAATGATTTTTTTTGAATTCCCAATTTTACGTGATACCACCCTGCTATCTCCTGAAGCCAGGAGTTATTTCACTGAAACACGTTATTATTCATCGGAAATAAGCAGCCTGAACATATTTCATCTTGACAGTCGTTTGCTAAATCAATGGAAAATGATATTTTTTAAATTTCCCATTTTGCGAAATACTAACGTGCTATCCTCTAGAGCAAGGAATTATTTCACTAAAACACGTTAATATGCATCAAAAGTAAGCTGCCTGAACATATTTCATCTTGACAGTCGTTTGCTAAATCAATGAAAAATGATTTTTTTTGAATTCCCAATTTTGAGTGATACCACCCTGCTATCTCCTAGAGCAAGGAGTTATTTCACTGAAACACGTTATTATACATCGGAAGTAAGCAGCCTGAACATATTTCATCTTGACAGTCGTTTGCTAAATCAATGAAAAATAATATTTTTTAAATTTCCCATTTTGCGTAACACTAACCTGCTATCCTCTAGAGCAAGGAATTATTTCACTAAAACACGTTAATATGCATCAAAAGTAAGCTGCCTGAACATATTTCATCTTGACAGTCGTTTGCTAAATCAATGAAAAATGATTTTTTTTGAATTCCCAATTTTGCGTGATACCACCCTGCTATCTCCTAGAGCAAGGAGTTATTTCACTGAAACACGTTATTATACATCGAAAGTAAGCAGCCTGAACATATTTCATCTTGACAGTCGTTTGCTAAATCAATGAAAAATGATATTTTTTAAATTTCCTATTTTGCGTAATACTAACCTGCTATTCTCTAGAGCAAGGAGGAATTTTACTGAAACACGTTAATATGCATCGAAAGTAAGCTGCCGGAACATATTTCATCTTGACAGTCGTTTGCTAAATCAATGAAAAATGATTTTTTTTGAAATCCCAATTTTGCGTGATACCACCCTGCTATCTCCTAGAGCAAGTAGTTATTTCACTGAAACACGTTATTATACATCGAAAGTAAGCAGCCTGAACATATTTCATCTTGACAGTCGTTTGCTAAATCAATGAAAAATGATTTTTTTTGAAATCCCAATTTTGCGTGATACCACCCTGCTATCTCCTAGAGCAAGAAGTTATTTCACTGAAACACGTTATTATACATCGAAAGTAAGCAGCCTGAACATATTTCATCTCGACAGTCGTTTGCTAAATCAATGAAAAATGATAATTTTTAAATTTCCCATTTTGCGTAATACTAACCTGCTATCCTCTAGAGCAAGGAATTATTTCACTTAAACACGTTAATATGCATCGAAAGTAAGCTGCCTGAACATAATTCATCTTGACAGTCGTTTGCTAAATCAATGAAAAATGATATTTTTCAAATTTCCCATTTTGCGTAATACTAACCTGCTATCCTCTAGAGCAAAGAATTATTTCACTAAAACACGTTAATATGCATCGAAAGTAAGCTGCCCGAACATATTTCATTTTGACAGTTGTTTGCTAAATCAAAGAAAAATGATTTTTTTTGAATTCCCAATTTTGCGTGATACCTCCCTGCTATCTCCTAGAGCAAGAGGTTATTTCACTGTAACACGTTATTATACATCGAACGTAAGCAGCCTGAACATATTTCATCTTGACAGTCGTTTGCTAAATCAATGAAAAATGATATTTTTTAAATTTCCCATTTTGCGTAATACTAACCTGCTATCCTCTAGAGCAAGGAATTATTTCACTAAAACACGTTAATATGCATCGGAAGTAAGCTGCCTGAACATATTTCATCTTGACAGTCGTTGCTAAATCAATGGAAAATGATATTTTTTGAAATCCCAATTTTGCGTAATACCACCCTGCTATCCCCTAGAGCAAAGAGAAATTTCACTAAAACACGTTAATATGCATCGAAAGTGAGCTGCCTGAACATATTTCATCTTGACAGTCGTTTGCTAAATCAATGAAAAATCATATTTTTTTGAATTCCCAATTTTGCGTGATACCACCCTGCTATCTCCTAGAGCAAGGATTTATTTCACTGAAACACGTTATTATACATCGAAACTAAGCAGCCTGAACATATTCCATCTTGATAGTCGTTTGCTAAATCAATGAAAAATGATATTTTTTAAATTTCCTATTTTGCGTAATACTAACCTGCTATCCTCTAGAGCAAGGAGAAATTTCACTGAAACACGTTAATATGCATCGAAAGTAAGCTGCCGGACATATTTCATCTTGACAGTCGTTTGCTAAATCAATGAAAAGTGATTTTTTTTTGAATTCCCAATTTTGCGTGATACCACCCTGCTATCTCCTAGAGCGAGTAGTTATTTCACTGAAACACGTTATTATACATCGAAAGTAAGTAGCGTGAACATATTTCATCTTGACAGTCGTTTGCTATATCAATGAGAAACAATATTTTTCAAATTTCCCATTTTGCGTAACACTAACCTGCTATCCTCTAGAGCAAGGAATTATTTCACTAAAACACGTTAATATGCATCGAAAGTAAGCTGCCTGAACATATTTCATCTTGACAGTCCTTTGCTAAATCGAAGCAAAATGATTTTTTTTGAATTCCCAATTTTACGTGATACCACCCTGCTATCTCCTAAAGCCAGGAGTTATTTCACTGAAACACGTTATTATTCATCGGAAGTAAGCAGCCTGAACATATTTCATCTTGACAGTCGTTTGCTAAATCAATGGAAAATAATATTTTTTAAATTTCCCATTTTGCGTAATACTAACGTGCTATCCTCTAGAGCAAGGAATTATTTCACTAAAACACGTTAATATGCATCGAAAGTAAGCTGCCGGACATATTTCATCTTGACAGTCGTTTGCTAAATCAATGAAAAATGATTTTTTTTGAATTCCCAATTTTGCGTGATACCACCCTGCTATCTCCTAAAGCCAGGAGTTATTTCACTGAAACACGTTATTATTCATCGGAAGTAAGCAGCCTGAACATATTTCATCTTGACAGTCGTTTGCTAAATCAATGAAAAATGATATTTTTTAAATTTCCTATTTTGCGTAATACTAACCTGCTATCCTCTAGAGCAAGGAGAAATTTCACTGAAACACGTTAATATGCATCGAAAGTAAGCTGCCGGACATATTTCATCTTGACGGTCGTTTGCTAAATCAAAGAAAAATGATTTTTTTTGAATTCCCAATTTTACGTGATACCACCCTGCTATCTCCTAAAGCCAGGAGTGTTTCACTGAAACACGTTAATATGCATCGAAAGTAAGCTGCCGGACATATTTCATCTTGACGTTTGCTAAATCAATGAAAAATGATTTTTTTTTGAATTCCCAATTTTGCGTGATACCACCCTGCTATCTCCTAGAGCGAGGAGTTATTTCACTGAAACACGTTATTATACATCGAAAGTAAGCAGCCTGAACATATTTCATCTTGACAGTCGTTTGCTAAATCAAAGAAAAATGATTTTTTTTGAATTCCCAATTTTACGTGATACCACCCTGCTATCTCCTGAAGCCAGGAGTTATTTCACTGAAACACGTTATTATTCATCGGAAATAAGCAGCCTGAACATATTTCATCTTGACAGTCGTTTGCTAAATCAATGGAAAATGATATTTTTTAAATTTCCCATTTTGCGAAATACTAACGTGCTATCCTCTAGAGCAAGGAATTATTTCACTAAAACACGTTAATATGCATCAAAAGTAAGCTGCCTGAACATATTTCATCTTGACAGTCGTTTGCTAAATCAATGAAAAATGATTTTTTTTGAATTCCCAATTTTGAGTGATACCACCCTGCTATCTCCTAGAGCAAGGAGTTATTTCACTGAAACACGTTATTATACATCGGAAGTAAGCAGCCTGAACATATTTCATCTTGACAGTCGTTTGCTAAATCAATGAAAAATAATATTTTTTAAATTTCCCATTTTGCGTAACACTAACCTGCTATCCTCTAGAGCAAGGAATTATTTCACTAAAACACGTTAATATGCATCAAAAGTAAGCTGCCTGAACATATTTCATCTTGACAGTCGTTTGCTAAATCAATGAAAAATGATTTTTTTTGAATTCCCAATTTTGCGTGATACCACCCTGCTATCTCCTAGAGCAAGGATTCATTTCACTGAAACACGTTATCATACATCGAAACTAAGCAGCCTGAACATATTCCATCTTGACAGACGTTTGCTAAATCTATGAAAAATAATATTTTTTAAATTTCCCATTTTGCGTAACACTAACCTGCTATCCTCTAGAGCAAGGAATTATTTCACTAAAACACGTTAATATGCATCGAAAGTATGCTTCCTGAACATATTTCATCCCGACAGTCGTTTGCTAAATCAATGAAAAATGATATTTTTTTAAATCCCAATTTTGCATATTACCACCCAGCTATCCCCTAAAGCATGGAGAAATTTCACTAAAACACGTTAATATGCATCGAATGTAAGCTGCCTGAACATATTTCATCTTGACAGTCGTTTGCTTAATCATTAAAAAATTATTTTTTTTGAAATCCCAATTTTGCGTAATACCACCCTGCTATCCCCTAGAGCAAGGAGAAATTTCACTAAAACACGTTAATATGCATCGAAAGTAAGCTGCCTGAACATATTTCATCTTGACAGTCGTTAGCTAAATCAATGAAAAATGATATTTTTTGAAATCCCAATTTTGCGTAATACCACCCTGCTATACCCTGGAGCAAGGGAAAATTTCACTAAAACACGTTAATATGCATCGAAAGTAAGCTGCCTGAACATATTTCATCTTGACAGTCGTTTGCTAAATCAATGAAAAATGATATTTTTTGAAATCCCAATTTTGCGTAATACCACCCTGCTATCCTCTAGAGCAAGGAGAAATTTCATTAAAACACGTTAATATGCATCGGAAGTAAGCTGCCGGAACATATTTCATCTTGACAGTCGTTTGCTAAATCAATGGAAAATGATATTTTTTAAAATCCCAATTTTGCGTAATACCACCCTGCTATACCCTGGAGCAAGGGAAAATTTCACTAAAACACGTTAATATGCATCGAAAGTAAGCTGCCTGAACATATTTCATCTTGACAGTCGTTTGCTAAATCAATGAAAAATGATATTTTTTGAAATCCCAATTTTGCGTAATACCACCCTGCTATCCCCTAGAGCAAGGAGAAATTTCACTGAAACACGTTAATATGCATCGAAAGTAAGCTGCCTGAACATATTTCATCTTGACAGTCGTTTGCTAAATCAATGAAAAATGATATTTTTTGAAATCCCAATTTTGCGTAATACCACCCTGCTACTCCCTAGAGCAAGGAGATATTCCACTAAAACCCGTTAATATACATCGAGAGAAAGCTTCCTGAACATATTTCATCCCGACAGTTGTTTGCTAAATCAATGAAAAATGATATTTTTTGAAATCCCAATTTTGCGTAATACCACCCTGCTATCTCCTAGAGCAAGGAGAAATTTCACTAAAACACGTTAATATGCATCGAAAGTAAGCTGCCGGAACATATTTCATCTTGACAGTCGTTTGCTAAATCAATGAAAAATGATTTTTTTTGAATTCCCAATTTTGCGTGATACCACCCTGCTATCTCCTAGAGCAAGGAGTTATTCCACTGAAACACGTTATTATACATCGAAAGTAAGCAGCCTGAACATATTTCATCTTGACAGTCGTTTGCTAAATCAATGAAAAATGATATTTTTTAAATTTCCTATTTTGCGTAATACTAACCTGCTATCCTCTAGAGCAAGGAAAAATTTTACTAAAACACGTTAATATGCATCGAAAGTAAGCTGCCTGAACATATTTCATCTTGACAGTCGTTTGCTAAATCAAAAAAAAATGGATTTTTTTTTAATTCCCAATTTTGCGTGATTCCACCCTGCTATCTCCTAGGACAAGGAGTAATTTCACTGAAACACGTTATTGTACATCGAAAGTAAGCAGCCTGAACATATTTCATCTTGACAGTCGTTTGCTAAATCAATGAAAAATTATATTTTTTAAATTTCCTATTTTGCGTGATACTAACCTGCTATCCTCTAGAGCGAGGAATTATTCCACTAAAACACGTTAATATGCATCGAAAGTATGCTTCCTGAACATATTTCATCCCGACAGTCGTTTGCTAAATCAATGAAAAATGATATTTTTTTATATCCCAATTTTGCGTGATACCACCCTGCTACCTCCGAGAGCAAGGAGTTATTTCACTGAAACACGTTATTATACATCGAAAGTAAGCAGCCTGAATATATTTCATCTTGACAGTCGTTTGCTAAATCAATGAAAAATGATATTTTTTGAAATCCCAATTTTGCATAATACCACCCTGCTATCCCCTAGAGCAAGGAGAAATTTCACTAAAACACGTTAATATGCATCGAAAGTAAGCTGCCTGAACATATTTCATCTTGACAGTCATTTGCTAAATCAATGGAAAATGATTTTTTTTGAATTTCCAATTTTGCGTGATACCACCCTGCTATCTCCTAGAGCAAGGAGTTATTTCACTGAAACACGTTATTATACATCGAAAGTAAGCAGCCTGAACATATTTCATCTTGACAGTTGTTTGGTAAATCAATGAAAAATGATATTTTTTGAAATCCCAATTTTGCGTAATACCACCCTGCTATCCCCAAGAGCAAGGAGATATTCTACTAAAACACGTCATTATACATCGAAAGTGAGCAGCCTGAACATATTTCATCTTGACAGTCGTTTGATAAATCAAAGAAAAATGATTTTTTTTGAATTCCCAATTTTGCGTGATACCACCCTGCTATCTCCTAGAGCAAGGAGTTATTTCACTGAAACACGTTATTATACATCGTAAGTAAGCAGCCTGGACATATTTCATCTTGACAGTCGTTTGCTAAATCAATAAAAAATGATTTTTTTAAATTTCCCATTTTGCGTAATACTAACCTGCTATCCTCTAGAGCAAGGAAAAATTTCAGTAAAACACGTTAAAATGCATCGAAAGTAAGCTGCCGGAACATCTTTCATCTTGACAGTCGTTTGCTAAATCAATGAAAAATGATTTTGTTTGAATTCCCAATTTTGCGTGATACCACCCTGCTATCTCCTAGAGCAAGGAGTTATTTCACTGAAACACGTTATTATACATCGAAAGTAAGCAGCCTGAACATATTTCATCTTGACAGTCGTTTGCTAAATCAATGAAAAATGATATTTTTTGAAATCCCAATTTTGCGTAATACCACCCTGCTATCCCCTAGAGCAAGGAGAACTTTCACTAAAACACGTTAATATGCATCGAAAGTAAGCTGCCTGAACATATTTCATCTTGACAGTCGTTTGCTAAATAAATGAAAAATGATATTTTTTGAAATCCCAATTTTGCGGAATACCACCCTGCTATCCCCTAGAGCAAGGGGATATTTTACTAAATCACGTTAATATGCATCGACAGTAAGCTGCCTGAACATATTTCATCTTGACAGTCGTTTGCTAAATCAATGGAAAATGATATTTTTTGAAATCCCAATTTTGCGTAATACCACCCTGCTATCTCCTAGAGTAAGAAGTTATTTCACTGAAACACGTTATTATACATCGAAAGTAAGCAGCCTGAACATATTTCATCTTGACAGTCGTTTGCTAAATCAATGAAAAATTATCTTTTTTAAATTTCCTATTTTGCGTAATACTAACCTGCGATCCTCTAAAGCAAGCAATTATTTCACTGAAACACGTTAATATGCATCGAAAGTGAGCTTCCTGAACATATTTCATCCCGACAGTCGTTTGCTAAATCAATGAAAAATGATGTTTTTCGAAATCCCAATTTTGCGTGATACCACCCTGCTATGTCCTAGAGCAAGGAGTTATTTCACTGAAACACGTTATTATACATCGGAAGTAAGCAGCCTGAACCTATTTCATCTTGACAGTCGTTTGGTAAATCAATGAAAAATGATATTTTTTGAATTCCCAATTTTGCGTGATATCACCCTGCTATCTCCTAGAGCAAGGAGTTATTTCACTGAAACACGTTATTATACATCGAAAGTAAGCAGCCTGAACATATTTCATCTTTACAGTCGTTTGCTAAATCAATGAAAAATGATATTTTTTAAATTCCCCATTTTGCGTAATACTAACCTGCTATCCTCTAGAGCAAGGGAGTATTTCACTAAAACACGTTAATATGCATCGAAAGTAAGCTGCCTGAACATATTTCATCTTGACAGTCGTTTGCTAAATAAAAAAAAAATGATTTTTTTTGAATTTCCAATTTTGCGTGATACCACCCTGCTATCATCTATAGCAAGGAGTTATTTCACTGAAACACGTTATAATACATCGAAAGTAAGCAGCCTGAACATATTTCATCTTGACAGTCGTTTGCTAAATCAATGAAAAATTATCTTTTTTAAATTTCCTATTTTGCGTAATACTAACCTGCGATCCTCTAGAGCAAGCAATTATTTCACTGAAACACGTTAATATGCATCGAAAGTGAGCTTCCTGAACATATTTCATCCCGACAGTCGTTTGCTAAATAAATGAAAAATGATATTTCTTGAAATCCCAATTTTGCGTAATACCACCCTGCTATCTCCTAGAGTAAGAAGTTATTTCACTGAAACACGTTATTATACATCGAAAGTAAGCAGCCTGAACATATTTCATCTTGACAGTCGTTTGCTAAATCAATGAAAAATGATATTTTTTGAAATCCCAATTTTGCGTAATACCACCCTGCTATCTCCTAGAGTAAGAAGTTATTCCACTGAAACACGTTATTATACATCGAAAGTAAGCAGCCTGAACATATTTCATCTTGACAGTCGTTTGCTAAATCAATGGAAAATGATATTTTTTGAAATCCCAATTTTGCGTAATACCACCCTGCTATCTCCTAGAGTAAGAAGTTATTTCACTGAAACACGTTATTATACATCGAAAGTAAGCAGCCTGAACATATTTCATCTTGACAGTCGTTTGCTAAATCAATGAAAAATTATCTTTTTTAAATTTCCTATTTTGCGTAATACTAACCTGCGATCCTCTAAAGCAAGCAATTATTTCACTGAAACACGTTAATATGCATCGAAAGTGAGCTTCCTGAACATATTTCATCCCGACAGTCGTTTGCTAAATCAATGAAAAATGATGTTTTTCGAAATCCCAATTTTGCGTGATACCACCCTGCTATGTCCTAGACCAAGGAGTTATTTCACTGAAACACGTTATTATACATCGAAAGTAAGCAGCCTGAACATATTTCATCTTGACAGTCGTTTGCTAAATCAATGAAAAATGATATTTTTTGAAATCCCAATTTTGCGTAATACCACCCTGCTATCCCCTAGAGCAAGGAGAAATTTCACTAAAACAAGTTAATATGCATCGAAAGTAAGCTGCCTGAACATATTTCATCTTGACAGTCGTTTGCTAAATCAATGGAAAATGATTTTTTTTGAATTTCCAATTTTGCGTGATACCACCCTGCTATCTCCTAGAGCAAGGAGTTATTTCACTGAAACACGTTATTATATACATCGAAAGTAAGCAGCCTGAACATATTTCATCTTGACAGTCGTTTGCTAAATCAAAAAAAAATGATTTTTTTTGAATTTCCAATTTTGCGTGATACCACCCTGCTATCTCCTATAGCAAGGAGTTATTTCACCGAAACACGTTATAATACATCGAAAGTAAGCAGCCTGAACATATTTCATCTTGAAAGTCGTTTGCTAAATCAATGAAAAATTATCTTTTTTAAATTTCCTATTTTGCATAATACTAACCTGCGATCCTCTAGAGCAAGCAATTATTTCACTGAAACACGTTAATATGCATCGAAAGTGAGCTTCCTGAACATATTTCATCCCGACAGTCGTTTGCTAAATCAATGAAAAATGATGTTTTTCGAAATCCCAATTTTGCGTGATACCACCCTGCTATGTCCTAGACCAAGGAGTTATTTCACTGAAACACGTTATTATACATCGAAAGTTAGCAGCCTGAACACATTTTATCTCGACAGTCGTTTGCTAAATCAATGAAAAATGATATTTTTTAAATATCCCATTTTGCGTAATACTAACCTGCTATCTTCTAGAGCAAGGAGAAATTTCACTAAAACACGTTAATACGCATCGAAAGTAAGCTGCCGGAACATATTTCATCTTGACAGTCGTTTGCCAAATCAATGAAAAAGGATTTTTTTTGAATTCCCAATTTTGCGTGATACCACCCTGCTATCTCCTAGAGCAAGGAGTTATTTCACTGAAACACGTTATTATACATCGAAAGTAAGCAGCCTGAACATATTTTATTTTGGCAGTCGTTTGCTAAATCAATGAAAAATGATATTTTTTAAATTTCCTATTTTGCGTAATACGAACCTGCTATCCTCTAGAGCAAAGAGAAATTTCACTAAAACACGTTAATATGCATCGAAAGTAAGCTGCCGGAACATATTTCGTCTTGACAGTCGTTTGCTAAATCAATGAAAAATGATTTTTTTTGAATTCCCAATTTTGCGTGATACCACCCTGCTATCTCCTAGAGCAAGGAGTTATTTCACTGAAACACGTTATTATACATCGAAAATAAGCAGCCTGAACATATTTCATCTTGACAGTCGTTTGCTAAATCAATAAAAAATGATATTTTTTGAAATCCCAATTTTGCGTAATACCACCCTGCTATCCCCGAGGGCAAGGTGAAATTTCGCTAAAACACGTTTATATGCATCGAAAGTGAGCTGCCTGAACATATTTTATCTTGACAGTCGTTTGCTAAATCAATGGAAAATGATATTTTTTGAAATCCCAATTTTGCATAATACCACCCTGCTATCTCCTAGAGCAAGGAGTTATTTCACTGAAACACGTTATTATACATCGAAAGTAAGCAGCCTGAACATATTTCATCTTGACAGTCGTTTGCTAAATCAATGAAAAATGATATTTTTCAAATTTCCTATTTTGCGTGATACTAACCTGCTATCCTCTAGAGCAAGGAATTATTTCACTGAAGCACGTTAATATGCATCAAAAGTATGCTTCCTGAACATATTTCATCCCGACAGTCGTTTGCTAAATCAATGAAAAATGATATTTTTTTAAATCCCAATTTTGCGTGATACCATCCTGCTATGTCCTAGAGCAAGGAGTTATTTCACTGAAACACGTTATTATACATCGAAAGTAAGCAGCCTGAACATATATCATCTTGACAGTCGTTTGCTAAATCAATGAAAAATGATATTTTTTGAAATCCCAATTTTGCGTAATACCACCCTGCTATCCCCTGGAGCAAGGAGAAATTTCACTAAAACACGTTAATATGCATCGAAAGTAAGCTGCCTGAACATATTTCATCTTGACAGTCGTTTGCTAAATCAAAGAAAAATGATTTTTTTTGAATTCCCAATTTTGCGTGATACCACCCTGCTATCTCCTAGAGCAAGGAGTTATTTCACTGAAACACGTTATTATACATCGAAAGTAAGCAGCCTGAACATATTTCATCTTGACAGTCGTTTGGTAAATCAATGAAAAATGATATTTTTTGAATACCCAATTTTGCGTGATACCACCCTGCTATCTCCTAGAGCAAGGAGTTATTTCACTGAAACACGTTATTATACATCGAAAGTAAGCAGCCTGAACATATTTCATCTTTACAGTCGTTTGCTAAATCAATGAAAAATGATATTTTTTAAATTCTCCATTTTGCGTAATACTAACCTGCTATCCTCTAGAGCAAGGAATTATTTCACTAAAACACGTTAATATGCATCGAAAGTAAGCTGCCTGAACATATTTCATCTTGACAGTCGTTTGCTAAATCAAAGAAAAATGATTTTTTTTGAATTCCCAATTTTGCGTGATACCACCCTGCTATCTCCTAGAGCAAGGAGTTATTTCACTGAAACACGTTATTATACATCGAAAGTGAGCAGCCTGAACATATTTCATCTTGACAGGCGTTTGCTAAATCAATGAAAAATGATATTTTTCAAATTTCCCATTTTGTGTAATACTAACCTGCTATCCTCTAGAGCAAGGAATTATTCCACTAAAACACGTTAATATGCATCGAAAGTAAGCTGCCTGAACATATTTCATCTTGACAGTCGTTTGCTAAATCAAAGAAAATTGATTTTTTTTTAATTCCCAATTTTGCGTGATTCCACCCTGCTATCTCCTAGGGCAAGGAGTTATTTCACTAAAACACGTTATTGTAAATCGAAAGTAAGCAGCCTGAACATATTTCATATTGACAGTCGTTTGCTAAATCAATGAAAAATGATATTTTTTAAGTTCTCCATTTTGCGTAATACTAACCTGCTATCCTCTAGAGCAAGGAATTATTTCACTAAAACACGTTAATATGCATCGAAAGTAAGCTGCCTGAACATATTTCATCTTGACAGTCGTTTGCTAAATCAAAGAAAAATGATTTTTTTTGAATTCCCAATTTTGCGTGATACCACCCTGCTATCTCCTAGAGCAAGGAGTTATTTCACTGAAACACGTTATTATACATCGAAAGTGAGCAGCCTGAACATATTTCATCTTGACAGGCGTTTGCTAAATCAATGAAAAATGATATTTTTCAAATTTCCCATTTTGCGTAATACTAACCTGCTATCCTCTAGAGCAAGGAATTATTCCACTAAAACACGTTAATATGCATCGAAAGTAAGCTGCCTGAACATATTTCATCTTGACAGTCGTTTGCTAAATCAAAGAAAATTGATTTTTTTTTAATTCCCAATTTTGCGTGATACCACCCTGCTATCTCCTAGAGCAAGGAGTTATTTCACTGAAACACGTTATTATACATCGAAAGTAAGCAGCCTGAACATATTTCATCTTGACAGTCGTTTGGTAAATCAATGAAAAATGATATTTTTTGAATTCCCAATTTTGCGTGATACCTGTTATGCGTTGTTTTCTTACCTAAAATATTTGAATTAATCCCGGGTCGAAAGGCGAAATCGTGTCCAGAAATCAAAGATTATTTTTCTCATACCAATTTATTTTACAACTTCTTTGACAACTTATTTTTTATTATTGACATCATCAATCAGAACAAAATTAAAAATTGATGGCAAAGGACAGTTTGATTAAAATATAAAAAAATTCTAATAAATATAGGGGCATTCATCAACAAGCACCAACATTTCTCCCCCCTAGTAAACCTAAAGGGTTTACTACAAAGTTTTCTGATTCAGTCTTCACATTCTTCTATCTGTACTGTTCTGTCTGACATCTAAAATACATAATCTTGACACTGGTCTTCGTAAAACCATTTTGTTGGATAAAGTAACGTCAACCATTCTCACACGTCCGTCTTTAGCTGGATAAACTTGCGTCACTGTAGCAATAGGCCAGGTGTTTCTAGGGCTCATCGGGTCACTAATGAGAACTACGTCGCCAACTTCAATATTTCTATGTTCTTGGTGCCATTTAGATCTTTTGATCAAGGAAAGTAGGTATTCTCGGGACCACCTTTTCCAAAATATATCAGTAAGTTTTTGTGCGTACTTCCATTTACTGACTAAGTTGATATTTCTTTCGTCGATATTTGCACAAGGCAAAACAGTATATGATGGTCCAATTAAGAAATGGTTTGGTGTCAAGGATTCATGGTCTTTAGGATCAGTAGAAATGTGAGTCAATGGTCTGCAATTGAGTATATGCTCTATTTCAATTAGTACTGTTCGTAGAACATATTCTTGGGGATACCGTGACGTCAAAACTTCATGTAGATGTGTCTTGATTGATCGAATCATTCTCTCCCAAATCCCTCCCATATGTGGAGCTGATGGAGGATTAAAGGTCCATCCATTATCACTGATGATTTGTTCTGGATATCCTCTTCTACATGCAAACTGTCTGAGTACGTGGATGAAACTGTCTGTTGAGAGATCATGGGCGATCTCAATGTGCACTGCACGCGTCACCATACATGTAAAGATGACCCCATAACGTTTCTCATGACTCCTCTTGACGGTAACTTCTATTGGGCCGAAGTAATCTACTCCCGTTTTGATGAATGGTCGGATAGTTGGTTCCAATCGAAATTCGGGAAGTTGACCCATAACAGGAACGTGCGGTGTCGCATTTCTATTCTTACATTTCTGACACTGCGCCCAGCAACTTCTGACAGATTTCCTGATTGAAATTATCCAAAATTTTTCTCGAAGGTTATTGACTACTATCTCTTGTCCATGATGAAATACGTTTTCGTGTTCATTCTGGATAATTAACTTGGTAATTCGGTGATTGGGATCTAGGATTACAGGTTTTCTTGAATTTTCGGTGAGTGATGCAGCATTGTTTAATCTTCCTCTAAGTTTTACTAGGTTATTTTCATAAACACAGTCCAATGAGAAAATTCTACTTCTCGTGTCTATCCTCAGTTTGTTACTAAGTTTCTTGATTTCTTCGGGGAAACTTTCTATTTGCATTTGTCTGAGTAAGAGATTTTCGGCTTCAGTAATTTCTTCTACGTCTAGTTCGCCACTCTTCATTCTTTTTGTCTTGCAGTTGAATTTGTATCTTAATAACCAAGCTGTGGTTCTCAGTAGTCTGTTCCACCTAGAAAATCTGGATACATCAGGAATACATAAATTTTGGGTCTGGACAGATAAATTTAAAAATACATATTCCCTCTCCTCTTTATCTTTGAAGTCAGCCTTGTTTTCCACAGATTCTTGAGGCCAAATATCATGAGACAGTGAAAGGAATTGCGGCCCAGAAATCCAACGGTTATTTTCCGAAAAATTATACTTGCTATAAGCTTTCGTAGCTTCGTCTGCTACATTTTCTTTGGATGGGACGTACTTCCATTGGTCAACTTCTGTTCGTTCTTGAATTTCTTCTACCCTCTGAGCAACAAACACTTTAAATCTTCTCGCTTCTGATCTAATCCAGTGTAAAACCGTTTTTGAGTCTGTCCAGTAGGTACATCTAGAAATTTTTAGTTCAAGATTTTGTTTCAAATAATGTCCTAGCTTTGCACCCATACAGGCTGCCTGTAGTTCTAATCGAGGAATTGACATCGGTTTTAATGGGGCAACTTTCGTTTTAGATGTCACAAAACATACTTGAACTTGATGTTCTTCTTGCCAACGAAGATAAGCCACTGTGGACATCGCACTTTCAGATGCATCGTTGAACAAATGCAGTTCTATATTACTCCGCTCTCTGTTTAGGCTACAAAACTGTCGAGGAATCCTAAAATTTGATATTCCCTTCAAATCTTCTATCCATTTTTCCCACTTCAAATTTAGGTTATCTCCAATTTCGTCGTCCCAGTTAATCTTGCTTCTCCAGACTTCCTGTAAAAATATCTTTTCTTGAATTAAGAAATTTGATAAAAATCCTAGCGGATCAAATATCGACATGATAATCTTAAGCATTTCTCGCTTTGTAGGTCTCTTTTTCTTGTCCAAAAGGTCTTTGTTAACTTTGTGAAATTGAGTCTTGAAACAAAAACTATCTTCTTCCGGGTTCCACCAAACACCTAGGATTCGCTCTGTTGCCGTAGTTGTATGATTCTCCAAATTTGTGTGACTGTCTGCAAGTAATTCTTCATCAATTTCTTCTAAAATTTTTGGATAATTGGCTATCCAATTACAGATAAAGAATCCAGCTTGCTTGTGGATGAAAATTACGTCTTGAACTAGCTGTTTGGCCTCTTCCAGAGTATCTACTGTTCCTAAGTAGTCGTCCATATAATGGTTGTTAAGAATGTCATAGACAGCTTTCGGGTGACTTTGTTCAAATTCTTTAGCATTTCTGTTTTTTGCTTCTTGTGCTAGGCACGGTCCGCTTGTAGACCCAAAAAATACCACGTTTATTTCATAAACTTTAGGCTCATTCTGTCTATCCATGCCGCGATATAATATTCTTTGGGCTGCTCGGTCTTCTTTTCTAACTAATACCCTCAAGAACATCTCTTTAATGTCGGAAACAAAGGCATATTTCTTGATACGAAAATTTTGAAGAATATTTTGAAGGGAGTTATACAAGTCAGGTCCAGTTAGCAAAAAATTATTCAAACAAACATTGGATGATTTGGCAGATGCGTCGAAAACTATTCTTAGTTTATTCTTATTGAGATTATGGATGCCAAAATGTGGTAAAAACCATTCCCTTTTGTTGGGAATTCTTAAATCGTCTTCGGATACTTCTGAGATATAACCCTTTTCTTCCATTTCAAAAATCTTTTCACAATACTTTCTTCCAAAGTCTGGGTCCTTGTCCATTTTTCGTTCTGTACAATGTAGTCTACGTAAAGCATTGGTTCTGCTCTCTGGTAAAGCTACATCATGGTCCTTCCATAAAAGTCCAGTTTCAAACCGATTGTCAACTCTGCGCATCGTTTGATCTAAAATTTGCTGTGCTTTGATGTCATCCTTGGATTTTCCCAACTTGTCTGATTCGTAAAACGTATCGATCTTCCACTGAGCTTTAACCATGTCATGAAGTACATCCAGGTCATCTCTTGTTTTATCGTAAACATGACAAACAAAACTTTCATGCTTTTCTACGGCCTGGTGTGGTAGAAAACAAGTACCATGGATAGTCCATCCCAAAAGAGTGCGACTTAGTGCAGGGCCATTCCACGGTCCAGTTACTACTTGTCTGGATATCAGTAGTGGGCTATTGTCCTGCCCAATAAGAATTCGCGGTTGAGCGTCTGTCATTTCCGGAATTTGATCGTCAATGTAGGGATACTTCTCTTTAATGGACTGTATGTTGATTGTCTGTCTAGGTAGGGATAAGCCTCTAATTGTCCTGGCATGTCTTAGATAAAAACTCTTCTTCCTGTCTATCGGTGCGGAAATTTTTACACAAACTGACCTCGAATCTGCTTGTTCCCTGACTTCGTTGTTTGTCCACTGAATGCTCAAGGGCTGTCGTGGTCCGGTAAGATTTAAATCGTCTGCTAAATCTTGATCGATCAGCGTAACTGTTGAAGCGTCATCTAAAAGGGCATATGTGTTGATAGTAGTGTTTTCATTAGATAAAACAACGGGTAAAATTTTCAATAAAACATTTCTATTTTCCAAAACATGGCAATTTATTTCAGGTGGACTTTGTGATTGGTGTGGTTCTGTAGTTTGTGGTATGTCTTTTCTTGTAGGTACTCTGTCATGATGCAGAAGCTTGTGATGTGGTTTCTTGCAATCATTTACACCACATGATTTTCGATATTTGCAGGATTTCAAATTGTGAGAAGAGAACAAACAAGAAAAACAAATTTTATGTTTCGATACAAAGCTCCATTTTTCATCGACTGAAAGTGCTTTAAATTTCGAACAGTTTTCTAATTTATGAT
The DNA here is from genome assembly GCA_949126875.1 of Lochmaea capreae. Lineage (NCBI taxonomy): Eukaryota > Metazoa > Arthropoda > Insecta > Coleoptera > Chrysomelidae > Lochmaea > Lochmaea capreae. The sequence goes on from OX421408.1 coordinate 21,460,991, forward strand.
TTTCAGTTTCGCAGCATATGCAAACCCTTTTATTGAACTGCCCTGTAGCTAAAACTGTCTTTCTTTGGTTACGGTTAGGATAACCTGTCGCTGTTGATCTATACTTGTCATCGTAAAAACTGTCAGATTTGTTAGGTTGTTTACAAACTTCAAGTTGACAAGCTATATCAGATTTTTTGTCAAGCCAAAGTGAAAATTCAACGAGTTTAAAAAAGCCTTTTTTGCGTATTTCTAAATCAGATATGTATTCTACCCAGTTCAGTTGATACGATAGTGGAAGTTTCTTCACTAGTTCTTGTAGCAAAAGAGGATTACGTAAATAGTCATCTTGCTGAAGAGCTTCGATGGTGGTTACAAAAATCTTGACCTCGTCTGCGAAGTTTATGAGCAAATTTAATTTATCATCCTTAACCAGTGCTAGTTTTTTAATATCTTCAAGTAAAATGGAAATAATTTGTTCAGGACGACCAAAACGCTTTTGTAGGATAGATATTACTTGTTCTACGTTGGTCGGTAAAATTAATAAAGCATGAACAACCCTTCTAGCATTGCCTCTAAGGCACTTTTGCAAACGCGACTGATTTTCCTCGTTTGAATAACCTCCTAGTGCCGTAGAATTTCTAAATTGATAAATGAAATTTGGCCATTCACATGGGTCTCCAGAAAATATAGGAAGATCTCGCGGTATTGATTGTCTTGTCAAGACTTTTGTGAGGTCAACATCTGAATTGGCAATTGGAGTAGAATACATTGAATGATGATGACTCTTACTCAATAAAGCTGAATCACATACCTTGTTTGAAGCTCCTTTATTTTTTAAAACAAGGTCACCTGTTTTATTCCATGGGTTCTCCCCACCAACAATCCAGTTCCTGATGTCTGGCTCTTCACTTTGAACTGACTCACTCCTCATTGACCCTTTACCATTCCTTCCCGACACCCTGTCGAAGGCTTCTTCTTCAATTTGCGCTAACTGTCTTGCCAATTGTAGATCCACTAATTCCTGTTCTTTTCTAAGCATTATTTTCTCAAGTTCTACCTTCTTAATTTCTGCTTCGATTTCTGCCTGTCTTTGTCTTGTCAAAATAATGCTGCTTGTCTCTGATGCTTTGGAGCATGTCCTCTTGCTCCGAAGAGATGATTTCTTCCCGCTGTCAGCTGCCGAGAATACGACCTTGTCGATAATAGGTTGTTCTCTGGAGGTAATCTTCTCTGTCTCTTGTCTACCAACATCAGATTGAGCTTTGACTAGTCTTTTGTCTGCCAGCATTTGGCTTCGTCGTGGGAGGCATTCAGATAGCTGCTTTTCCATAGTGGAGTTCAGTAAGGAAAAGATAGGACCAGTTGTTATGCATTGTTTTCTTACCTAAAATATTTAAATTAATCCCGGGTCGAAAGGACCAGTTGTTATGCGTTGTTTTCTTACCTAAAATATTTGAATTAATCCCGGGTCGAAAGGCGAAATCGTGTCCAGAAATCAAAGATTATTTTTCTTATACCAATTTATTTTACAACTTCTTTGACAACTTATTTTTTATTATTGACATCATCAATCAGAACAAAATTAAGAATTGATGGCAAAGGACAGTTTGATTAAAATATAAAAAAATTCTAATAAATATAGGGGCATTCATCAACAAGCACCAACAATACCACCCTGCTATCTCCTAGAGCAAGGAGTTATTTCACTGAAACACGTTATTATACATCGAAAGTAAGCAGCCTGAACATATTTCATCTTTACAGTCGTTTGCTAAATCAATGAAAAATGATATTTTTCAAATTCCCCATTTTGCGTAATACTAACCTGCTATCCTCTAGAGCAAGGAATTATTTCACTAAAACACGTTAATATGCATCGAAAGTAAGCTGCCTGAACATATTTCATCTTGACAGTCGTTTGCTAAATCAAAGAAAATTGATTTTTTTTAATTCCCAATTTTGCGTGATTCCACCCTGCTATCTCCTAGGGCAAGGAGTTATTTCACTGAAACACGTTATTGTAAATCGAAAGTAAGCAGCCTGAACATATTTCATATTGACAGTCGTTTGCTAAATCAATGAAAAATTATATTTTTTAAACTTCCTATTTTGCGTGATACTAACCTGCTATCCTTTAGAGCAAGGAGAAATTTCACTAAAACACGTTAATACGCATCGAAAGTAAGCTGCCGGAACATATTTCATCTTGACAGTCGTTTGCCAAATCAATGAAAAAGGATTTTTTTTGAATTCCCAATTTTGCGTGATACCACCCTGCTATCTCCTAGAGCAAGGAGTTATTTCACTGAAACACGTTATTATACATCGAAAGTGAGCAGCCTGAACATATTTTATTTTGGCAGTCGTTTGCTAAATCAATGAAAAATGATATTTTTTAAATTTCCTATTTTGCGTAATACTAACCTGCTATCCTCTAGAGCAAAGAGAAATTTCACTAAAACACGTTATAATACATCGAAAGTAAGCAGCCTGAACATATTTCATCTTGACAGTCGTTTGCTAAATCAATGAAAAATTATCTTTTTTAAATTTCCCATTTTGCGTAATACTAACCTGCGATCCTCTAGAGCAAGCAATTATTTCACTGAAACACGTTAATATGCATCGAAAGTGAGCTTCCTGAACATATTTCATCCCGACAGTCGTTTGCTAAATCAATGAAAAATGATGTTTTTCGAAATCCCAATTTTGCGTGATACCACCCTGCTATGTCCTAGACCAAGGAGTTATTTCACTGAAACACGTTATTATACATCGAAAGTAAGCAGCCTGAACATATTTCATCTTGACAGTCGTTTGCTAAATAAAAAAAAAATGATTTTTTTTGAATTTCCAATTTTGCGTGATACCACCCTGCTATCTCCTATAGCAAGGAGTTATTCCACTGAAACACTTTATTATACATCGAAAGTAAGCAGCCTGAACATATTTCATCTTTACAGTCGTTTGCTAAATCAATGAAAAATGATATTTTTTAAATTCTCCATTTTGCGTAATACTAACCTGCTATCCTCTAGAGCAAGGAATTATTCCACTAAAACACGTTAATATGCATCGAAAGTAAGCTGCCAGAACATATTTTATCTTGACAGTCTCTTGCTAAATCAATGAAAAATGATTTTGTTTGAATTCCCAATTTTGCGTGATACCACCCTGCTATCTCCTAGAGCAAGGAGTTATTTCACTGAAACACGTTATTATACATCGAAAACATGCAGCCTGAACATATTTCATCTTGACAGTCGTTTGCTAAATCAATGAAAAATGATATTTTTTAAATTTCCTATTTTGCGTGATACTAACCTGATATCCTCTAGAGCAAGGAGTTATTTCACTGAAACACGTTATTATACATCGAAAGTAAGCAGCCTGAACATATTTCATCTTGACAGTCGTTTGCTAAATCAATGGAAAATGATATTTTTTGAAATCCCAATTTTGCGTAATACCACCCTGCTATCCCCTAGAGCAAGGAGATATTTTACTAAAACACGTTAATATGCATCGAAAGTGAGCTGCCTGAACATATTTCATCCCGACAGTCGATTGCTAAATCAATGAAAAATGATATTTTTTGAAATCCCAATTTTGCGTGATACCACCCTGCTATCTCCTAGAGTAAGGAGTTATTTCACTGAAACACGTTATTATACATCGAAAGTAAGCAGCCTGAACATATTTCATCTTGACAGTCGTTTGCTAAATCAAAGAAAAATGATTTTTTCTGAATTCCCAATTTTGCGTGATACCACCCTGCTATCTCCTAGAGCAAGGAGTTATTTCACTGAAACACGTTATTATACATCGAAAGTAAGCAGCCTGAACATATTTCATCTTCACAGTCGTTTGCTAAATCAATGAAAAATGATATTTTTTAAATTCCCCATTTTGCGTAATACTAACCTGCTATCCTCTAGAGCAAAAAGAAATTTCACTAAAACACGTTAATATGCATCGAAAGTAAGCTGCCGGAACATATTTCATCTTGACAGTCGTTTGCTTAATCAATGAAAAATGATTTTGTTTGAATTCCCAATTTTGCGTGATACCACCCTGCTATCTCCTAGTCTCCTAGAGCAAGGAGCTATTTCACTGAAACACGTTATGATACATCGAAAGTAAGCAGCCTGAACATATTTCATCTTAACAGTCGTTTGCTAAATCAATGAAAATGATTTTTTTTTAATTTCCCATTTCGCGTGATACTAACCTGCTATCCTCTAGAGCAAGGGAATATTTCACTAAAACACGTTAATATGCATCGAAGGTATGCTTCCTGAATATATTTCATCCCGACAGTCGTTTGCTAAATCAATGAAAAATGATATTTTTTTAAATCACAATTTTGCGTGATACCACCCTGCTATCTCCTAGAGCAAGGAGTTATTTCACTGAAATACGTTATTATACATCGAAAGTAAGTAGCCTGAACATATTTCATCTTGACAGTCGTTTGCTAAATCAATGAAAAATGATATTTTTTAAAATCCCAATTTTGCGTAATACCACCCTGCTATCCCCTAGAGCAAGGAGAAATTTCACTAAAACACGTTAATATGAATCGAAAGTAAGCTGCCTGAACATATTTCATCTTGACAGTCGTTTGCTAAATCAATGGAAAATGATGTTTTTTGAAATCCCAATTTTGCGTAATACCACCCTGCTATCCCCTAGAGCAAGGAGATATTTTACTAAAACACGTTAATATGCATCGAAAGTAACCTGCCTGAACATATTTCATCCCGACAGTCGTTTGCTAAATCAATGAAAAATGATGTTTTTCGAAATCCCAATTTTGCGTAATACCACCCTGCTATCCCCTAGAGCAAGGAGAAATTCCACTAAAACACGTTAATATGCATCGAAAGTAAGCTGCCTGAACATATTTCATCGTGACAGTCGTTTGCTAAATCAATGAAAAATGATATTTTTTGAAATCCCAATTTTGCGTAATACCACCCTGCTATCCCCTAGAGCAAGGAGAAATTTCACTAAAACAAGTTAATATGCATCGAAAGTAAGCTGCCTGAACATATTTCATCTTGACAGTCGTTTGCTAAATCAATGGAAAATGATTTTTTTTTAATTTCCAATTTTGCGTGATACCACCCTGCTATCTCCTAGAGCAAGGAGTTATTTCACTGAAACACGTTATTATACATCGAAAGTAAGCAGCCTGAACATATTTCATCTTGACAGTCGTTTGCTAAATAAAAAAAAAATGATTTTTTTTGAATTTCCAATTTTGCGTGATACCACCCTGCTATCTCCTATAGCAAGGAGTTATTTCACTGAAACACGTTATAATACATCGAAAGTAAGCAGCCTGAACATATTTCATCTTGAAAGTCGTTTGCTAAATCAATGAAAAATTATCTTTTTTAAATTTCCTATTTTGCGTAATACTAACCTGCGATCCTCTAGAGCAAGCAATTATTTCACTGAAACACGTTAATATGCATCGAAAGTGAGCTTCCTGAACATATTTCATCCCGACAGTCGTTTGCTAAATCAATGAAAAATGATGTTTTTCGAAATCCCAATTTTGCGTGATACCACCCTGCTATGTCCTAGACCAAGGAGTTATTTCACTGAAACACGTTATTATACATCGGAAGTAAGCAGCCTGAACACATTTTATCTCGACAGTCGTTTGCTAAATCAATGAAAAATGATATTTTTCAAATTTCCCATTTTGCGTAATACTAACCTGCTATCTTCTAGAGCAAGGAGAAATTTCACTAAAACACTAAAACACGTTAATACGCATCGAAAGTAAGCTGCCGGAACATATTTCATCTTGACAGTCGTTTGCCAAATCAATGAAAAAGGATTTTTTTTGAATACCCAATTTTGCGTGATACCACCCTGCTATCTCCTAGAGCAAGGAGTTATTTCACTGAAACACGTTATTATACATCGGAAGTAAGCAGCCTGAACATATTTTATTTTGGCAGTCGTTTGCTAAATCAATGAAAAATGATATTTTTTAAATTTCCTATTTTGCGTAATACTAACCTGCTATCCTCTAGAGCAAAGAGAAATTTCACTAAAACACGTTAATATGCATCGAAAGTAAGCTGCCGGAACATATTTCGTCTTGACAGTCGTTTGCTAAATCAATGAAAAATGATTTTTTTTGAATTCCCAATTTTGCGTGATACCACCCTGCTATCTCCTAGAGCAAGGAGTTATTTCACTGAAACACGTTATTATACATCGAAAATAAGCAGCCTGAACATATTTCATCTTGACAGTCGTTTGCTAAATCAATAAAAAATGATATTTTTTGAAATCCCAATTTTGCGTAATACCACCCTGCTATCCCCGAGGGCAAGGTGAAATTTCACTAAAACACGTTCATATGCATCGAAAGTGAGCTGTCTGAACATATTTTATCTTGACAGTCGTTTGCTAAATCAATGGAAAATGATATTTTTTGAAATCCCAATTTTGCGTAATACCACCCTGCTATCTCCTAGAGCAAGGAGTTATTTCACTGAAACACGTTATTATACATCGAAAGTAAGCAGCCTGAACATATTTCATCTTGACAGTCGTTTGCTAAATCAATGAAAAATGATATTTTTTAAATTTCCTATTTTGCGTGATACTAACCTGCTATCCTCTAGAGCAAGGAATTATTTCACTGAAGCACGTTAATATGCATCAAAAGTATGCTTCCTGAACATATTTCATCCCGACAGTCGTTTGCTAAATCAATGAAAAATGATTTTTTTTGAATTCCCAATTTTGCGTGATACCACCCTGCTATCTCCTAGAGCAAGGAGTTATTTCACTGAAACACGTTATTATACATCGAAAGTAAGCAGCCTGAACATATTTCATCTTGACAGTCGTTTGCTAAATCAATGAAAAATGATATTTTTTAAATTTCCTATTTTGCGTGATACTAACCTGCTATCCTCTAGAGCAAGGAATTACTTCACTGAAGCACGTTAATATGCATCAAAAGTATGCTTCCTGAACATATTTCATCCCGACAGTCGTTTGCTAAATCAATGAAAAATGATATTTTTTTGAATCCCAATTTTGCGTGATACCACCCTGCTATGTCCTAAAGCAAGGAGTTATTTCACTGAAACACGTTATTATACATCGAAAGTAAGCAGCCTGAACATATATCATCTTGACAGTCGTTTGCTAAATCAATGAAAAATGATATTTTTTGAAATCCCAATTTTGCGTAATACCACCCTGCTATCCCCGAGGGCAAGGTGAAATTTCACTAAAACACGTTTATATGCATCGAAAGTGAGCTGTCTGAACATATTTTATTTTGACAGTCGTTTGCTAAATCAATGGAAAATGATATTTTTTGAAATCCCAATTTTGCGTAATACCACCCTGCTATGTCCTAGAGCAAGGAGTTATTTCACTGAAACACGTTATTATACATCGAAAGTAAGCAGCCTGAACATATTTCATCTTGACAGTCGTTTGCTAAATCAATGAAAAATGATATTTTTTAAATTTCCTATTTTGCGTGATACTAACCTGCTATCCTCTAGAGCAAGGAATTATTTCACTGAAGCACGTTAATATGCATCAAAAGTATGCTTCCTGAACATATTTCATCCCGACAGTCGTTTGCTAAATCAATGAAAAATGATATTTTTTTAAATCCCAATTTTGCGTGATACCACCCTGCTATGTCCTAGAGCAAGGAGTTATTTCACTGAAACACGTTATCATACATCGAAAGTAAGCAGCCTGAACATATATCATCTTGACAGTCGTTTGCTAAATCAATGAAAAATGATATTTTTTGAAATCCCAATTTTGCGTAATACCACCCTGCTATCCCCTGGAGCAAGGAAAAATTTCACTAAAACACGTTAATATGCATCGAAAGTAAGCTGCCTGAACATATTTAATCTTGACAGTCGTTTGCTAAATCAAAGAAAAATGATTTTTTTTGAATTCCCAATTTTGCGTGATACCACCCTGCTATCTCCTAGAGCAAGGAGTTATTCCACTGAAACACTTTATTATACATCGAAAGTAAGCAGCCTGAACATATTTCATCTTGACAGTCGTTTGGTAAATCAATGAAAAATGATATTTTTTGAATACCCAATTTTGCGTGATACCACCCTGCTATCTCCTAGAGCAAGGAGTTATTCCACTGAAACACTTTATTATACATCGAAAGTAAGCAGCCTGAACATATTTCATCTTTACAGTCGTTTGCTAAATCAATGAAAAATGATATTTTTTAAATTCTCCATTTTGCGTAATACTAACCTGCTATCCTCTAGAGCAAGGAATTATTTCACTAAAACACGTTAATATGCATCGAAAGTAAGCTGCCTGAACATATTTCATCTTGACAGTCGTTTGCTAAATCAAAGAAAAATGATTTTTTTTAAATTCTCCATTTTGCGTAATACTAACCTGCTATCCTCTAGAGCAAGGAGTTATTTCACTGAAACACGTTATTATACATCGAAAGTAAGCAGCCTGAACATATTTCATTTTGACAGTCGTTTGCTAAATCAAAGAAAAATTATTTTTTCTGAATTCCCAATTTTGCGTGATACCACCCTGCTATCTCCTAGAGTAAGGAGTTATTTCACTGAAACACGTTATTATACATCGAAAGTAAGCAGCCTGAACATATTTTATCTTGACAGTCGTTTGCCAAATCAATGAAAAATGATATTTTTTAAATTTCCCATTTTGCGTAATACTAACCTGCTATCCTCTAGAGCAAGGAATTATTCCACTAAAACACGTTAATATGCATCGAAAGTAAGCTGCCAGAACATATTTCATCTTGACAGTCTCTTGCTAAATCAATGAAAAATGATTTTGTTTGAATTCCCAATTTTGCGTGATACCACCCTGCTATCTCCTAGAGCAAGGAGTTATTTCACTGAAACACGTTATTATACATCGAAAACATGCAGCCTGAACATATTTCATCTTGACAGTCGTTTGCTAAATCAATGAAAAATGATATTTTTTAAATTTCCTATTTTGCGTGATACTAACCTGATATCCTCTAGAGCAAGGAGTTATTTCACTGAAACACGTTATTATACATCGAAAGTAAGCAGCCTGAACATATTTCATCTTGACAGTCGTTTGCTAAATCAATGGAAAATGATATTTTTTGAAATCCCAATTTTGCGTAATACCACCCTGCTATCCCCTAGAGCAAGGAGATATTTTACTAAAACACGTTAATATGCATCGAAAGTGAGCTGCCTGAACATATTTCATCCCGACAGTCGATTGCTAAATCAATGAAAAATGATATTTTTTGAAATCCCAATTTTGCGTGATACCACCCTGCTATCTCCTAGAGTAAGGAGTTATTTCACTGAAACACGTTATTATACATCGAAAGTAAGCAGCCTGAACATATTTCATCTTGACAGTCGTTTGCTAAATCAAAGAAAAATGATTTTTTCTGAATTCCCAATTTTGCGTGATACCACCCTGCTATCTCCTAGAGCAAGGAGTTATTTCACTGAAACACGTTATTATACATCGAAAGTAAGCAGCCTGAACATATTTCATCTTCACAGTCGTTTGCTAAATCAATGAAAAATGATATTTTTTAAATTCCCCATTTTGCGTAATACTAACCTGCTATCCTCTAGAGCAAGAAGAAATTTCACTAAAACACGTTAATATGCATCGAAAGTAAGCTGTCTGAACATATTTTATCTTGACAGTCGTTTGCTAAATCAATGGAAAATGATATTTTTTGAAATCCCAATTTTGCGTAATACCACCCTGCTATCTCCTAGAGCAAGGAGTTATTTCACTGAAACACGTTATTATACATCGAAAGTAAGCAGCCTGAACATATTTCATCTTGACAGTCGTTTGCTAAATCAATGAAAAATGATATTTTTTAAATTTCCTATTTTGCGTGATACTAACCTGCTATCCTCTAGAGCAAGGAATTATTTCACTGAAGCACGTTAATATGCATCAAAAGTATGCTTCCTGAACATATTTCATCCCGACAGTCGTTTGCTAAATCAATGAAAAATGATTTTTTTTGAATTCCCAATTTTGCGTGATACCACCCTGCTATCTCCTAGAGCAAGGAGTTATTTCACTGAAACACGTTATTATACATCGAAAGTAAGCAGCCTGAACATATTTCATCTTGACAGTCGTTTGCTAAATCAATGAAAAATGATATTTTTTAAATTTCCTATTTTGCGTGATACTAACCTGCTATCCTCTAGAGCAAGGAATGACTTCACTGAAGCACGTTAATATGCATCAAAAGTATGCTTCCTGAACATATTTCATCCCGACAGTCGTTTGCTAAATCAATGAAAAATGATATTTTTTTGAATCCCAATTTTGCGTGATACCACCCTGCTATGTCCTAAAGCAAGGAGTTATTTCACTGAAACACGTTATTATACATCGAAAGTAAGCAGCCTGAACATATATCATCTTGACAGTCGTTTGCTAAATCAATGAAAAATGATATTTTTTGAAATCCCAATTTTGCGTAATACCACCCTGCTATCCCCGAGGGCAAGGTGAAATTTCACTAAAACACGTTTATATGCATCGAAAGTGAGCTGTCTGAACATATTTTATTTTGACAGTCGTTTGCTAAATCAATGGAAAATGATATTTTTTGAAATCCCAATTTTGCGTAATACCACCCTGCTATGTCCTAGAGCAAGGAGTTATTTCACTGAAACACGTTATTATACATCGAAAGTAAGCAGCCTGAACATATTTCATCTTGACAGTCGTTTGCTAAATCAATGAAAAATGATATTTTTTAAATTTCCTATTTTGCGTGATACTAACCTGCTATCCTCTAGAGCAAGGAATTATTTCACTGAAGCACGTTAATATGCATCAAAAGTATGCTTCCTGAACATATTTCATCCCGACAGTCGTTTGCTAAATCAATGAAAAATGATATTTTTTTAAATCCCAATTTTGCGTGATACCACCCTGCTATGTCCTAGAGCAAGGAGTTATTTCACTGAAACACGTTATCATACATCGAAAGTAAGCAGCCTGAACATATATCATCTTGACAGTCGTTTGCTAAATCAATGAAAAATGATATTTTTTGAAATCCCAATTTTGCGTAATACCACCCTGCTATCCCCTGGAGCAAGGAAAAATTTCACTAAAACACGTTAATATGCATCGAAAGTAAGCTGCCTGAACATATTTAATCTTGACAGTCGTTTGCTAAATCAAAGAAAAATGATTTTTTTTGAATTCCCAATTTTGCGTGATACCACCCTGCTATCTCCTAGAGCAAGGAGTTATTTCACTGAAACACGTTATTATACATCGAAAGTAAGCAGCCTGAACATATTTCATCTTGACAGTCGTTTGGTAAATCAATGAAAAATGATATTTTTTGAATACCCAATTTTGCGTGATACCACCCTGCTATCTCCTAGAGCAAGGAGTTATTCCACTGAAACACTTTATTATACATCGAAAGTAAGCAGCCTGAACATATTTCATCTTTACAGTCGTTTGCTAAATCAATGAAAAATGATATTTTTTAAATTCTCCATTTTGCGTAATACTAACCTGCTATCCTCTAGAGCAAGGAATTATTTCACTAAAACACGTTAATATGCATCGAAAGTAAGCTGCCTGAACATATTTCATCTTGACAGTCGTTTGCTAAATCAAAGAAAAATGATTTTTTTTAAATTCTCCATTTTGCGTAATACTAACCTGCTATCCTCTAGAGCAAGGAGTTATTTCACTGAAACACGTTATTATACATCGAAAGTAAGCAGCCTGAACATATTTCATTTTGACAGTCGTTTGCTAAATCAAAGAAAAATTATTTTTTCTGAATTCCCAATTTTGCGTGATACCACCCTGCTATCTCCTAGAGTAAGGAGTTATTTCACTGAAACACGTTATTATACATCGAAAGTAAGCAGCCTGAACATATTTTATCTTGACAGTCGTTTGCCAAATCAATGAAAAATGATATTTTTTAAATTTCCCATTTTGCGTAATACTAACCTGCTATCCTCTAGAGCAAGGAATTATTCCACTAAAACACGTTAATATGCATCGAAAGTAAGCTGCCAGAACATATTTCATCTTGACAGTCTCTTGCTAAATCAATGAAAAATGATTTTGTTTGAATTCCCAATTTTGCGTGATACCACCCTGCTATCTCCTAGAGCAAGGAGTTATTTCACTGAAACACGTTATTATACATCGAAAACATGCAGCCTGAACATATTTCATCTTGACAGTCGTTTGCTAAATCAATGAAAAATGATATTTTTTAAATTTCCTATTTTGCGTGATACTAACCTGATATCCTCTAGAGCAAGGAGTTATTTCACTGAAACACGTTATTATACATCGAAAGTAAGCAGCCTGAACATATTTCATCTTGACAGTCGTTTGCTAAATCAATGGAAAATGATATTTTTTGAAATCCCAATTTTGCGTAATACCACCCTGCTATCCCCTAGAGCAAGGAGATATTTTACTAAAACACGTTAATATGCATCGAAAGTGAGCTGCCTGAACATATTTCATCCCGACAGTCGATTGCTAAATCAATGAAAAATGATATTTTTTGAAATCCCAATTTTGCGTGATACCACCCTGCTATCTCCTAGAGTAAGGAGTTATTTCACTGAAACACGTTATTATACATCGAAAGTAAGCAGCCTGAACATATTTCATCTTGACAGTCGTTTGCTAAATCAAAGAAAAATGATTTTTTCTGAATTCCCAATTTTGCGTGATACCACCCTGCTATCTCCTAGAGCAAGGAGTTATTTCACTGAAACACGTTATTATACATCGAAAGTAAGCAGCCTGAACATATTTCATCTTCACAGTCGTTTGCTAAATCAATGAAAAATGATATTTTTTAAATTCCCCATTTTGCGTAATACTAACCTGCTATCCTCTAGAGCAAGAAGAAATTTCACTAAAACACGTTAATATGCATCGAAAGTAAGCTGCCGGAACATATTTCATCTTGACAGTCGTTTGCTTAATCAATGAAAAATGATTTTGTTTGAATTCCCAATTTTGCGTGATACCACCCTGCTATCTCCTAGTCTCCTAGAGCAAGGAGCTATTTCACTGAAACACGTTATGATACATCGAAAGTAAGCAGCCTGAACATATTTCATCTTAACAGTCGTTTGCTAAATCAATGAAAATGATTTTTTTTTAATTTCCCATTTCGCGTGATACTAACCTGCTATCCTCTAGAGCAAGGGAATATTTCACTAAAACACGTTAATATGCATCGAAGGTATGCTTCCTGAATATATTTCATCCCGACAGTCGTTTGCTAAATCAATGAAAAATGATATTTTTTTAAATCACAATTTTGCGTGATACCACCCTGCTATCTCCTAGAGCAAGGAGTTATTTCACTGAAATACGTTATTATACATCGAAAGTAAGTAGCCTGAACATATTTCATCTTGACAGTCGTTTGCTAAATCAATGAAAAATGATATTTTTTAAAATCCCAATTTTGCGTAATACCACCCTGCTATCCCCTAGAGCAAGGAGAAATTTCACTAAAACACGTTAATATGAATCGAAAGTAAGCTGCCTGAACATATTTCATCTTGACAGTCGTTTGCTAAATCAATGGAAAATGATGTTTTTTGAAATCCCAATTTTGCGTAATACCACCCTGCTATCCCCTAGAGCAAGGAGATATTTTACTAAAACACGTTAATATGCATCGAAAGTAACCTGCCTGAACATATTTCATCCCGACAGTCGTTTGCTAAATCAATGAAAAATGATGTTTTTCGAAATCCCAATTTTGCGTAATACCACCCTGCTATCCCCTAGAGCAAGGAGAAATTCCACTAAAACACGTTAATATGCATCGAAAGTAAGCTGCCTGAACATATTTCATCGTGACAGTCGTTTGCTAAATCAATGAAAAATGATTTTTTTTGAATTCCCAATTTTGCGTGATACCACCCTGCTATCTCCTAGAGCAAGGAGTTATTTCACTGAAACACGTTATTATACATCGAAAGTCAGCAGCCTGAACATATTTCATCTTGACAGTCGTTTGCTAAGTCAATGAAAAATGATATTTTTTAAATTTCCCATAATGCGTAATACTAACCTGCTATCCTCTAGAGCAAGGAATTATTCCACTAAAACACGTTAATATGCATCGAAAGTAAGCTGCCTGAACGTATTTCATCTTGACAGTCGTTTGCTAAATCAAAGAAAAATGATTTTTTTTGAATTCCCAATTTTGCGTGATACCACCCTGCTATCTCCTAGAGCAAGGAGTTATTTCACTGAAACACGTTATTATACATCGAAAGTAAGCAGCCTGAACATATTTCATCTTGACAGTCGTTTGCTAAATCAATGGAAAATGATATTTTTTGAAATCCCAATTTTGCGTAATACCACCCTGCTATCCCCTAGAGCAAGGAGATATTTTACTAAAACACGTTAATATGCATCGAAAGTGAGCTGCCTGAACATATTTCATCCCGACAGTCGTTTGCTAAATCAATGAAAAATGATATTTTTTGAAATCCCAATTTTGCGTGATACCACCCTGCTATCTCCTAGAGTAAGGAGTTATTTCACTGAAACACGTTATTATACATCGAAAGTAAGCTGCCTGAACATATTTCATCCCGACAGTCGTTTGCTAAATCAATGAAAAATGATATTTATTGAAATCCCAATTTTGCGTAATACCACCCTGCTTTCTCCTGGAGTAAGGAGTTATTTCACTGAAACACGTTATTATACATCGAAAGTAAGCAGCCTGAACACATTTCATCTTGACAGTCGTTTGCTAAATCAATGAAAAATGATATTTTTTAAATTCCCAATTTTGCGTAATACCACCCTGCTATCTCCTAGAGCAAGGAGAAATTTCACTAAAACACGTTAATATGAATCGAAAGTAAGCTGCCTGAACATATTTCATCTTGACAGTCGTTTGCTAAATCAATGGAAAATGATGTTTTTTGAAATCCCAATTTTGCGTAATACCACCCTGCTATCCCCTAGAGCAAGGAGATATTTTACTAAAACACGTTAATATGCATCGGAAGTAACCTGCCTGAACATATTTCATCCCGACAGTCGTTTGCTAAATCAATGAAAAATGATGTTTTTCGAAATCCCAATTTTGCGTAATACCACCCTGCTATCCCCTAGAGCAAGGAGAAATTCCACTGAAACACGTTAATATGCATCGAAAGTAAGCTGCCTGAACATATTTCATCGTGACAGTCGTTTGCTAAATCAATTTAAAATGATTTTTTTTGAATTCCCAATTTTGCGTGATACCACCCTGCTATCTCCTAGAGCAAGGAGTTATTTCACTGAAACACGTTATTATACATCGAAAGTAAGCAGCCTGAACATATTTCATCTTGACAGTCGTTTGCTAAGTCAATGAAAAATGATATTTTTTAAATTTCCCATAATGCGTAATACTAACCTGCTATCCTCTAGAGCAAGGAATTATTCCACTAAAACACGTTAATATGCATCGAAAGTAAGCTGCCTGAACGTATTTCATCTTGACAGTCGTTTGCTAAATCAAAGAAAAATGATTTTTTTTGAATTCCCAATTTTGCGTGATACCACCCTGCTATCTCCTAGAGCAAGGAGTTATTTCACTGAAACACGTTATTATACATCGAAAGTAAGCAGCCTGAACATATTTCATCTTGACAGTCGTTTGCTAAGTCAATGAAAAATGATATTTTTTAAATTTCCCATAATGCGTAATACTAACCTGCTATCCTCTAGAGCAAGGAATTATTCCACTAAAACACGTTAATATGCATCGAAAGTAAGCTGCCTGAACGTATTTCATCTTGACAGTCGTTTGCTAAATCAAAGAAAAATGATGTTTTTCGAAATCCCAATTTTGCGTAATACCACCCTGCTATCCCCTAGAGCAAGGAGAAATTCCACTGAAACACGTTAATATGCATCGAAAGTAAGCTGCCTGAACATATTTCATCGTGACAGTCGTTTGCTAAATCAATGAAAAATGATAATTTTTGAAATCCCAATTTTGCGTAATACCACCCTGCTATGTCCTAGAGCAAGGAGTTATTTCACTGAAACACGTTATTATACATCGAAAGTAAGCAGCCTGAACATATTTCATCCCGACAGTCGATTGCTAAATCAATGAAAAATGATATTTTTTGAAATCCCAATTTTGCGTAATACCACCCTGCTATCTCCTGGAGTAAGGAGTTATTTCACTGAAACACGTTATTATACATCGAGAGTAAGCAGCCTGAACATATTTCATCTTGACAGTCGTTTGCTAAATCAAAGAAAAATGATTTTTTCTGAATTCCCAATTTTGCGTGATACCACCCTGCTATCTCCTAGAGCAAGGAGTTGTTTCACTGAAACACTTTATTATACATCGAAAGTAAGCAGCCTGAATATATTTCATCTTGACAGTCGTTTGCTAAATCAATGAAAAATGATATTTTTTAAATTTCCTATTTTGCGTGATACTAACCTGATATCCTTTAGAGCAAGGAATTATTTCACTAAAACACGTTAATATGCATCGAAAGTATGCTTCCTGAACATATTTCATCCCGACAGTCGTTTGCTTAATCAATGAAAAATGATATTTTTTTAAATCCCAATTTTGCGTGATACCACCCTGCTATCTCCTAGAGCAAGGAGTTATCTCACTGAAACAAGTTAATATGCATCGAAAGTGAGCTGCCTGAACATATTTCATCTTGACAGTCGTTTGCTAAATCAATGGAAGATGATATTTTTTGAAATCCCAATTTTGCGTAATACCACCCTGCTATCCCCTAGAGCAAGGAGAAATTCCACTAAAACACGTTAACATGCATCGAAAGTATGCTTCTTGAACAAATTTCATCCCGACAGTCGTTTGCTTAATCAATGAAAAATTATATTTTTTTAAATCCCAATTTTGCGTGATACCACCCTGCTATCTCCTAGAGCAAGGAGTTATTTCACTGAAACACGTTAATATGCATCGGAAGTGAGCTGCCTGAAATTATTTCATCTTGACAGTCGTTTGCTAAATCAATGAAAAATGATATTTTTTAAATTTCACATTTTGCGTAATACTAACCTGCTATCCTCTAGAGCAAGGAGAAATTTCACTAAAACACGTTAATATGCATCGAAAGTAAGCTGCCTGAACATATTTTATCTTGACAGTCGTTTGCTAAATCAATGGAAAATGATATTTTTTAAAATCCCATTTTTGCGTAATACCACCCTGCTATCCCCTAGAGCAAGAAGATTTTTTACTAAAACACGTTAATATGAATCGAAAGTGAGCTGCCTGAACATATTTTATCCCGACAGTCGTTTGCTAAATCAATGAAAAATGATATTTTTTAAATTTCCTATTTTGCGTGATACTAACCTGATATCCTTTAGAGCAAGGAATTATTTCACTAAAACACGTTATTATACATCGAAAGTAAGCAGCCTGGACATATTTCATCTTGACAGTCGTTTGCTAAATCAAAGAAAAATGATTTTTTTTGAATTCCCAATTTTGCGTGATACCACCCTGCTATCTCCTAGAGCAAGGGGTTATTTCACTGAAACACGTTATGATACATCGAAAGTAAGCAGCCTGAACATATTTCATCTTGACAGTCGTTTGCTAAATCAATGAAAAATGATATTTTTTAAATTTCACATTTTGCGTAATACTAACCTGCTATCCTCTAGAGCAAGGAGAAATTTCACTAAAACACGTTAATATGCATCGAAAGTAAGCTGCCTGAACATATTTTATCTTGACAGTCGTTTGCTAAATCAATGGAAAATGATATTTTTTGAAATCCCATTTTTGCGTTATACCACCCTGCTATCCCCTAGAGCAAGAAGATATTTTACTAAAACACGTTAATATGAATCGAAAGTGAGCTGCCTGAACATATTTCATCCCGACAGTCGTTTGCTAAATCAATGAAAAATGATATTTTTTAAATTTCCTATTTTGCGTGATACTAACCTGATATCCTCTAGAGCAAGGAATTATTTCACTAAAACACGTTAATATGCATCGAAAGTATGCTTCCTGAACAAATTTCATCCCGACAGTCGTTTGCTTCATCAATGAAAAATTATATTTTTTTAAATCCCAATTTTGCGTGATACCACCCTGCTATCTCCTAGAGCAAGGAGTTATTTCACTGAAACACGTTAATATGCATCGGAAGTAAGCTGCCTGAAATTATTTCATCTTGACAGTCGTTTGCTAAATCAATGAAAAATGATATTTTTTAAATTTCACATTTTGCGTAATACTAACCTGCTATCCTCCAGAGCAAGGAGAAATTTCACTAAATCACGTTAATATGCATCGAAAGTAAGCTGCCAGAACATATTTCATCTTGAGAGTCGTTTGCTAAATCAATGAAAAATGATTTTGTTTGAATTCCCAATTTTGCGTCATACCACCCTGCTATCTCCTATAGCAAGGAGTTATTTCACTGAAACACGTTATTATACATCGAAAGTAAGCAGCCTGAACATATTTCATCCCGACAGTCGTTTGCTAAATCAATGAAAAATGATATTTTTTGAAATCCCAATTTTGCGTGATACCACCCTGCTATCTCCTAGAGTAAGGAGTTATTTCACTGAAACACGTTATTATACATCGAAAGTAAGCTGCCTGAACATATTTCATCCCGACAGTCGTTTGCTAAATCAATGAAAAATGATATTTATTGAAATCCCAATTTTGCGTAATACCACCCTGCTTTCTCCTGGAGTAAGGAGTTATTTCACTGAAACACGTTATTATACATCGAAAGTAAGCAGCCTGAACATATTTCATCTTGACAGTCGTTTGCTAAATCAATGAAAAATGATATTTTTTAAATTCCCAATTTTGCGTAATACCACCCTGCTATCCCCTAGAGCAAGGAGAAATTTCACTAAAACACGTTAATATGAATCGAAAGTAAGCTGCCTGAACATATTTCATCTTGACAGTCGTTTGCCAAATCAATGGAAAATGATGTTTTTTGAAATCCCAATTTTGCGTAATACCACCCTGCTATCCCCTAGAGCAAGGAGATATTTTACTAAAACACGTTAATATGCATCGAAAGTAACCTGCCTGAACATATTTCATCCCGACAGTCGTTTGCTAAATCAATGAAAAATGATGTTTTTCGAAATCCCAATTTTGCGTAATACCACCCTGCTATCCCCTAGAGCAAGGAGAAATTCCACTGAAACACGTTAATATGCATCGAAAGTAAGCTGCCTGAACATATTTCATCGTGACAGTCGTTTGCTAAATCAATGAAAAATGATTTTTTTTGAATTCCCAATTTTGCGTGATACCACCCTGCTATCTCCTAGAGCAAGGAGTTATTTCACTGAAACACGTTATTATACATCGAAAGTAAGCAGCCTGAACATATTTCATCTTGACAGTCGTTTGCTAAGTCAATGAAAAATGATATTTTTTAAATTTCCCATAATGCGTAATACTAACCTGCTATCCTCTAGAGCAAGGAATTATTCCACTAAAACACGTTAATATGCATCGAAAGTAAGCTGCCTGAACGTATTTCATCTTGACAGTCGTTTGCTAAATCAAAGAAAAATGATTTTTTTTGAATTCCCAATTTTGCGTGATACCACCCTGCTATCTCCTAGAGCAAGGAGTTATTTCACTGAAACACGTTATTATACATCGAAAGTAAGCAGCCTGAACATATTTTATTTTGGCAGTCGTTTGCTAAATCAATGAAAAATGACATTTTTTAAATTTCCTATTTTGCGTAATACTAACCTGCTATCCTCTAGAGCAAAGAGAAATTCCACTAAAACACGTTAATATGCATCGAAAGTAAGCTGCCGGAACATATTCCATCTTGACAGTCGTTTGCTAAATCAATGGAAAATGATATTTTTTGAAATCCCAATTTTGCGTAATACCACCCTGCTATCCCCTACAGCAAGGAGATATTTTACTAAAACACGTTAATATGCATCGAAAGTAAGCTGCCTAAACATATTTCATCCCGACGTCGTTTGCTAAATCAATGAAAAATGATAATTTTTGAAATCCCAATTTTGCGTAATACCACCCTGCTATGTCCTAGAGCAAGGAGTTATTTCACTGAAACACGTTATTATACATCGAAAGTAAGCAGCCTGAACATATTTCATCCCGACAGTCGATTGCTAAATCAATGAAAAATGATATTTTTTGAAATCCCAATTTTGCGTAATACCACCCTGCTATCTCCTGGAGTAAGGAGTTATTTCACTGAAACACGTTATTATACATCGAGAGTAAGCAGCCTGAACATATTTCATCTTGACAGTCGTTTGCTAAATCAAAGAAAAATGATTTTTTCTGAATTCCCAATTTTGCGTGATACCACCCTGCTATCTCCTAGAGCAAGGAGTTGTTTCACTGAAACACTTTATTATACATCGAAAGTAAGCAGCCTGAATATATTTCATCTTGACAGTCGTTTGCTAAATCAATGAAAAATGATATTTTTTAAATTTCCTATTTTGCGTGATACTAACCTGATATCCTTTAGAGCAAGGAATTATTTCACTAAAACACGTTAATATGCATCGAAAGTATGCTTCCTGAACATATTTCATCCCGACAGTCGTTTGCTTAATCAATGAAAAATGATATTTTTTTAAATCCCAATTTTGCGTGATACCACCCTGCTATCTCCTAGAGCAAGGAGTTATCTCACTGAAACAAGTTAATATGCATCGAAAGTGAGCTGCCTGAACATATTTCATCTTGACAGTCGTTTGCTAAATCAATGGAAGATGATATTTTTTGAAATCCCAATTTTGCGTAATACCACCCTGCTATCCCCTAGAGCAAGGAGAAATTCCACTAAAACACGTTAATATGCATCGAAAGTATGCTTCTTGAACAAATTTCATCCCAACAGTCGTTTGCTTAATCAATGAAAAATTATATTTTTTTAAATCCCAATTTTGCGTGATACCACCCTGCTATCTCCTAGAGCAAGGAGTTATTTCACTGAAACACGTTAATATGCATCGGAAGTGAGCTGCCTGAAATTATTTCATCTTGACAGTCGTTTGCTAAATCAATGAAAAATGATATTTTTTAAATTTCACATTTTGCGTAATACTAACCTGCTATCCTCTAGAGCAAGGAGAAATTTCACTAAAACACGTTAATATGCATCGAAAGTAAGCTGCCTGAACATATTTTATCTTGACAGTCGTTTGCTAAATCAATGGAAAATGATATTTTTTAAAATCCCATTTTTGCGTAATACCACCCTGCTATCCCCTAGAGCAAGAAGATATTTTACTAAAACACGTTAATATGAATCGAAAGTGAGCTGCCTGAACATATTTCATCCCGACAGTCGTTTGCTAAATCAATGAAAAATGATATTTTTTAAATTTCCTATTTTGCGTGATACTAACCTGATATCCTTTAGAGCAAGGAATTATTTCACTAAAACACGTTATTATACATCGAAAGTAAGCAGCCTGGACATATTTCATCTTGACAGTCGTTTGCTAAATCAAAGAAAAATGATTTTTTTTGAATTCCCAATTTTGCGTGATACCACCCTGCTATCTCCTAGAGCAAGGGGTTATTTCACTGAAACACGTTATGATACATCGAAAGTAAGCAGCCTGAACATATTTCATCTTGACAGTCGTTTGCTAAATCAATGAAAAATGATATTTTTTAAATTTCACATTTTGCGTAATACTAACCTGCTATCCTCTAGAGCAAGGAGAAATTTCACTAAAACACGTTAATAGGCATCGAAAGTAAGCTGCCTGAACATATTTTATCTTGACAGTCGTTTGCTAAATCAATGGAAAATGATATTTTTTGAAATCCCATTTTTGCGTTATACCACCCTGCTATCCCCTAGAGCAAGAAGATATTTTACTAAAACACGTTAATATGAATCGAAAGTGAGCTGCCTGAACATATTTCATCCCGACAGTCGTTTGCTAAATCAATGAAAAATGATATTTTTTAAATTTCCTATTTTGCGTGATACTAACCCGATATCCTCTAGAGCAAGGAAATATTTCACTAAAACACGTTAATATGCATCGAAAGTATGCTTCCTGAACAAATTTCATCCCGACAGTCGTTTGCTTAATCAATGAAAAATTATATTTTTTTAAATCCCAATTTTGCGTGATACCACCCTGCTATCTCCTAGAGCAAGGAGTTATTTCACTGAAACACGTTAATATGCATCGGAAGTAAGCTGCCTGAAATTATTTCATCTTGACAGTCGTTTGCTAAATCAATGAAAAATGATATTTTTTAAATTTCACATTTTGCGTAATACTAACCTGCTATCCTCCAGAGCAAGGAGAAATTTCACTAAATCACGTTAATATGCATCGAAAGTAAGCTGCCAGAACATATTTCATCTTGAGAGTCGTTTGCTAAATCAATGAAAAATGATTTTGTTTGAATTCCCAATTTTGCGTCATACCACCCTGCTATCTCCTATAGCAAGGAGTTATTTCACTGAAACACGTTATTATACATCGAAAGTAAGCAGCCTGAACATATCTCATCTTGACAGTCGTTCGCTAAATCAATGAAAAATGATATTTTTTAAATTTCCTATTTTGCGTGATACTAACCTGATATCCTCTAGAGCAAGGAATTATTTCACTAAAACACGTTAATATGCAACGGAAGTATGCTTCCTGAACATATTTCATCCCGACAGTCGTTTGCTTAATCAATGAAAAATGATATTTTTTTAAATCCCAATTTTGCGTGATAACACCCTGCTATCTCCTAGAGCAAGGAGTTATTTCACTGAAACACGTTAATATGCATCGGAAGTAAGCTGCCTGAACATATTTCATCTTGACAGTCGTTTGGTAAATCAATGGAAAATGATATTTTTTGAAAACCCAATTTTGCGTAATACCACCCTGCTATCTCCTAGAGTGAGGAGTTATTTCACTGAAACACGTTATTATACATCGGAAGTAAGCAGCCTGAACATATTTCATCTCGACAGTCGTTTGCTAAATCAATGAAAAATTATATTTTTTGAAATCCCAATTTTGCGTAATACCACCCTGCTTTCCCCTAGAGCAAGGAGATATTTCACTAAAACACGTTAATATGCTTCGAAAGTTAGCTGTCTAAACATATTTCATCTTGACAGTCGTTTGCTAAATCAAAGAAAAATGATTTTTTTTTAATTCCCAATTTTGCGTGATACCACCCTGCTATCTCCTAGAGCAAGGAGTTATTTCCCTGAAACACGTTATTATACAACGAAAGTAAGCAGCCTGAACATATTTCATCTTGACAGTCGTTTGCTAAATCAATGAAAAATGATATTTTTTGAAATCCCAATTTTGCGTAATACCACCCTGCTATCCCCTAGAGCAAGGAGAAATTTCACTAAAACACGTTAATATGCATCGAGAGTAAGCTTCCTGAACATATTTCATCCCGAAAGTCGTTTGCTAAATCAATCAAAAATGATATTTTTTGAAATCCCTATTTCGCGTAATACCACCCTGCTATCTCCTAGAGTAAGGAAATATTTCACTGAAACACGTTATTATACATCGAAAGTAAGCAGCCTGAACATATTTCATCTCGACAGTCGTTTGCTAAATCAATGAAAAATCATATTTTTTGAATTTCCTATTTTGCGTAATACTAACCTGCTATCCTCTAGAGCAAGAAATTATTTCACTAAAACACGTTAATATGCATCGAAAGTGAGCTTCCTAAACATATTTCAATCCGACGGTCGTTTGCAAAATCAATGAAAAATGATATTTTTCGAAATCCCAATTTTGCGTGATACCACCCTGCTATCTCCTAGAGCAAGGAGTTATTTCACTGAAACACGTTATTATACATCGGAAGTAAGCTGCCTGAACATATTTCATCTTGACAGTCGTTTGCTAAATCAATAAAAAATGATTTTTTTTGAATTCCCAATTTTGCGTGATACCACCCTGCTATCTCCTAGAGCAAGGAGTTATTTCACTGAAACACGTTATTATACATCGAAAGTAAGCAGCCTGAACATATTTCATCTTGACAGTCGTTTGCTAAATCAAAAAAAATGATTTTTTTTGAATTCCTAATTTTGCGTGGTACCACACTGCTATCTTCTAGAGCAAGGAGTTATTTCACTGAAACACGTTATTATACATCGAAAGTAAGCAGCCTGAACATATTTCATCTTGACAGTCGTTTGCTAAATCGATGAAAAATGATATTTTTTGAAATCCCAATTTTGCGTAATACCACCCTGCTATTCCCTAGAGCAAGGAGATATTTCACTAAAACACGTTAATATGCATCGAGAGTAAGCTTCCTGAACATATTTCATCCCGACAGTCGTTTGCTAAATCGATGAAAAATGATATTTTTGAAATCCAAATTTTGCGTAATACCACCCTGCTATCCCCTAGAGCAAGGAGAAATTTCACTAAAACACGTTATTAAGCATCGAAAGTAAGCTGCCTGAACATATTTCATCTTGACAGTCGTTTGCTAAATCAATGAAAAATGATATTTTTTGAATTCCCAATTTTGCGTAATACCACCCTGCTTTCCCCTAGAGCAAGGAGATATTTTACTAAAACACGTTAATGTGCATCGGAAGTAAGCTGCCTGAACATATTTCATCCCGACAGTCGTTTGCTAAATCAATGAAAAATGATATTTTTTGAAATCCCAATTTTGCGTAATACCACCCTGCTATCTCCTAGAGTGAGGAGTTATTTCACTGAAACACGTTATTATACATCGAAAGTAAGCTGCCTGAACATATTTCATCTTGACAGTCGTTTGCTAAATCAATGAAAAATGATATTTTTTAAATTTCCTATTTTGCGTGATACTAACCTGATATCCTCTAAAGCAAGGAATTATTTCACTAAAACACGTTAATATGCATCGAAAGTATGCTTCCTGAACATATTTCATCCCGACAGTCGTTTGCTTAATCAATGAAAAATGAAATTTTTTTTAATCCCAATATTGCGTAATACCACCCTGCTATCCCCTAGAGCAAGGAGATATTTTACTAAAACACGTTAATATGCATCGAAAGTAAGCTGCCTGAACATATTTCATCCCGACAGTCGTTTGCTAAATCAATGAAAAATGATATTTTTTGAAATCCCAATTTTGCGTAATACCACCCTGCTATCTCCTAGAGTAAGGAGTTATTTCACTGAAACACGTTATTATACATCGAAAGTAAGCTGCCTGAACATATTTCATCCCGACAGTCGTTTGCTAAATCAATGAAAAATGATATTTTTCGAAATCCCAATTTTGCGTAATACCACCCTGCTATCTCCTAGAGCAAGAAAAAGTTTCACTAAAACACGTTAATATGCATCGAAAGTAAGCTGCCTGAACATATTTCATCTTGACAGTCGTTTGCTAAATCAATAAAAAATGATTTTTGTTGAATTTCCAATTTTGCGTGATACCACCCTGCTATCTCCTAGAGCAAGGAGTTATTTCACTTAAACACGTTATTATACATCGAAAGTAAGCAGCCTGAACATATTTCATCTTGACAGTCGTTTGCTAAATCAATGAAAAATGATATTTTTTAAATTCCCCATTTTGCGTAATACTGACCTGCTATCCTCCAGAGCAAGGAGAAATTTCACTAAAACACGTTAATATGCATCGAAAGTAAGCTGCCGGAACATATTTCATCTTGACAGTCGTTTGCTAAATCAATGAAAAATGATTTTGTTTGAATTCCCAATTTTGCGTGATACCACCCTGCTATCTCCTAGAGCAAGGAGCTATCTCACTGAAACACGTTATGATACATCGGAAGTAAGCAGCCTGAACATATTTCATCTTGACAGTCGTTTCCTAAATCAATGAAAATGATATTTTTTTAATTTTCTATTTCGCGTGATACTAACCTGCTATCCTCTAGAACAAGGAATTATTTCACTAAAACACGTTAATATGCATCGAAAGTATGCTTCCTGAATATATTCCATCCCGACAGTCGTTTGCTAAATCAATGAAAAATGATATTTTTTTAAATCCCAATTTTACGCAATACCACCCTGCTATCCCCTAGAGCAAGGAAAAATTTCACTAAAACACGTTAATATGCATCGAAAGTAAGCTGCCTGAACATATTTCATCTTGACAGTCGTTTGCTTAATCAATGGAAAATGATATTTTTTGAAATCCCAATTTTGCGTAATACCACCCTGCTATCTCCTAGAGTAAGGAGTTATTTCACTGAAACACGTTATTATACATCGAAAGTAAGCTGCCTGAACATATTTCATCCCGACAGTCGATTGCTAAATCAATGAAAAATGATATTTTTCGAAATCCCAATTTTGCGTAATACCACCCTGCTATCTCCTGGAGTAAGGAGTTATTTCACTGAAACACGTTATTATACATCAAAAGTGAGCAGCCTGAACATATTTCATTTTGACAGTCGTTTGCTAAATAAAAGAAAAATGATTTTTTCTGAATTCCAAATTTTGCGTGATACCACCCTGCTGTCTCCTAGAGCAAGGAGTTATTTCACTGAAACACGTTAATATGCATCGAAAGTAAGCTGCCGGAACATATTTCATCTTGACAGTCGTTTGCTAAATCAATGAAAAATGATTTTGTTTGAATTCCCAATTTTGCGTGATACCACCCTGCTATCTCCTAGAGCAAGGAGCTATTTCACTGAAACACGTTATGATACATCGAAAGTAAGCAGCCTGAACATATTTCATCTTGACAGTCGTTTGCTAAATCAATGAAAATGATATTTTTTTAATTTCCTATTTCGCGTGATACTAACCTGCTATCCTCTAGAGCAAGGAATTATTTCACTAAAACACGTTAATATGCATCGAAAGTATGCTTCCTGAATATATTTCATCCCGACAGTCGTTTGCTAAATCAATGAAAAATGATATTTTTTTAAATCCCAATTTTGCGTGATACCACCCTGCTATCTCCTAGAGCAAGAAGTTATTTCACTGAAATACGTTATTATACATCGGAAGTAAGTAGCCTGAACATATTTCATCTTGACAGTCGTTTGCTAAATCAATGAAAAATGATATTTTTTGAAATCCCAATTTTACGCAATACCACCCTGCTATCCCCTAAAGCAAGTAGAAATTCCACTAAAACCGTTAATATGCATCGAAAGTAAGCTGCCTGAACATATTTCATCGTGACAGTCGTTTGCTAAATCAATGAAAAATGATTTTTTTTGAATTCCCAATTTTGCGTGATACCACCCTGCTATCTCCTAGAGCAAAGAGTTATTTCACTGAAACACGTTTTTATACATCGAAAGTAAGCAGCCTGAACATATTTCATCTTGACAGTCGTTTGCTAAGTCAATGAAAAATGATATTTTTTAAATTTCCCATAATGCGTAATACTAACCTGCTATCCTCAAGAGCAAATAATTATTTCAGTAAAACACGTTAGTATGCATCGAAAGTAAGCTGCCTGAACGTATTTCATCTTGATAGTCGTTTGCTAAATCAAAGAAAAATGATTTCTTTTGAATTCCCAATTTTGCGTGATACCACCCTGCTATCTCCTAGAGCAAGGAGTTATTTCACTGAAACACGTTATTATACATCGAAAGTAAGCAGCCTGAATATATTTTATTTTGGCAGTCGTTTGCTAAATCAATGAAAAATGATATTTTTCAAATTTCCTATTTTGCGTAATACCACCCTGCTATCTCCTAGAGCAAGGAGCTATTTCACTGAAACACGTTAATATGCATCGAAAGTAAGCTGCCTGAACATATTTCATCCTGACAGTCGTTTGCTAAATCAATGAAAAATGATATTTTTTGAAATCCCAATTTTGCGTAATACCACCCTGCTATCTCCTAGAGCAAGGAGCTATTTCACTGAAACACGTTAATATGCATCGAAAGTAAGCTGCCTGAACATATTTCATCCCGACAGTCGTTTGCTAAATCAATGAAAAATGATATTTTTTGTAATCCCAATTATGCGTAATACCACCCTGCTATCTCCTAGAGTAAGGAGTTATTTCACTGAAACACGTTATTATACATCGAAAGTAAGCAGCCTGAACATATTTCATCTTGACAGTCGTTTGCTGAATCAAAGAAAAATGATTTTTTTTGAATTCCCAATTTTGCGTGATACCACCCTGCTATCTCCTAGAGTAAGGAGTTATTTCACTGAAACACGTTATTATACATCGGAAGTATGCAGCCTGAACATATTCCATCTTGACAGTCGTTTGCTAAATCAATGAAAAATGATATTTTTTAAATTTCCCATTTTGCGTGATACCACCCTGCTATCCTCTTAAGCAAGGAGAAATTTCACTAAAACACGTTAAAATGCATCGAAAGTATGCTTCCCGAACATATTTCATCCCGACAGTCGTTTGCTAAATCAATGAAAAATGATATTTTTTTAAATCCCAATTTTGCGTGATACCACCCTGCTATCTCCTAGAGCAAGGAGTTATTTCACTGAAACACGTTATTATACATCGAAAGTAAGCAGCCTGAACATATTTCATCTTGACAGTCGTTTGCTAAATCAATGGAAAATAATATTTTTTGAAATCCCAATTTTGCGTAATACCACCCTGCTATCCCCTAAAGCAAAGAGATATTTTACTAAAACACGTTAATTTGCATCGAAAGTAAGCTGCCTGAACATATTTCATCCCGACAGTCGTTTGCTAAATCAATCAAAAATGATGTTTTTCGAAATCCCAATTTTGCGTAATACCACCCTGCTATTCCCTAGAGCAAGGAGAAATTTCACTGGAACACGTTAATATGCATCGAAAGTAAGCTGCCTGAACATATTTCATCTTGACAGTCGTTTGCTAAATCAATGGAAAATGATATTTTTTGAAATCCCAATTTTGCGTAATACCACCCTGCTATCCCCTAGAGTAAGGAGTTATTTCACTGAAACACGTTATTATACATCGAAAGTAAGCTGCCTGAACATATTTCATCCCGACAGTCGTTTGCTAAATCAATCAAAAATGATGTTTTTCGAAATCCCAATTTTGCGTAATACCACCCTGCTATCCCCTAGAGCAAAGATAAATTCCACTAAAACACGTTAATATGCATCGAAAGTAAGCTGCCTGAACATATTTCATCTTGACAGTCGTTTGCGAAATCAATGGAAAATGATTTTTTTGGAATTCCCAATTTTGCGTAATACGAACCTGCTAACCTCCAAAGCAAGGATTTATTTCACTGAAACACGTTAATATGCATCGAAAGTAAGCTTTCTGAACATATTTTAACTCGACAGTCGTTTGCTAAATCAATGAAAAATAATATTTTTTAAATTTCCTATTTTGCGTTATACGAACCCGCTAACCTCCAGAGCAAAAAATTATTTCACTGAAACACGTTAATATGCATCAAAAGTAAGCTGCCTTAACATATTTCAACTCGACAGTCGTTTGCTAAATCAATGAAAAATGATATTTTTCAAATTCCCAATTTTGCGTAATACGAACCTGCTAACCTCCAAAGCAAGGAATTATTCCACTGAAACACGTTGAAATGCATCGGAAGTAAGCTTCCTGAACATATTTCATCTTGACAGTCGTTTGCTAAATCAATGAAAAATGATATTTTTTAAATTTCCTATTTTGCGTGATACTAACCTGCTATCCTCTAGAGCAAGGAATTATTTTTACTAAAACACGTTAAAATGCATCGAAAGTATGCTTCCCGAACATATTTCATCCCGACAGTCGTTTGCTAAATCAATGAAAAATGATATTTTTTTAAATCCCAATTTTGCGTGATACCACCCTGCTATCTCCTAGAGCAAGGAGTTATTTCACTGAAACACGTTATTATACATCGAAAGTAAGCAGCCTCAACATATTTCATCTTGACAGTCGTTTGCCAAATCAATGGAAAATAATATTTTTTGAAATCCCAATTTTGCGTAATACCACCCTGCTATCCCCTAGAGCAAGGGGATATTTCACTAAAACACGTTAATATGCATCGAAAGTAAGCTGCCTGAACATATTTAATCCCGACAGTCGTTTGCTAAATCAATGAAAAATGATATTTTTTGAAATCCCAATTTTGCGTAATACCACCCTGCTATCTCCTAGAGTAAGGAGTTATTTCACTGAAACACGTTCTTATACATCGAAAGTAAGCAGCCTGAACATATTTCATCTTGACAGTCGTTTGCTAAATCAATGAAAAATGATATTTTTTAAATTTCCTATTTTGCGTGATACTAACCTGCTATCCTCTAGAGCAAGGAATTATTTTTACTAAAAAACGTTAAAATGCATCGAAAGTATGCTTCCCGAACATATTTCATCCCGACAGTCGTTTGCTAAATCAATGAAAAATGATATTTTTTTAAATCCCAATTTTGCGTGATACCACCCTGCTATCTCCTAGAGCAAGGAGTTATTTCACTGAAACACGTTATTATACATCGAAAGTAAGCAGCCTGAACATATTTCATCTTGACAGTCGTTTGCTAAATCAATGGAAAATAATATTTTTTGAAATCCCAATTTTGCGTAATACCACCCTGCTATCCCCTAAAGCAAAGAGATATTTTACTAAAACACGTTAATATGCATCGAAAGTAAGCTGCCTGAACATATTTCATCCCGACAGTCGTTTGCTAAATCAATCAAAAATGATGTTTTTCGAAATCCCAATTTTGCGTAATACCACCCTGCTATTCCCTAGAGCAAGGAGAAATTTCACTGGAACACGTTAATATGCATCGAAAGTAAGCTGCCTGAACATATTTCATCTTGACAGTCGTTTGCTAAATCAATGGAAAATGATATTTTTTGAAATCCCAATTTTGCGTAATACCACCCTGCTATCCCCTAGAGTAAGGAGTTATTTCACTGAAACACGTTATTATACATCGAAAGTAAGCTGCCTGAACATATTTCATCCCGACAGTCGTTTGCTAAATCAATCAAAAATGATGTTTTTCGAAATCCCAATTTTGCGTAATACCACCCTGCTATCCCCTAGAGCAAAGATAAATTCCACTAAAACACGTTAATATGCATCGAAAGTAAGCTGCCTGAACATATTTCATCTTGACAGTCGTTTGCGAAATCAATGGAAAATGATTTTTTTGGAATTCCCAATTTTGCGTAATACGAACCTGCTAACCTCCAAAGCAAGGATTTATTTCACTGAAACACGTTAATATGCATCGAAAGTGAGCTTTCTGAACATATTTTAACTCGACAGTCGTTTGCTAAATCAATGAAAAATAATATTTTTTAAATTTCCTATTTTGCGTTATACGAACCCGCTAACCTCCAGAGCAAAAAATTATTTCACTGAAACACGTTAATATGCATCAAAAGTAAGCTGCCTTAACATATTTCAACTCGACAGTCGTTTGCTAAATCAATGAAAAATGATATTTTTCAAATTCCCAATTTTGCGTAATACGAACCTGCTAACCTCCAAAGCAAGGAATTATTCCACTGAAACACGTTGAAATGCATCGGAAGTAAGCTTCCTGAACATATTTCATCTTGACAGTCGTTTGCTAAATCAATGAAAAATGATATTTTTTAAATTTCCTATTTTGCGTGATACTAACCTGCTATCCTCTAGAGCAAGGAATTATTTTTACTAAAACACGTTAAAATGCATCGAAAGTATGCTTCCCGAACATATTTCATCCCGACAGTCGTTTGCTAAATCAATGAAAAATGATATTTTTTTAAATCCCAATTTTGCGTGATACCACCCTGCTATCTCCTAGAGCAAGGAGTTATTTCACTGAAACACGTTATTATACATCGAAAGTAAGCAGCCTCAACATATTTCATCTTGACAGTCGTTTGCCAAATCAATGGAAAATAATATTTTTTGAAATCCCAATTTTGCGTAATACCACCCTGCTATCCCCTAGAGCAAGGGGATATTTCACTAAAACACGTTAATATGCATCGAAAGTAAGCTGCCTGAACATATTTAATCCCGACAGTCGTTTGCTAAATCAATGAAAAATGATATTTTTTGAAATCCCAATTTTGCGTAATACCACCCTGCTATCTCCTAGAGTAAGGAGTTATTTTACCGAAACACGTTATTATACATCGAAAGTAAGCTGCCTGAATATATTTCATCCCGACAGTCGTTTGCTAAA
The DNA here is from genome assembly GCA_949126875.1 of Lochmaea capreae. Classification (NCBI taxonomy): domain Eukaryota; kingdom Metazoa; phylum Arthropoda; class Insecta; order Coleoptera; family Chrysomelidae; genus Lochmaea; species Lochmaea capreae. Next base: position 21,493,217 of record OX421408.1, read on the forward strand.
TCAATGAAAAATGATATTTTTTGTAATCCCAATTTTGCGTAATACCACCCTGCTATCTCCTAGAGTAAGGAGTTATTTCACTGAAACACGTTATTATACATCGAAAGTAAGCAGCCTGAACATATTTCATCTTGACAGTCGTTTGCTAAATCAAAGAAAAATGAATTTTTTTGAATTCCCAATTTTGCGTCATACCACCCTGCTATCTCCTAAAGCAAGGAGTTATTTCACTGGAACACGTTATTATACATCGGAAGTATGCAGCCTGAACATATTTCACCTGACAGTCGTTTGCTAAATCAATGAAAAATGATATTTTTCAAATTTCCCATTTTGCGTAATACTAACCTGCTATCCTCTAGAGCAAGGAGAAATTTCACTAAAACACGTTAATATGCATCGAAAGTAATCTGCCGGAACATATTTCATCTTGACAGTCGTTTGCTAAATCAATGAAAAATGATTTTGTTTGAATTCCCAATTTTGCGTGATACCACCCTGCTATCTCCTAGAGCAAGGAGTTATTTCACTGAAACACGTTATTATACATCAAAAGTAAGCAGCCTGAACATATTTCATCTTGACAGTCGTTTGCTAAATCAATGAAAAATGATATTTTTTGAAATCCCAATTTTGCGTAATACCACCCTGCTATCCCCTAGAGCAAGGAGAAATTTCACTGGAACACGTTAATATGCATCGAAAGTAAGCTGCCTGAACATATTTCATCTTGACAGTCGTTTGCTAAATCAATGGAAAATGATATTTTTTGAAATCCCAATTTTGCGTAATACCACCCTGCTATCCCCTAAAGCAAAGAGATATTTTACTAAAACACGTTAATATGCATCGAAAGTAAGCTGCCTGAACATATTTCATCCCGACAGTCGTTTGCTAAATCAATCAAAAATGATGTTTTTCGAAATCCCAATTTTGCGTAATACCACCCTGCTATCCCCTAGAGCAAAGAGGAATTTCACTAAAACACGTTAATATGCATCGAAAGTAAGCTGCCTGAACATATTTCATCGTGACAGTCGTTTGCTAAATCAATGTAAAAAAATTTTCTTCGAATTCCCAATTTTGCGTGATATTACCCTGCTATCTCCTAGAGCAAGGAGGTATTTCACTGAAACACGTTATTATACATCGAAAGTAAGCAGCCTGAACATATTTCATCATGGCAGTCGTTTGCTAAATCAATGAAAAATGATATTTTTTAAATTTCCTATTTTGCGTAATACTAACCTGCTATCCTCTAGAGCAAGGAGAAATTTCACTAAAACACGTTAATATGCATCGAAAGTAAGCTGCCGGAACATATTCCATCTTGACAGTCGTTTGCTAAATCAATGAAAAATGATTTTTTTTGAATTCCCAATTTTGCGTGATACCACCCTGCTATCTCCTAGAGCAAGGAGTTATTTCACTGAAACACGTTCTTATACATCAAAAGTAAGCAGCCTGAACATATTTCATCTTGACAGTCGTTTGCTAAATCAATGAAAAATGATATTTTTTAAATTTCCCATAATGCGTAATACAAACCTGCTATCCTCTAGAGCAAGGAATTATTTCACTAAAACATGTTAATATGCATCGAAAGTAAGCTGCCTGAACGTATTTCATCTTGACAGCCGTTTGCTAAATCAAAGAAAAATGGTTTTTTTTGAATTCCCAATTTTGCGTGATACCACCCTGCTATCTTTTAGAGCAAGGAGTTATTTCACTGAAACACGTTATTATACATCGGAAGTAAGCAGCCTGAACATATTTCATCTTGACAGTCGTTTGCTAAATCAATGAAAAATGATATTTTTTAAATTTCCCATAATGCGTAATACAAACCTGCTATCCTCTAGAGTCTAGAGCAAGGAATTATTTCACTGAAACATGTTAATATGCATCGAAAGCAAGCTGCCTGAACGTATTTCATCTTGACAGTCGTTTGCTAAATCAAAGAAAAATTATTTTTTTTGAATTCCCAATTTTGCGTGACACCACCCTGCTATCTCCTAGAACAAGGAGTTATTCCACTGAAACACGTTATAATACATGGGAAGTAAGCAGCCTGAACATACTTCATCTTGACAGGCGTTTGCTAAATCAATGAAAAATGATATTTTTTAAATTTCCCATTTTGCGTAATACTAACCTGCTATCCTCTAGAGCAAGGAATAATTTCACTAAAACACGTTAATATGCATCGAAAGTAAGCTGCCTGAACATATTTCATCTTGACAGTCGTTTGTTAAATCAAAGAAAAATGATTTTTTTTGAATTCCCAATTTTGCGTGATACCACCCTGCTATCTCCTAGAGCAAGGAGTTATTTCACTGAAACACGTTATTATACATCGAAAGTAAGCTGCCTGAACATATTTCATCTTGACAGTCGTTTGCTAAATCAATGAAAAATGATATTTTTTAAATTTCCTATTTTGCGTGATACTAACCTGATATCCTCTAAAGCAAGGAATTATTTCACTAAAACACGTTAATATGCATCGAAAGTATGCTTCCTGAACATATTTCATCCCGACAGTCGTTTGCTTAATCAATGAAAAATGAAATTTTTTTTAATCCCAATATTGCGTAATACCACCCTGCTATCCCCTAGAGCAAGGAGATATTCTACTAAAACACGTTAATATGCATCGGAAGTAAGCTGCCTGAACATATTTCATCCCGACAGTCGTTTGCTAAATCAATGAAAAATGATATTTTTTGAAATCCCAATTTTGCGTAATACCACCCTGCTATCTCCTAGAGTAAGGAGTTATTTCACTGAAACACGTTATTATACATCGAAAGTAAGCTGCCTGAACATATTTCATCCCGACAGTCGTTTGCTAAATCAATGAAAAATGATATTTTTCGAAATCCCAATTTTGCGTAATACCACCCTGCTATCTCCTAGAGCAAGAAAAAATTTCACTATAACACGTTAATATGCATCGAAAGTAAGCTGCCTGAACATATTTCATCTTGACAGTCGTTTGCTAAATCAATAAAAAATGATTTTGTTTGAATTCCCAATTTTGCGTAATACTACCCTGCTATCCCCTAAAGCAAGGAGTTATTTCACTGAAACACGTTATTATACATCAAAAGTAAGCAGCCTGAACATATTTCATCCCGACAGTCGTTTGCTAAATCAATGAAAAATGATGTTTTTCGAAATCCCAATTTTGCGTAATACCACCCTGCTAACCCCTAGAGCAAGGAGAAATTCCACTAAAACACGTTAATATGCATCGAAAGTAAGCTGCCTGAACATATTTCATCGTGACAGTCGTTTGCTAAATCAATGAAAAATGATTTTTTTTGAATTCCCAATTTTGCGTGATACCACCCTGCTATCTCCTAGAGCAAGGAGTTATTTCACTGAAACACGTTATTATACATCGAAAGTAAGCAGCCTGAACATATTTCATCTTGACAGTCGTTTGCTAAGTCAATGAAAAATGATATTTTTTAAATTTCCCATAATGCGTAATACTAACCTGCTATCCTCTAGAGCAAGGAATTATTCCACTAAAACACGTTAATATGCATCGAAAGTAAGCTGCCTGAACGTATTTCATCTTGACAGTCGTTTGCTAAATCAAAGAAAAATGATTTTTTTTGAATTCCCAATTTTGCGTGATACCACCCTGCTATCTCCTAGAGCAAGGAGTTATTTCACTAAAACACGTTATTATACATCGAAAGTAAGCAGCCTGAACATATTTCATCTTGACAGTCGTTTGCTAAATCAATGAAAAATGACATTTTTTAAATTTCCTATTTTGCGTAATACTAACCTGCTATTCTCTAGAGCAAAGAGAAATTTCACTAAAACACGTTAATATGCATCGAAAGTAAGCTGCCGGAACATATTTCATCTTGACAGTCGTTTGCTAAATTAATGGAAAATGATATTTTTTGAAATCCCAATTTTGCGTAATACCACCCTGCTATCCCCTAGAGCAAGGAGATATTTTACTAAAACACGTTAATATGCATCGAAAGTAAGCTGCCTAAACATATTTCATCCCGACGTCGTTTGCTAAATCAATGAAAAATGATAATTTTTGAAATCCCAATTTTGCATAATACCACCCTGCTATCTCCTAGAGTAAGGAGTTATTTCACTGAAACACGTTATTATACATCGAAAGTAAGCTGCCTGAACATATTTCATCCCGACAGTCGTTTGCTAAATCATTGAAAAATGATATTTTTTGAAATCCCAATTTTGCGTAATGCCACCCTGCTATCTCCTAGAGCAAGGGGTTATTTCACTGAAACACGTTATGATACATCGAAAGTAAGCAGCCTGAACATATTTCGTCTTGACAGTCGTTTGCTAAATCAATGAAAAATGATATTTTTTAAATTTCACATTTTGCGTAATACTAACCTGCTATCCTCTAGAGCAAGGAGAAATTTCACTAAAACACGTTAATATGCATCGAAAGTAAGCTGCCTGAACATATTTTATCTTGACAGTCGTTTGCTAAATCAATGAAAAATGATATTTTTTAAATTTCCTATTTTGCGTGATACTAACCTGATATCCTCTAGAGCAAGGAATTATTCCACTAAAACACGTTAATATGCATCGAAAGTATGCTTCCTGAACAAATTTCATCCCGACAGTCGTTTGCTTAATCAATGAAAAATTATATTTTTTTAAATCCCAATTTTGCGTGATACCACCCTGCTATCTCCTAGAGCAAGGAGTTATTTCACTGAAACACGTTAATATGCATCGGAAGTAAGCTGCCTGAACTTATTTCATCTTGACAGTCGTTTGCTAAATCAATGAAAAATGATATTTTTTAAATTTCACATTTTGCGTAATACTAACCTGCTATCCTCCAGAGCAAGGAGAAATTTCACTAAATCACGTTAATATGCATCGAAAGTAAGCTGCCAGAACATATTTCATCTTGAGAGTCGTTTGCTAAATCAATGAAAAATGATTTTGTTTGAATTCCCAATTTTGCGTCATACCACCCTGCTATCTCCTAGAGCAAGGAGTTATTTCACTGAAACACGTTATTATGCATCGAAAGTAAGCAGCCTGAACATATTTCATCTTGACAGTCGTTTGCTAAATCAAAGAAAAATTATTTTTTTTGAATTCCCAATTTTGCGTGACACCACCCTGCTATCTCCTAGAACAAGGAGTTATTTCACTGAAACACGTTATAATACATCGGAAGTAAGCAGCCTGAACATACTTCATCTTGACAGGCGTTTGCTAAATCAATGAAAAATGATATTTTTTAAATTTCCCATTTTGCGTAATACTAACCTGCTATCCTCTAGAGCAAGGAATTATTTCACTAAAACACGTTAATATGCATCGAAAGTAAGCTGCCTGAACATATTTCATCTTGACAGTCGTTTGCTAAATCAAAGAAAAATGATTTTTTTTGAATTCCCAATTTTGCGTGATACCACCCTGCTATCTCCTAGAGCAAGGAGTTATTTCACTGATACACGTTATTATACATCGAAAGTAAGCTGCCTGAACATATTTCATCTTGACAGTCGTTTGCTAAATCAATAAAAAATGATTTTGTTTGAATTCCCAATTTTGCGTAATACTACCCTGCTATCCCCTAAAGCAAGGAGTTATTTCACTGAAACACGTTATTATACATCAAAAGTAAACAGCCTGAACATATTTCATCCCGACAGTCGTTTGCTAAATCAATTAAAAATGATGTTTTTCGAAATCCCAATTTTGCGTAATACCACCCTGCTATTCCCTAGAGCAAGGAGAAATTCCACTAAAACACGTTAATATGCATCGAAAGTAAGCTGCCTGAACATATTTCATCGTGACAGTCGTTTGCTAAATCAATGAAAAATGATTTTTTTTAATTCCCAATTTTGCGTGATACCACCTTGCTATCTCCTAGAGCAAGGAGTTATTTCACTGAAACACGTTATTATACATCGAAAGTAAGCAGCCTGAACATATTTCATCTTGACAGTCGTTTGCTAAGTCAATGAAAAATGATATTTTTTAAATTTCCCATAATGCGTAATACTAACCTGCTATCCTCTAGAGCAAGGAATTATTCCACTAAAACACGTTAATATGCATCGAAAGTAAGCTGCCTGAACGTATTTCATCTTGACAGTCGTTTGCTAAATCAAAGAAAAATGATTTTTTTTGAATTCCCAATTTTGCGTGATACCACCCTGCTATCTCCTAGAGCAAGGAGTTATTTCACTGAAACACGTTATTATACATCGGAAGTAAGCAGCCTGAACATATTTCATCTTGACAGTCGTTTGCTAAATCAATGAAAAATGACATTTTTTAAATTTCCTATTTTGCGTAATACTAACCTGCTATTCTCTAGAGCAAAGAGAAATTTCACTAAAACACGTTAATATGCATCGAAAGTAAGCTGCCGGAACATATTTCATCTTGACAGTCGTTTGCTAAATTAATGGAAAATGATATTTTTTGAAATCCCAATTTTGCGTAATACCACCCTGCTATCCCCTAGAGCAAGGAGATATTTTACTAAAACACGTTAATATGCATCGAAAGTAAGCTGCCTAAACATATTTCATCCCGACGTCGTTTGCTAAATCAATGAAAAATGATAATTTTTGAAATCCCAATTTTGCGTAATACCACCCTGCTATCTCCTAGAGTAAGGAGTTATTTCACTGAAACACGTTATTATACATCGAAAGTAAGCTGCCTAAACATATTTCATCCCGACGTCGTTTGCTAAATCAATGAAAAATGATAATTTTTGAAATCCCAATTTTGCGTAATACCACCCTGCTATCTCCTAGAGTAAGGAGTTATTTCACTGAAACACGTTATTATACATCGAAAGTAAGCTGCCTAAACATATTTCATCTTGACAGTCGTTTGCTAAATCAAAGAAAAATGATTTTTTTTGAATTCCCAATTTTGCGTGATACCACCCTGCTATCTCCTAGAGCAAGGGGTTATTTCACTGAAACACGTTATGATACATCGAAAGTAAGCAGCCCGAACATATTTCATCTTGACAGTCGTTTGCTAAATCAATGAAAAATGATATTTTTTAAATTTCACATTTTGCGTAATACTAACCTGCTATCCTCTAGAGCAAGGAGAAATTTCACTAAAACACGTTAATATGCATCGAAAGTAAGCTGCCTGAACATATTTTATCTTGACAGTCGTTTGCTAAATCAATGGAAAATGATATTTTTTGAAATCCCATTTTTGCGTAATACCACCCTGCTATCCCCTAGAGCAAGAAGATATTTTACTAAAACACGTTAATATGAATCGAAAGTGAGCTGCCTGAACATATTTCATCCCGACAGTCGTTTGCTAAATCAATGAAAAATGATATTTTTTAAATTTCCTATTTTGCGTGATACTAACCTGATATCCTCTAGAGCAAGGAATTATTTCACTAAAACACGTTGATATGCATCGAAAGTATGCTTCCTGAACAAATTTCATCCCGACAGTCGTTTGCTTAATCAATGAAAAATTATATTTTTTTAAATCCCAATTTTGCGTGATACCACCCTGCTATCTCCTAGAGCAAGGAGTTATTTCACTGAAACACGTTAATATGCATCGGAAGTAAGCTGCCTGAACTTATTTCATCTTGACAGTCGTTTGCTAAATCAATGAAAAATGATATTTTTTAAATTTCACATTTTGCGTAATACTAACCTGCTATCCTCCAGAGCAAGGAGAAATTTCACTAAATCACGTTAATATGCATCGAAAGTAAGCTGCCAGAACATATTTCATCTTGAGAGTCGTTTGCTAAATCAATGAAAAATGATTTTGTTTGAATTCCCAATTTTGCGTCATACCACCCTGCTATCTCCTAGAGCAAGGAGTTATTTCACTGAAACACGTTATTATACATCGAAAGTAAGCAGCCTGAACATATTTCATCTTGACAGTCGTTTGCTAAATCAATGAAAAATGATATTTTTTAAATTTCCTATTTTGCGTGATACTAACCTGATATCCTCTAGAGCAAGGAATTATTTCACTAAAACACGTTAATATGCAACGAAAGTATGCTTCCTGAACATATTTCATCCCGACAGTCGTTTGCTTAATCAATGAAAAATGATATTTTTTTAAATCCCAATTTTGCGTGATAACACCCTGCTATCTCCTAGGACAAGGAGTTATTTCACTGAAACACGTTAATATGCATCGGAAGTAAGCTGCCTGAACATATTTCATCTTGACAGTCGTTTGCTAAATCAATGGAAAATGATATTTTTTGAAATCCCAATTTTGCGTAATACCACCCTGCTATCCCCTAGAGCAAGGAGATATTTTACTAAAACACGTTAATACGCATCGAAAGTGAGCTGCCTGAACATATTTCATCTCGACAGTCGTTTGCTAAATCAATGAAACATGATATTTTTTGAAATCCCAATTTTGCGTAATACCACCCTGCTATCTCCTAGAGTAAGGAGTTATTTTACCGAAACACGTTATTATACATCGAAAGTAAGCTGCCTGAATATATTTCATCTCGACAGTCGTTTGCTAAATCAATGAAAAATGATATTTTTTGTAATCCCAATTTTGCGTAATACCACCCTGCTATCTCCTAGAGTAAGGAGTTATTTCACTGAAACACGTTATTATACATCGAAAGTAAGCAGCCTGAACATATTTCATCTTGACAGTCGTTTGCTAAATCAAAGAAAAATGAATTTTTTTGAATTCCCAATTTTGCGTGATACCACCCTGCTATCTCCTAAAGCAAGGAGTTATATCACTGGAACACGTTATTATACATCGGAAGTATGCAGCCTGAACATATTTCATCTTGACAGTCGTTTGCTAAATCAATGAAAATTGATATTTTTTAAATTTCCCATTTTGCGTAATACTAACCTGCTATCCTCTAGAGCAAGGAGAAATTTCACTAAAACACGTTAATATGCATCGAAAGTAATGTGCCGGAACATATTTCATCTTGACAGTCGTTTGCTAAATCAATGAAAAATGATTTTGTTTGAATTCCCAATTTTGCGTGATACCACCCTGCTATCTCCTAGAGCAAGGAGTTATTTCACTGAAACACGTTATTATACATCAAAAGTAAGCAGCCTGAACATATTTCATCTTGACAGTCGTTTGCTAAATCAATGGAAAATGATATTTTTTGAAATCCCAATTTTGCGTAATACCACCCTGCTATCCCCTAAAGCAAAGAGATATTTTCCTAAAACACGTTAATATGCATCGAAAGTAAGCTGCCTGAACATATTTCATCCCGACAGTCGTTTGCTAAATCAATCAAAAATGATGTTTTTCGAAATCCCAATTTTGCGTAATACCACCCTGCTATCCCCTAGAGCAAGGAGAAATTTCACTAAAACACGTTAATATGCATCGAAAGTAAGCTGCCTGAACATATTCCATCGTGACAGTCGTTTGCTAAATCAATGTAAAAAAATTTTCTTTGAATTCCCAATTTTGCGTGATATTACCCTGCTATCTCCTAGAGCAAGGAGGTATTTCACTGAAACACGTTATAATACATCGAAAGTAAGCAGCCTGAACATATTTCATCTTGGCAGTCGTTTGCTAAATCAATGAAAAATGATATTTTTTAAATTTCCTATTTTGCGTAATACTAACCTGCTATCCTCTAGAGCAAGGAGAAATTTCACTAAAACACGTTAATATGCATCGAAAGTAAGCTGCCGGAACATATTCCATCTTGACAGTCGTTTGCTAAATCAATGAAAAATGATTTTTTTTGAATTCCCAATTTTGCGTGATACCACCCTGCTATCTCCTAGAGCAAGGAGTTATTTCACTGAAACACGTTCTTATACATCGAAAGTAAGCAGCCTGAACATATTTCATCTTGACAGTCGTTTGCTAAATCAATGAAAAATGATATTTTTTAAATATCCCATAATGCGTAATACAAACCTGCTATCCTCTAGAGCAAGGAATTATTTCACTAAAACATGTTAATATGCATCGAAAGTAAGCTGCCTGAACGTATTTCATCTTGACAGCCGTTTGCTAAATCAAAGAAAAATGTTTTTTTTTGAATTCCCAATTTTGCGTCATACCACCCTGCTATCTCCTAGAGCAAGGAGTTATTTCACTGAAACACGTTATTATACATCGGAAGTAAGCAGCCTGAACATATTTCATCTTGACAGTCGTTTGCTAAATCAATGAAAAATTATATTTTTTAAATTTCCCATAATGCGTAATACAAACCTGCTATCCTCTAGAGCAAGGAATTATTTCACTGAAACATGTTAATATGCATCGAAAGCAAGCTGCCTGAACGTATTTCATCTTAACAGTCGTTTGCTAAATCAAAGAAAAATGATTTTTTTTGAATTCCCAATTTTGCGTGATACCACCCTGCTATCTCCTAGAGCAAGGAGTTATTTCACTGAAACACGTTATTATACATCAGAAGTAAGCAGCCTGAACATATTTCATCTTGACAGGCGTTTGCTAAATTAATGAAAAATGATATTTTTTAAATTTCCCATTTTGCGTAATACTAACCTGCTATCCTCTAGAGCAAGGAATTATTTCACTAAAACACGTTAATATGCATCGAAAGTAAGCTGCCGGAACATATTTTATCTTGACAGTCGTTTGCTAAATTAATGGAAAATGATATTTTTTGAAATCCCAATTTTGCGTAATACCACCCTGCTATCCCCTAGAGCAAGGAGATATTTTACTAAAACACGTTAATATGCATCGAAAGTAAGCTGCCTAAACATATTTCATCCCGACGTCGTTTGCTAAATCAATGAAAAATGATAATTTTTGAAATCCCAATTTTGCGTAATACCACCCTGCTATCTCCTAGAGTAAGGAGTTATTTCACTGAAACACGTTATTATACATCGAAAGTAAGCTGCCTGAACATATTTCATCCCGACAGTCGTTTGCTAAATTATTGAAAAATGATATTTTTTGAAATCCCAATTTTGCGTAATGCCACCCTGCCATCTCCTAGGGTAAGGAGTTATTTCACTGAAACACGTTATTATACATCGAAAGTAAGCAGCCTGGACATATTTCATCTTGACAGTCGTTTGCTAAATCAAAGAAAAATGATTTTTTTTGAATTCCCAATTTTGCGTGATACCACCCTGCTATCTCCTAGAGCAAGGGGTTATTTCACTGAAACACGTTATGATACATCGAAAGTAAGCAGCCCGAACATATTTCATCTTGACAGTCGTTTGCTAAATCAATGAAAAATGATATTTTTTAAATTTCACATTTTGCGTAATACTAACCTGCTATCCTCTAGAGCAAGGAGAAATTTCACTAAAACACGTTAATATGCATCGAAAGTAAGCTGCCTGAACATATTTTATCTTGACAGTCGTTTGCTAAATCAATGGAAAATGATATTTTTTGAAATCCCATTTTTGCGTAATACCACCCTGCTATCCCCTAGAGCAAGAAGATATTTTACTAAAACACGTTAATATGAATCGAAAGTGAGCTGCCTGAACATATTTCATCCCGACAGTCGTTTGCTAAATCAATGAAAAATGATATTTTTTAAATTTCCTATTTTGCGTGATACTAACCTGATATCCTCTAGAGCAAGGAATTATTTCACTAAAACACGTTGATATGCATCGGAAGTATGCTTCCTGAACAAATTTCATCCCGACAGTCGTTTGCTTAATCAATGAAAAATTATATTTTTTTAAATCCCAATTTTGCGTGATACCACCCTGCTATCTCCTAGAGCAAGGAGTTATTTCACTGAAACACGTTAATATGCATCGGAAGTAAGCTGCCTGAACTTATTTCATCTTGACAGTCGTTTGCTAAATCAATGAAAAATGATATTTTTTAAATTTCACATTTTGCGTAATACTAACCTGCTATCCTCCAGAGCAAGGAGAAATTTCACTAAATCACGTTAATATGCATCAAAAGTAAGCTGCCAGAACATATTTCATCTTGAGAGTCGTTTGCTAAATCAATGAAAAATGATTTTGTTTGAATTCCCAATTTTGCGTCATACCACCCTGCTATCTCCTAGAGCAAGGAGTTATTTCACTGAAACACGTTATTATACATCGAAAGTAAGCAGCCTGAACATATTTCATCCCGACAGTCGTTTGCTTAATCAATGAAAAATGATATTTTTTTAAATCCCAATTTTGCGTGATAACACCCTGCTATCTCCTAGGACAAGGAGTTATTTCACTGAAACACGTTAATATGCATCGGAAGTAAGCTGCCTGAACATATTTCATCTTGACAGTCGTTTGCTAAATCAATGGAAAATGATATTTTTTGAAATCCCAATTTTGCGTAATACCACCCTGCTATCCCCTAGAGCAAGGAGATATTTTACTAAAACACGTTAATACGCATCGAAAGTAAGCTGCCTGAACATATTTCATCTCGACAGTCGTTTGCTAAATCAATGAAACATGATATTTTTTGAAATCCCAATTTTGCGTAATACCACCCTGCTATCTCCTAGAGTAAGGAGTTATTTTACCGAAACACGTTATTATACATCGAAAGTAAGCTGCCTGAATATATTTCATCTCGACAGTCGTTTGCTAAATCAATGAAAAATGATATTTTTTGTAATCCCAATTTTGCGTAATACCACCCTGCTATCTCCTAGAGTAAGGAGTTATTTCACTGAAACACGTTATTATACATCGAAAGTAAGCAGCCTGAACATATTTCATCTTGACAGTCGTTTGCTAAATCAAAGAAAAATGAATTTTTTTGAATTCCCAATTTTGCGTGATACCACCCTGCTATCTCCTAAAGCAAGGAGTTATATCACTGGAACACGTTATTATACATCGGAAGTATGCAGCCTGAACATATTTCATCTTGACAGTCGTTTGCTAAATCAATGGAAAATGATATTTTTTGAAATCCCAATTTTGCGTAATACCACCCTGCTATCCCCTAAAGCAAAGAGATATTTTCCTAAAACACGTTAATATGCATCGAAAGTAAGCTGCCTGAACATATTTCATCCCGACAGTCGTTTGCTAAATCAATCAAAAATGATGTTTTTCGAAATCCCAATTTTGCGTAATACCACCCTGCTATCCCCTAGAGCAAGGAGAAATTCCACTAAAACACGTTAATATGCATCGAAAGTAAGCTGCCTGAACATATTCCATCGTGACAGTCGTTTGCTAAATCAATGTAAAAAAATTTTCTTTGAATTCCCAATTTTGCGTGATATTACCCTGCTATCTCCTAGAGCAAGGAGGTATTTCACTGAAACACGTTATTATACATCGAAAGTAAGCAGCCTGAACATATTTCATTTTGGCAGTCGTTTGCTAAATCAATGAAAAATGATATTTTTTAAATTTCCTATTTTGCGTAATACTAACCTGCTATCCTCTAGAGCAAGGAGAAATTTCACTAAAACACGTTAATATGCATCGAAAGTAAGCTGCCGGAACATATTCCATCTTGACAGTCGTTTGCTAAATCAATGAAAAATGATTTTTTTTGAATTCCCAATTTTGCGTGATACCACCCTGCTATCTCCTAGAGCAAGGAGTTACTTCACTGAAACACGTTAATATGCATCGAAAGTAAGCTGCCTGAACATATTTCAACTTGACAGTCGTTTGCTAAATCAAAGAAAAATGATTTTTTTCGAAATCCCAATTTTGCGTGATACCACCCTGCTATCTCCTAGAGCAAGAAGTTATTTCACTGAAACACGTTATTATACATCGAAAGTAAGCAGCCTGAACATATTTCATCTTGACAGTCGTTTGCTAAATCAATGAAAAATGATAATTTTTAAATTTCCCATTTTGCGTAATACTAACCTGCTATCCTCTAGAGCAAGGAGATATTTTACTAAAACACGTTAATACGCATCGAAAGTAAGCTGCCTGAACATATTTCATCTCGACAGTCGTTTGCTAAATCAATGAAACATGATATTTTTTGAAATCCCAATTTTGCGTAATACCACCCTGCTATCTCCTAGAGTAAGGAGTTATTTTACCGAAACACGTTATTATACATCGAAAGTAAGCTGCCTGAATATATTTCATCTCGACAGTCGTTTGCTAAATCAATGAAAAATGATATTTTTTGTAATCCCAATTTTGCGTAATACCACCCTGCTATCTCCTAGAGTAAGGAGTTATTTCACTGAAACACGTTATTATACATCGAAAGTAAGCAGCCTGAACATATTTCATCTTGACAGTCGTTTGCTAAATCAAAGAAAAATGAATTTTTTTGAATTCCCAATTTTGCGTGATACCACCCTGCTATCTCCTAAAGCAAGGAGTTATATCACTGGAACACGTTATTATACATCGGAAGTATGCAGCCTGAACATATTTCATCTTGACAGTCGTTTGCTAAATCAATGGAAAATGATATTTTTTGAAATCCCAATTTTGCGTAATACCACCCTGCTATCCCCTAAAGCAAAGAGATATTTTCCTAAAACACGTTAATATGCATCGAAAGTAAGCTGCCTGAACATATTTCATCCCGACAGTCGTTTGCTAAATCAATCAAAAATGATGTTTTTCGAAATCCCAATTTTGCGTAATACCACCCTGCTATCCCCTAGAGCAAGGAGAAATTCCACTAAAACACGTTAATATGCATCGAAAGTAAGCTGCCTGAACATATTCCATCGTGACAGTCGTTTGCTAAATCAATGTAAAAAAATTTTCTTTGAATTCCCAATTTTGCGTGATATTACCCTGCTATCTCCTAGAGCAAGGAGGTATTTCACTGAAACACGTTATTATACATCGAAAGTAAGCAGCCTGAACATATTTCATTTTGGCAGTCGTTTGCTAAATCAATGAAAAATGATATTTTTTAAATTTCCTATTTTGCGTAATACTAACCTGCTATCCTCTAGAGCAAGGAGAAATTTCACTAAAACACGTTAATATGCATCGAAAGTAAGCTGCCGGAACATATTCCATCTTGACAGTCGTTTGCTAAATCAATGAAAAATGATTTTTTTTGAATTCCCAATTTTGCGTGATACCACCCTGCTATCTCCTAGAGCAAGGAGTTATTTCACTGAAACACGTTCTTATACATCGAAAGTAAGCAGCCTGAACATATTTCATCTTGACAGTCGTTTGCTAAATCAATGAAAAATGATATTTTTTAAATTTCCCATAATGCGTAATACAAACCTGCTATCCTCTAGAGCAAGGAATTATTTCACTAAAACATGTTAATATGCATCGAAAGTAAGCTGCCTGAACGTATTTCATCTTGACAGCCGTTTGCTAAATCAAAGAAAAATGGTTTTTTTTGAATTCCCAATTTTGCGTGATACCACCCTGCTATCTCCTAGAGCAAGGAGTTATTTCACTGAAACACGTTATTATACATCGGAAGTAAGCAGCCTGAACATATTTCATCTTGACAGTCGTTTGCTAAATCAATGAAAAATTATATTTTTTAAATTTCCCATAATGCGTAATACAAACCTGCTATCCTCTAGAGCAAGGAATTATTTCACTGAAACATGTTAATATGCATCGAAAGCAAGCTGCCTGAACGTATTTCATCTTAACAGTCGTTTGCTAAATCAAAGAAAAATGATTTTTTTTGAATTCCCAATTTTGCGTGATACCACCCTGCTATCTCCTAGAGCAAGGAGTTATTTCACTGAAACACGTTATTATACATCAAAAGTAAGCAGCCTGAACATATTTCATCTTGACAGGCGTTTGCTAAATTAATGAAAAATGATATTTTTTAAATTTCCCATTTTGCGTAATACTAACCTGCTATCCTCTAGAGCAAGGAATTATTTCACTAAAACACGTTAATATGCATCGAAAGTAAGCTGCCTGAACATATTTCATCTTGACAGTCGTTTGCTAAATCAAAGAAAAATGATTTTTTTTGAATTCCCAATTTTGCGTGATACCACCCTGCTATCTCCTAGAGCAAGGAGTTATTTCACTGAAACACGTTATTATACATCAGAAGTAAGCAGCCTGAACATATTTCATCTTGACAGGCGTTTGCTAAATCAATGAAAAATGATATTTTTTAAATTTCCTATTTTGCGTGATACTAACCTGCTATCCTCTAGAACGAGGAATTATTTCACTGAAACACGTTAATATGCAACGAAAGTGAGCTTCCTGAACATATTTCATCCCGACAGTCGTTTGCTAAATCAATGAAAAATGATATTTTTTGAAATCCCAATTTTGCGTAATACCACCCTGCTATCTCCCAGAGTAAGGAGTTATTTCACTGAAACACGTTATTATACATCGAAAGTAAGCAGCCTGAACATATTTTATCTTGACAGTCGTTTGCTAAATCAATGAAAAATCATCTTTTTTAAATTTCCTATTTTGCGTAATACTAACCTGCTATCCTCTAGAGCAAGGAATTATTTCACTAAAACACGTTAATATGCATCGAAAGTAAGCTGCCTGAGCATATTTCATCTTGACAGTCGTTTGCTAAATCAATGAAAATGATATTTTTTTAATTTCCTATTTCGCGTGATACTAACCTGCTATCCTCTAGAGCAAGGAATTATATCACTAAAACACGTTAATATGCATCGAAAGTATGCTTCCTGAATATATTTCATCCCGACAGTCGTTTGCTAAATCAATGAAAAATGATATTTTTTTAAATCCCAATTTTGCGTGATACCACCCTGCTATCTCCTAGAGCAAGGAGTTATTTCACTGAAATACGTTATTATACATCGGAAGTAAGTAGCCTGAACATATTTCATCTTGACAGTCGTTTGCTAAATCAATGAAAAATGATATTTTTTGAAATCCCAATTTTACGCAATACCACCCTGCTATCCCCTAGAGCAAGGAGAAATTTCACTAAAACACGTTAATATGCATCGAAAGTAAGCTGCCTGAACATATTTCATCCTGACAGTCGTTTGCTAAATCAATGGAAAATGATATTTTTTGAAATCCCAATTTTGCGTAATACCACCCTGCTATCCCCTAGAGCAAGGAGATATTTTACTAAAACACGTTAATATGCATCGAAAGTAAGCTGCCTGAACATATTTCATCCCGACAGTCGTTTGCTAAATCAATGAAAAATCATCTTTTTTAAATTTCCTATTTTGCGTAATACTAACCTGCTATCCTCTAGAGCAAAAAATTATTTACCTGAAACACGTTAATATGCATCGAAAGTGAGCTTCCTGAACATATTTCATCCCGACAGTCGTTTGCTAAATCAATGAAAAATGATGTTTTTCGAAATCCCAATTTTGCGTAATACCACCCTGCTATCCCCTAGAGCAAGAAGAAATTCCACTAAAACCGTTAATATGCATCGAAAGTAAGCTGCCTGAACATATTTCATCGTGACAGTCGTTTGCTAAATCAATGAAAAATGATTTTTTTTGAATTCCCAACTTTATTTCAGTAAAACACGTTAATATGCATCGAAAGTAAGCTGCCTGAACGTATTTCATCTTGATAGTCGTTTGCTAAATCAAAGAAAAATGATTTTTTTTTTAATTCCCAATTTTGCGTGATACCACCCTGCTATCTCCTAGAGCAAGGAGTTATTTCACTGAAACGCGTTATTATACATCGAAAGTAAGCAGCCTGAACATATTTCATCTTGACAGTCGTTTGCTAAATCAATGAAAAATCATATTTTTTAAATTTCCTATTTTTCGTAATACTAACCTGCTATCCTCTAGAGCAAGGAATTATTTCACTGAAACACGTATGCATCGAAAGTGAGCTTCCTGAACGTATTTTATCCCGACAGTTGTTTGCCAAATCAAAGAAAAATGATTTTTTTCGAATTCCCAATTTTGCGTGATACCACCCTGCTATCTCCTAGAGCAAGGAGTTATTTCACTGAAACACGTTATTATACATCGAAGGTAAGCAGCCTGAACATATTTCATCTTGACAGTCGTTTGCTAAATCAATGAAAAATTATATTTTTTGAAATCCCAATTTTGCGTAATACCACCCTGCTATCCCCTAGAGCAAGGAGATATTTCACTAAAACCCGTTAATATGCATCGAGAGTAAGCTGCCTGAACATATTTCATCCTGACAGTCGTTTGCTAAATCAATGGAAAATGATATTTTTTGAAATCCCAATTTTGCGTAATACCACCCTGCTCTCCCCTAGAGCAAGGAGATATTTCACTAAAACATGTTGATATGCATCGAAAGTGAGCTTCCTGAACATATTTCATCCCGACAGCCGTTTGCTGAATCAATGAAAAATGATATTTTTCGAAATCCCAATTTTGCGTAATACCACCCTGCTATCCCGTAGAGCAAGGAGAAATTTCACTAAAACACGTTAATATGCATCGAAAGTAAGCTGCCTGAACATATTTCATCTTGACAGTCGTTTGCTAAATCTATAAAAAATGATTTTTATTTAATTCCCAATTTTGCGTAATACCACCCTGCTATCCACTAGAGAAAGGAGATATTCCACTAAAACACGTCGATATGCATCGAGAGTAAGCTTCCTGAACATATTTCATGCCGACAGTCGTTTGCTAAATCAATGAAAAATGATATTTTTTAAATTTCCTATTTTGCGTAATACTAACCTGCTATTCTCTAGAGCAAGGAGAAATTTTACTGAAACACGTTAATATGCATCGAAAGTAAGCAGGCTGAACATATTTCATCTCGACAGTCGTTTGCTAAATCAATGAAAAATTATATTTTTTGAAATCCCAATTTTGCGTAATACCACCCTGCTCTCCCCTAGAGCAAGGAGATATTTCACTAAAACATGTTGATATGCATCGAAAGTGAGCTTCCTGAACATATTTCATCCCGACAGCCGTTTGCTGAATCAATGAAAAATGATATTTTTCGAAATCCCAATTTTGCGTAATACCACCCTGCTATCCCGTAGAGCAAGGAGAAATTTCACTAAAACACGTTAATATGCATCGAAAGTAAGCTGCCTGAACATATTTCATCTTGACAGTCGTTTGCTAAATCTATAAAAAATGATTTTTATTTAATTCCCAATTTTGCGTAATACCACCCTGCTATCCACTAGAGAAAGGAGATATTCCACTAAAACACGTCGATATGCATCGAGAGTAAGCTTCCTGAACATATTTCATGCCGACAGTCGTTTGCTAAATCAATGAAAAATGATATTTTTTGAAAACCCAATTTTGCGTAATACCACCCTGCTATCTCCTAGAGTAAGGAGTTATTTCACTGAAACACGTTATTATACATCGGAAGTGAGCAGCCTGAACATATTTCATCTCGACAGTCGTTTGCTAAATCAATGAAAAATTATATTTTTTGAAATCCCAATTTTGCGTAATACAACCCTGCTTTCCCCTAGAGCAAGGAGATATTTCACTAAAACACGTTAATATGCATCGAAAGTAAGCTGCCTGAACATATTTCATCCTGACAGTCGTTTGCTAAATCAATGGAAAATGATATTTTTTGAAATCCCAATTTTGCGTAATACCACCCTGCTATCCCCTAGAGCAAGGAGATATTTTACTAAAACACGTTAATATGCATCGAAAGTAAGCTGCCTGAACATATTTCATCCCGACAGTCGTTTGCTAAATCAATGAAAAATCATCTTTTTTAAATTTCCTATTTTGCGTAATACTAACCTGCTATCCTCTAGAGCAAGGAATTATTTCACTAAAACACGTTAATATGCATCGAAAGTAAGCTGCCTGAGCATATTTCATCTTGACAGTCGTTTGCTAAATCAATGAAAATGATATTTTTTTAATTTCCTATTTCGCGTGATACTAACCTGCTATCCTCTAGAGCAAGGAATTATTTCACTAAAACACGTTAATATGCATCGAAAGTATGCTTCCTGAATATATTTCATCCCGACAGTCGTTTGCTAAATCAATGAAAAATGATATTTTTTTAAATCCCAATTTTGCGTGATACCACCCTGCTATCTCCTAGAGCAAGGAGTTATTTCACTGAAATACGTTATTATACATCGGAAGTAAGTAGCCTGAACATATTTCATCTTGACAGTCGTTTGCTAAATCAATGAAAAATGATATTTTTTGAAATCCCAATTTTACGCAATACCACCCTGCTATCCCCTAGAGCAAGGAGAAATTTCACTAAAACACGTTAATATGCATCGAAAGTAAGCTGCCTGAACATATTTCATCCTGACAGTCGTTTGCTAAATCAATGGAAAATGATATTTTTTGAAATCCCAATTTTGCGTAATACCACCCTGCTATCCCCTAGAGCAAGGAGATATTTTACTAAAACACGTTAATATGCATCGAAAGTAAGCTGCCTGAACATATTTCATCCCGACAGTCGTTTGCTAAATCAATGAAAAATCATCTTTTTTAAATTTCCTATTTTGCGTAATACTAACCTGCTATCCTCTAGAGCAAAAAATTATTTACCTGAAACACGTTAATATGCATCGAAAGTGAGCTTCCTGAACATATTTCATCCCGACAGTCGTTTGCTAAATCAATGAAAAATGATGTTTTTCGAAATCCCAATTTTGCGTAATACCACCCTGCTATCCCCTAGAGCAAGAAGAAATTCCACTAAAACCGTTAATATGCATCGAAAGTAAGCTGCCTGAACATATTTCATCGTGACAGTCGTTTGCTAAATCAATGAAAAATGATTTTTTTTGAATTCCCAACTTTATTTCAGTAAAACACGTTAATATGCATCGAAAGTAAGCTGCCTGAACGTATTTCATCTTGATAGTCGTTTGCTAAATCAAAGAAAAATGATTTTTTTTTAATTCCCAATTTTGCGTGATACCACCCTGCTATCTCCTAGAGCAAGGAGTTATTTCACTGAAACGCGTTATTATACATCGAAAGTAAGCAGCCTGAACATATTTTATTTTGGCAGTCGTTTGCTAAATCAATGAAAAATGATATTTTTTAAATTTCCTATTTTGCGTAATACTAACCTGCTATTCTCTAGAGCAAGGAGAAATTTTACTGAAACACGTTAATATGCATCGAAAGTAAGCAGCCTGAACATATTTCATCTCGACAGTCGTTTGCTAAATCAATGAAAAATTATATTTTTTGAAATCCCAATTTTGCGTAATACCACCCTGCTCTCCCCTAGAGCAAGGAGATATTTCACTAAAACATGTTGATATGCATCGAAAGTGAGCTTCCTGAACATATTTCATCCCGACAGCCGTTTGCTGAATCAATGAAAAATGATATTTTTCGAAATCCCAATTTTGCGTAATACCACCCTGCTATCCCGTAGAGCAAGGAGAAATTTCACTAAAACACGTTAATATGCATCGAAAGTAAGCTGCCTGAACATATTTCATCTTGACAGTCGTTTGTTAAATCTATAAAAAATGATTTTTATTTAATTCCCAATTTTGCGTAATACCACCCTGCTATCCACTAGAGAAAGGAGATATTCCACTAAAACACGTCGATATGCATCGAGAGTAAGCTTCCTGAACATATTTCATGCCGACAGTCGTTTGCTAAATCAATGAAAAATGATATTTTTTGAAAACCCAATTTTGCGTAATACCACCCTGCTATCTCCTAGAGTAAGGAGTTATTTCACTGAAACACGTTATTATACATCGGAAGTAAGCAGCCTGAACATATTTCATCTCGACAGTCGTTTGCTAAATCAATGAAAAATTATATTTTTTGAAATCCCAATTTTGCGTAATACAACCCTGCTTTCCCCTAGAGCAAGGAGATATTTCACTGAAACACGTTAATATGCATCGAGAGTAAGCTTCCTGAACATATTTCACCCCGACAGTCGTTTGCTAAATCAATGAAAAATGATATTTTTTGAAATCCCAATTTTGCGTAATACCACCCTGCTATCCCCTAGAGCAAGAAGAAATTCCACTAAAACCGTTAATATGCATCGAAAGTAAGTAGCCTGAACATATTTCATCTTGACAGTCGTTTGCTAAATCAATGAAAAATGATATTTTTTGAAATCCCAATTTTACGCAATACCACCC